>JAANYP010003458.1:0-262921 GCA_020465985.1 Centrapalus pauciflorus
AACTTGATTATATGGAATTAAACGGTTAATGATATGAGGAATTGTTGTAATTGAGTTAACAGGTCCCTTGTGGTGTTGTTTAACCCACAGTGGGGTACTTGGTGGATCCGGTTGAAAGCCCGAAGAGAAATAATATCGGTTAAAAGATAAATTACGCACCCACTGTGAGTACAGTAGATTTCGCATGTTTATATTTGTTTTATGTAAGCTTTGCCTGCTGAGACCTGTTGTTTCATTGATTGTTGGAATTCTACTAACTTGCGTAGATTTAGATGCACATTCTTACTTGTTGCATGTCCTTTCGGTTGTTGTGCATCTAGTGATGGACCGGTGGGTCGCATCGATTACTCTGATGTTACTGTGCTATATGACCTGGAGCTGATCCCTCCTAGGCCCGGTAGGCAGTATGTCATCCCCGATCGTACGTTTGTCTCAGATGGTATGTTTAAATGCCGAGCTGTGAGCTCGAAGGGGCTGCGGCTCTGGTCCGTACTTGGTGTACGAAGAGAGTATAAGACGTTTGTCGTCGGGATTACTCTTGGGCTTCATAAAGACTTATAAAATGCGTAATCTATGTATTCACTAAGCATTCGCTTACGTTTTAGTTGTTGTATTTTTACAGGCAAAGGAAAATCTACTGCTGAACCTTCTAGTTAGCTCGTTTGGGGAAGATTTGGGAGACTCGGCACTATTTAATCGGTAATCGTGATTTGGACAATGTTGTATTATATTCTGGATGATTGTAATAAATGTATGGGTGTGTAGACTTAGACTTGGTACCTTATAGCACCGTAGGGTGTTTAACACTTGTTGCACTACTTTATTTATGTTTTTAAATGCTTCCGCACTTAATTTAGGTTATCAGATCATTATGTTATTGTATGTTGGTGATTAATCCTGGGTGTATTGTAATTGGTGGTTGTTGTGGCAAGGGTGCCACACGAGATGATATCAGAGCAGTAGTTTGAGATTCAAGAGTCCGTGAGGTCTTGATCTCAAACATTAGGTAATGATATGTAGTGGTCTAAGTAATGATCTGAACTAAGATAGGTTATGATCTAGTAATTATAAGAGATTGACTATCATACGGGACACAAAAGTGGTGTCTTTAAATTAATGACATGTTACTAAACAAATTATATGTTTATATTACAGAACATGTCTGGAGGAGGAATGACACCTGAAGAAGCCAGAGAGATGATGCTAGCCTTGATGGCTGAACAGAACAAAATGATTCAGGATCAGTTTCGGGCTCGAGATGAGGCCGATGCTAAGAGAAGAGAAGATAAAAGAAAGAACAAAGAAAAAGAAAGGGAGGGAAATAATGAGGAACAAGATGACAACACTGGGTCATCTAATAAGCCCAGGGGTTGTCGGTTTAAGGATTTTAAAGGAAACGGGGCGGTGGAGGTTAACGGTTTAGGGGATGCTGTTGCCGCACTTGAATGGATAACAGCTACTGAAAGAACATTCCGAATCAGCGATTGTGCTGAGAAGGATATGGTTCGGTATGCAACTGCTATGTTCACTAATGACGCAATTATGTGGTGGAATGCTATGGTGAACGCTTTGACATTGGAGAAGGATTCTGTTATGACTTGGGCTGAGTTCAAGGACCTATTCACTCAGCAATACTGTCCGGTTGATGAGCGCCGGAGGTTGGAAGCAAAGTTTATGGCACTGATGCAGGGGACTAAGACTGTGTCCCAGTATGCTGTGGAGTTCACGAGGCTGAGTTTGTTCGCGCCTCATCAAGTGGATACTGAAGAGAGGAAGGTGACCAGGTTCGAGGCTGGTCTGGATATTGAGATTAGGAGGGTTATGAGCAACGTCCGCTACCCTACATTTGCTGGCTTACTTGAGGCTGCCAGAAATGTAGAACAGATCTTGATTATGTCGGGCTACTCAATCGGGTCTGCTGCTGCTTCCACCAATCCAACACAGCCGTCACCGCCGAAGCGCCAAAGGGAGGGAGGATACTCGGGATCTTCCCGGTCTTCACAATACTCATCACAGCAGTCTTTTCGCCGACCATCTGGTTCTTCTGATCGTGGTCGTGCTCGTGCATACTCTATCAACACCGAGCCACAATACTGCAATAAATGTCACCTGGAACATTTTGGCAAGTGCCCTAACGGACGTGCTTGCTTTTGCTGTGGAGAACTGGGACATTTTCAGAATGATTGCCCAAGGAAGGGTGATGCTTGCTATAAGTGTGGGGTGTGGGGTCACTATAGCAGGAACTGTAGAAAGAATGCTCCAACAGCTGCTGCCCCATCATCAACACGATCGTCTGGAGGTTCGAGTGGTGGTTCAGTTAACCGCCGGGGTCAGTCACAGAGGGCACCTGCTCGTGCTTTTCAGATAACTGCAGAGGAGGCAAGGGAAAATCCGGAGGTCGTCACGGGTACGTTCATAGTTATTCTATGCCTGCACGAGTTTTATTTGATTCGGGTGCCAATAGGTCGTTTGTTTCTACTGTGTTTGCACAAAGACTTGCTATGCCACTGTCTAAGTTGTCTGCTATACTTGATATTGAAACTGCTAGCAATACTTTAGTTAAGGTAGATCATGTATACCGAAATTGCACGTTAGTAATTGAAGAGGTAGTCTTCAATTTAGATCTGATTCCGATAGAGTTCAGCGAGTTTGATGTGATAGTCGGAATGGACTGGTTGATCGAGAATGAAGCCCATATAGTGTGTAAGAGCCGAATGATAAAGATAACTACCCCGGAGGGGCGTGAGATATGTATATATGGGGATAGGAGAAGCGGGGATCTGTGTTTGCTGACTATTGCAAAAGCTCGAAAGCTTGTTGCAAAGGGATGTGATGCATACTTAGCATATGCGATTGATGCTAAGGCAGAGAAGAGAACTTTGGCCGATGTGCCGGTTGTTTCACAATTCCCGGATGTGTTTCCGGAAGACTTGTCTGGCGTGCCGCCTGAAAGACAAGTAGAATTTAGGATTGACTTGATTCCTGGAGCTGCACCGGTAGCTCGTTCTCCTTATCGTCTTGCCCCAACCGAGATGAAGGAAATGATGACACAGCTGCAAGAATTGTTGGATAAGGGCTTCATTCGGCCGAGTTCATCGCCGTGGGGAGCCCCGGTGCTGTTTGTAAAGAAGAAAGATGGTACGATGAGAATGTGCATAGATTACCGGGAGCTGAATAAATTGACGATTAAGAACAAGTATCCTCTGCCGAGGATAGACGACTTGTTTGATCAGTTACATGGCGCTAGTGTATTTTCTAAGATTGATCTGAGATCGGGATATCATCAATTGAAGGTTCGAGAGGAAGATGTGCCAAAGACAGCATTCAGGACTCGGTATGGACATTACGAGTTTCTGGTAATGCCTTTTGGATTAACTAACGCCCCAGCTGTCTTTATGGACTTGATGAATAGGGTTTGTAGACCGATGTTGGATAAGTCGGTGATAGTGTTTATCGATGATATTCTAGTATACTCTAGGTCTGAGGCTGAGCATGCTGAGCATCTCAGGGAGCTGCTAGAGTTGTTGAGGAAAGAAAAGTTGTACGCCAAATTTTCGAAGTGCGAGTTTTGGCTACAACAGATACAGTTTTTAGGACATGTGATTTCGGGGGCTGGGATTTCGGTAGATCCGGCTAAAGTTGAAGCGATAAAGAATTGGGAGCCACCTCAAACGGCTACCGAAGTTAGAAGTTTTCTGGGGTTGGCAGGATATTATCGGAGGTTCATAAAGGATTTTTCTAAGATTGCAGTTCCTCTGACGGCATTAACGAAGAAGAATGCACCCTTTGTTTGGGAAACCATACAACAAGAAGCATTCGAGGTTCTGAAGAAGGCACTAAGCGAAGCGCCGATACTTGCTCTACCGGAGGGCAATGAAGACTTCGTGGTGTACACCGATGCTTCAAGGTTGGGATTAGGCGCGGTACTAATGCAGCGCGGGAAAGTAATTGCTTATGCTTCAAGGCAGTTGAAGCAGCATGAGAAGAATTATTCGACTCATGATCTCGAGTTGACTGCGGTAACATTCGCATTGAAGTTATGGAGGCATTATCTCTACGGGACTAAGTGCCAATTATACACGGACCATAAGAGTTTGAAATACATTTTCAGTCAGAAGGAGCTCAATATGAGGCAGAGACGATCAATGGAGCTAATAAAGGATTACGATTGTGAAATCCTTTATCACCCCGGAAAGGCTAATGTAGTAGCCGATGCCTTGAGCCGGAAAGCGTATGCTAAGGATTGCTGCTATATGATGACATCTACTATGTCAACGTCTACTATTATAGATGATGTCAAGGCCGCTCAAGAGGAAGCCTTGAAAGACGAAAATGTCGGTGCTGAGGATATTAGAGTACAGATTAAGAATATGGAAACTAGCGAGTCTGGATTAAAAGGTGTATACGGAAGGATTTGGGTGCCGAAGTATGGTGGTATGAGAAATGTTATCATTGAAGAAGCGCATCAATCTAAATTTTCTGTACATCCCGGGAGCACAAAGATGTACAACGACTTAAAGGCAGACTTTTGGTGGCCGGGATTGAAGAAGGATATCGGCCAGTATGTTGAACGATGTAGGACTTGCCGGTTGGTAAAGGCCGAGCATCAACAACCGTATGGCAGTATGCAGCCGCTTCCTATTCCGGAATGGAAGTGGGAGCACATTACAATGGATTTTGTTACAAAGCTGCCAAAAACTAAGCGACAGCATGATGCAGTTTGGGTAATCGTGGATCGGTTAACAAAGTCGGCTCACTTCATACCGATTCGTGAAAGTTATTCGTTGGAGAAATTAGCTCAAATTTACATGAATGAGATTGTTTCTAGGCATGGAGTGCCTAAGTCTATTGTATCGGATCGGGATAGCCGATTTACTTCGAATTTTTGGTCGGCACTGCAAGAAGGGTTAGGAACGAGAATCGCAATGAGTACGGCCTATCGTCCGCAAACCGATGGCCAAAGTGAACGAACGATCCTTACATTGGAAGATATGATGAGAGCTTGTGTGTTAGATCTCGGTGGCAACTGGGATGATCATTTGCCACTGATAGAGTTCTCGTACAATAATAGCTATCATGCGACAATCAAGAAAGCGCCGTTCGAGGCTTTGTATGGAAGGAAATGTAGGACTCCTACATGTTGGAGAGAAACGGGTGAAACACCAATCGCTGGGCCGGCCTTGCTTCAAGAAACAAATGAGAAGATACAGTTGATTAGACAGAACATGAAAGCGGCTCAGGACCGACAGAAGAGTTATTATGACAGAAGGCACAAACCGATCAACTTTGAAGTAAATGACTGGGTTTATCTGAAAGTATCACCCATGAGGGGTGTTACTCGTTTTGTAAAAAGGGGAAAGTTGGCTCCGAGATTCGTCGGACCATTTAAGATAACCGAAAAAGTGGGGAATCAGTCATACCGTTTGGAATTGCCTGAAGAGATGTCGGGCATACATCCGGTGTTTCACGTTGGAAATCTTCGAAAGTCATTTACTTCTAGTAACGAGGATTGGGCCGACCATACTGAACTGCAAGTTGATGAAAGGCTCTGGTATGTTGAAGAGCCGGAGTGTGTGTTAGATACTAAGATGAAGAAATTGAGAAGCAAGGAGATAGAAATGGTGCTTGTACGTTGGAAGCATCATAAAGGAGCAAATCATACATGGGAAACTAAGTCAGAAATGTTAAGAAAGTATCCGAAATTGTTTGAGTCCGAGTAACTTCGAGGACGAAGTTGAGCGTGGTGGAGCCCATACTGTAACATCCACGGATTTAATTTGATGTATTTTGGTTAATTAAGTGGAAAACTTATATATATTTAAGTTGAATTTGGGCGATTATTATGTATTTGGATATTTAGCAAGTTTGTTGCTATTTTTAAGAAAATTGAACTCAGAATCAATTTTGTGGAGTATTATGAATTTAAAAGTTATTTATGATAAATCTAAGATTAAATCAGTATTTTATGGAACCGGTTAAGTCGAGTGATGAAATGTGCAAAATGACGAAAGTAGTATATAAAGGGCAATAGGCTTCATTTTTCTAGTTTACACACTCTCTCTACTTCATCTCTCTAGAAATTTTCTCTCTACATCTCTCTAAGATATATCACAAACCGACCGTCAGATTTTCGAGAATTATACGTCAACGGAAAGGTATCGAGGAGTACAACAACAATCTACAAACGGATTTCTGATTTCATACGAATTGAGGTAAGAATCGAATCTTTTAAATTTATAGTTTCGGTTTTGAAGTAAACTAGAATTCGAATCTGTTGTTTTGTGCGAATTTGAGCCTGTTTTGCTTGAAATGTTGCTGGAATATGATAATATATGGATAGTAGAATCGAATCTAGGTATTATACATGATATATTAGTGATTTTAGCCTTAGAAATGAAGGATTTAAGTTGAAATGATGAACAGACTCGAATATGTCAAGAACAGAGTCGAAATGCAAGAACAAACTCGAAATTTGTGCTAGATTCGAGTATATACTCGAGTTTAACCATCAGATTCGAACAAGGGTTCGAATCTATCATTATAGGTTCGAATTTAGCCCCTAGATTCGAATGGGGTTCGAGTTTAGCCCCTAAAGTCGAAATGGTTCGAATCTAACAGGAACTCGGCGAGTTCCTATACTGAACTCGGCGAGTACATTCAATTTTGGGCAGATTCGAATGGGTTTTAAAGGGGTCGAATCTATGGACTAATAATTACACTTTTGGGATATTTTTGGTAGTAAATTAAAGTATATAATGAAAAGTTAATTGGAAATAAAAACACACCAATTAATGGTTTACATCATGAGTTATATAAAGGACAATGTATGAACATGAAATGGGTTCAAACTTAATTATGGTATGAATTTGGACATGTACCCGAAACGGGGGAAAATATCGCCAAACTTACGAAACTTGATTATATGGAATTAAACGGTTAATGATATGAGGAATTGTTGTAATTGATTTAACAGGTCCCTTGTGGTGTTGTTTAACCCACAGTGGGGTACTTGGTGGATCAGGTTGAAAGCCCGAAGAGAAATAATATCGGTTAAAAGATAATTACGCACCCACTGTGAGTACAGTAGATTTCGCATGTTTATATTTGTTTTATGTAAGCTTTGCCTGCTGAGACCTGTTGTTTCATTGATTGTTTGGAATTCTACTAACTTGCGTAGATTTAGATGCACATTCTTACTTGTTGCATGTCCTTTCGGTTGTTGTGCATCTAGTGATGGACCGGTGGGTCGCATCGATTACTCTGATGTTACTGTGCTATATGACCTGGAGCTGATCCCTCCTAGGCCCGGTAGGCAGTATGTCATCCCCGATCGTACGTTTGTCTCAGATGGTATGTTTAAATGCCGAGCTGTGAGCTCGAAGGGGCTGCGGCTCTGGTCCGTACTTGGTGTACGAAGAGAGTATACGACGTTTGTCGTCGGGATTACTCTTGGGCTTCATAAAGACTTATAAAATGCGTAATCTATGTATTCACTAAGCATTCGCTTACGTTTTAGTTGTTGTATTTTTACAGGCAAAGGAAAATCTACTGCTGGACCTTCTAGTTAGGTCGTTTGGGAAAGATTTGGGAGACTCAGCACTATTTAATCGGTAATCGTGATTTGGACAATGTTGTATTATATTCTGGATGATTGTAATAAATGTATGGGTGTGTAGACTTAGACTTGGTACCTTATAGCACCGTAGGGTGTTTAACACTTGTTGCACTACTTTATTTATGTTTTTAAATGCTTCCGCACTTAATTTAGGTTATCAGATCATTATGTTATTGTATGTTGGTGATTAATCCTGGGTGTATTGTAATTGGTGGTTGTTGTGGCAAGGGTGTCACAGAAGTTGATGGAAAGGTGGTCCTCGGAAAACTTTGACCCTCGTCATTCAGATTTAATGACGACAAGTCCTATTCGATTGTACCTGTATTTCCATCCAAAGGAATGTTAAATGATTCAAACAATTTGTCATAATCAAAAATCCATTCCGGACCAGTTTGGGGTTCATGTGTATAACTTGTTACATCAATATTAGACACAATCTCTACTATACCATTTGATTTGTTAAAAACTCGTTTGTTTGGTGATTTCGGCACATAACCTAGGAAGTATCCTTCGTCAGCCTTTTCACCAAACTTAGGTTGATGTTTTGTTTTCATTAACGTACATGGTACCCCAAATGGTTCGAAGCCAGTTAAATTTGGTGGCCTTTTCTTCAAAACTTCATAACAGGTTTTGTTCAATGATTTGACAGTAAGGACCCTGTTTAAAACATGACACGCGGTATTCACTGCCTCCCCCCCAAAACATGGTAGGAAGCTTTGAATCCGAGAGCATAGTCCTTGCTGCCTCAATCAAAGTCCTGTTTTTCCGTTCGGCCACCCCATTTTTTAGTGGCTCATATGGTGCACTAAATGATGCACTATGCCCTTTGATAGGCAATATACACCAATAACCGTGTCTTTAAATTCCATTCCGTTATTACTCCTGATACTTTTTACCCTCGTTCCGTAAGAGTTTTCCACTTGGTCTAAGAACCCGATTAGCTTGGCAGCTGTCTCGTCCTTTGTACCTAAAAATAAAACCCAAGAAAAGCGTAAGTAATCATCAGTAATAACTAAACAATACCAACTACCACCTATACTCCTTTTGTTGATTGGTCCGAACAGGTCCATATGCAACAAATCGAACGTGGCAGCTATTGAGTTCTGAGTCTTGGACTTGTGTGCCTTCTTGTGTTGTTTTCCTTTTTTTGCATGGTAGACACTTCTCCTCAAACTGAAAACTCTTCATTAGAACACCTTGCACCAATCCATTTCTCGTAATGTAGTTCATTTTTCTTAGGTGCAAGTGTGCCCTGCATCTGTGCCATAAATATGATTCCGTCTCTGAAGCTTTAGATAGTAGACAAATTGGTCCCATCGAAGATTGCGGCTTGTTCATGTCTAGCATGTACAGGTCATTCTTCCTTGGAGCCCTCATCAGTATCCACTCTTCAGGTACTTTGAATCCCGGCTTCAGCACTAACGCCTCAGTATCAGTGAAAAGTACTGAGTTCTTCTTATCCCATATTTGAGATACACTAATGAGATCGTGAACCAGTTTATCAACGTGATAAACGTGGTAACCTGTCTCTGATGCCACTTGTAAGGTCTGAACTCTACGGATCTATCTTGACGCGACACCTTCCAACGAGTGCAGAATCCTCGTTAGTGGCTTGACGGATATATCACGCACACCGAAACACGGAGACTACCACGGTGATAGACGAACAACTTAGAACAACCCAACACGATGATTCTCCCATCACGAAACTCACTGATTGCAATCAAGTTCGAGATCGCCTTCTGCTAATCGTCTGACAAATTCTGCAAAAGTCTGATATTTAATCGAATGAACCCTTAATGATACTGACAGATTTGAGTTTGTCTAGGACAAATTCGAATCTAGCCCAAGGCCTTATTCGAACTTGTCCTCCTAGACAAATTCAAATCTATACCTAAAGTCGAATCTCATCATTCAAACTTATGTTTGAACTTATGTTTTATCTTATGTTTGAATTTATCTTTGAACTTTATGTTTGAACTTCTTGTAATACATTACACCAAGTTCAAACATACAAACAATCAATATCAAACACACATAATCAAACATATATCAAACACTTGTTAATATCTAATATCAAGTAAATAGACTTACACAACATACTATCTAAACTTAGACTGCTATCGTCACACAGGATGTACTAATGTGACACCCTTGCCACAACAACCACCATTTACAAAACACCCAGGATTTATCACCATCATATAATAACATAATGATCAGATAACCTAGTTCAAGTGCGGAAGCATTAAAATACATAATTAAATAACGCAACAGTATCAAACACCCTACGGTGCTACAAGGTACCAAGTCTAAGTCTACATACTCAAAAGTTTATTACAATCATCCCAAACATATCATAGCATTAGACCCACAACATAATTACCGATTGAGTAGTAGAATTCTTCAAAGAACTTCACACACGACCTAGCTAGAAGGTCCAGCTGCAGATTTTCCCTTTCCTGTAATAATAAAGCAACTGAGAGGTAAGCGAATGCTTAGTGAATACACAGATTACGCATTTTATAAATTTTTATGAAGCCCCAAGAGTAACACCGATGACAAACATCGTATACCCTCTTCGTACACCAAGTACGGAATCGGAGCCGCAGCCCCCTTCGAGCCCAAAGCTCGGCATAAAACATACCATCTGAGACAAACGTACGATCGGGGATGACATACTGCCTACCAGAACCTCGGAGGGATCAGCTCCAGGTCATATAGCGCAGTAACATCGGAGTAATTTATGCGACCCACCGGTCCATCACTAGATGCACAACAATCGAACGGACATGCAACAAGTATGAATGTGCATCTAAATCTACGCAAGTTAGTAGAATTCCAAACAACAAATGAAGCAACAGGACTCAGCAGGCAAAGCTAACATAAAACAGATATAAACATGCGAAATCTAATGTACTCACAGTGGGTGCGTAAATAAACTTCAATTAATATTATTTCTCCTCGGGCTTTCAACCGTATCCATAAAGTACCCCATTGTGGGTTAAACAACACCACAGAACCGACATCCGAATCATACGTTTAAATCACATCATTTGATGAGTTCTTATTCCCAATTAACTCTCCTTTATTTGCCTTACTATAGTACAAAAGATATCCCAAAAGTGTGGTTATTAGTCCTTAAATTCGGTTCCTTTAAACCCATTCGAATTTCCCAAAAACTGCTAAGAACTCGCCGAGTAGATACAAGGAACTCGCCGAGTTCCTGTTCGAATTTCAGACCCTTGATTAAATTCGAACCCCATTCGAATTTAGGGGCTAAATTCGAACCCCATTCGAATTTAGGGGCCAAATTCGAACCCCATTCGAATTTAGGGGCTAAATTCGAACCCTATCTCAAATTTAGGGGTTAAATTCGAACCCCATGATGTTAAATTCGAATACATACTCGAATTTACTACAAAAATCGAGTTCGTTCTTGCACTCCGTCTTTGTTCTTGGCATTCTCGAATTTGTTCATATTTACAGCTTAAAACATACATTTCTAAGCCTAAAATCACGAAATATGTTAAGTATTAAGCCTAGTTTTGATCATATTATACATACTCTATCATATTGTTGCTAAAACTCAAGCCAAAGTAACTCTAAATCACATAAAAATGATAAACTCGAATTCATGTTCTTCAAAACCGAATATAAAAGTTCAAAAGGGTCGATTCTTACCTCAAATTCGTACGAAATCAAGAATGCAACCGTCAATTGTTGTAGTACTCCTCGTGATCTTTCCAATGACGTATAAATCTCTATAATCGGCCGGTCGGTTTGAGAGATATTCTAGAGAGAAGGTAGAGAGAGTCTAGAGAGAGAGAGTAAAATGTGAAAATGAAAGGCATTTGGTCTTTTTATTCCCATCTTTCCCATTTTGCATGTTTCACCCCTCAACTTAACCGGTTCCATAAAATACTGATTTATTCTTAGTTTTATCATCACAAACTTTTATAATTCATAATACTCCATAATAATAACTCAGAGTTCTCAATTTTCTTAAAATAACAACAGACTTTTAAATATCCCAAACACATAATCATTATTCATAATTCAACTTAATTATAAATTATCCGTCTAAATAAATCTTAAATTACAGTAATTGAATTCGAGGATGTTACAACATGGGCTCCACCACGCTCTAACTTCGTCCTCGAAGTTATTTGACTTCAAATAGCAGCGGATATTTCCTTAACATATTAGCTTTCGTCTCCCATGTATGATTGGCTCCCTTATGATGCTTCCAACGTACAAACACCATTTCGATCTCTTTGCTTCTCAACTTCTTCACCTTAGTATCTAGCACACATTCCGGCTCCTCAACATACCGGAGCCTTTCATCAACTTGCAGCTCGGTGTGGTCAGCCCAATCCTCATTCTCAGTAGTAAAGGATTTCCTAAGGTTCCCTACATGGAACACCGGGTGTATGCCCGACATTTCTTCAGGCAACTCTAACCGATAAGACTGGTTTCCAACTTTTTCGACAATCCTGAATGGTCCGACGAATCTCGGAGCCAACTTTCCTCTCTTCACGAAACGAGTAACACCTCTCATAGGTGATACTTTCAGGTACACCCAATCATTTATTTCAAAGTTTATCGGTTTGTGCCTCCTATCGTAGTAACTTTTCTGACGATCCTGGGCCGCCTTCATGTTCTGTCTAATCAACTGTATCTTCTCGTTTGTTTCTTGAAGCAAGGCCGGCCCAGCAATTGGGGTTTCACCAATTTCTCTCCAACACATAGGAGTCCTACATCTCCTTCCATACAAAGCCTCGAACGGCGCTTTCTTTATAGTTGTGTGATAACTGTTGTTATATGAAAACTCTATTAGTGGCAGATGATCATCCCAGTTGCCACCGAGATCTAGTACACACGCTCTCATCATATCCTCCAAGGTTTGGATAGTTCTTTAACTTTGGCCATCGGTTTGCGGACGATAGGCCGTACTCATAGCGATTCTCGTTCCCAACCCTTCTTGTAATGCTGACCAGAAGTTTGAAGTAAACCGGCTATCTCGATCCGATACTATGGACTTAGGCACTCCATGCCTAGAAACAATCTCGTCCATATAAATCGGAGCCAACTTCTCCAATGAATACCCCTCTCTTATCGGAATAAAGTGTGCCAACTTAGTTAACCTATCGACTATCACCCAAACTGCATCGTGTTGACGCCTAGTTTTTGGCAGTTTTGTAACAAAATCCATCGTAATATGTTCCCACTTCCATTCTGGAATGGGAAGTGGTTGCAGACTGCCGTATGGTTGCTGATGTTCGGCTTTCACCAGCCAACAAGTTCGACATCTCATACTGCCCTATGTCCTTTTTCAATCCTTGCCACCAGAAGTCTGCTTTCAGTTCGTTGTACATCTATGTACTTCCAGGATGTACAGAAAACTTAGGCTGGTGTGCTTCTTCGATGATTACCTCCCTCATACCCCCAAACTTCGGCACCCATATCCTCCCGTATATCCCTTTCAATCCCGACTCGCTCATTTCCATATTTTTAATCTGTGCCCTTATATCCTCAGCACCAATATTCTCATCCTCCAAGGCTTCCTCCTGAGCAGCCTTAACATCATTTATAATGGTAGACGTTAACATAGTAGACGTCATCATGTAGCAACAATCCTTAGCATAAGCTTTTCTGCTCAAGGCATCGGCTACTACATTAGCCTTTCCGGGATGATAAAGGATCTCACAGTCATAATCCTTTATTAATTCCATCGATCGTCTCTGTCTCACATTGAGTTCTTTCTAGCTGAAAATGTACCTCAATCTCTTATGGTCCGTGTAGAGTTGACACTTAGTACCGTACAGATAGTGCCTCCATAACTTCAATGCAAATGTGACCGCTGTCAATTCAAGATCATGAGTTGAATAATTTTCTCATGCTGCTTCAACTGTCTTGAAGGATAAGCAATTACTTTCCCGCGCTGCATCAGTACAACACCTAACCCCAGTCTTGAGGCATCCGTATATACCACAAAATCGTCATTGCCTTCAGGTAAAGCAAGTATCGGCGCCTCACTTAATGCCTTCTTCAGGATCTCAAATGCCTTCTACTGCACAGTTTCCCATACAAACGGGGCATTCTTCTTTGTCAATGCAGTCAAAGGAACTGCAATCTTAGAAAAATCCTTTATGAACCTCCTATACTAGCCCGCCAACCCCAGAAAACTTCTAACTTCAGTAGTTGAACACGGCGGTTCCCAGTTCGTTATCGCTTCTACGTTAGCCGGATCTACCGAAATCCCATCTCCAGAAATCACATGTCCTAAAAACTGTATCTGTTGCAGCCAAAACTCACACTTCGAAAATTTGGCGTACAACTTCTCTTTCCTCAACAACTCTAACAGTTCCCTTAGATGTTCAGCATGCTCAGCCTCAGACTTAGAGTACACCAGAATGTCATCAATAAACACTATTACAGACTTGTCTAACATCGGTCTGCACACTCTATTCATAAGATCCATAAAGACAGCAGGGGCATTGGTTAACCGGAAAGGCATAACCAAGAACTCATAATGCCCATAACGCGTCCTAAATGCTGTTTTAGGCACATCCTCTTCTCGTACCTTCAACTGATGGTATCCCGACCTTAAATCAATCTTAGAGAACACGCTCGCCCCATGTAATTGATCGAATAAATCATCTATCCTCGGCAGCGTATACTTGTTCTTAATAGTCAGCTTATTCAGCTCCCGGTAGTCAATGCACATTCTCATCGTGCCATCCTTCTTCTTAACAAACAATACCGGAGCTCCCCACGGTGATGAACTCGATCGAATGAAGCCCTTGTCCAACAACTCTTGAAGCTATGTCATCATTTCTTTCATCTCGGTTGGGGCAAGACGATAAGGAGAACGAGTTACCGGTGCAGCTCCAGGGATCAAATCAATTTTAAATTCCACTTGTCTCTCAGGCGGCACGCCAGACAAGTCTTCCGGAAACACATCCGGGAATTGTGAAACAACAGGCACATCGGCCAAAGTCCTCTTCTCAGCCTTAGCATCAATCGCATATGCTAAGTAAGCGTCACACCCCTTTGCAACAAACTTTCGAGCTTTTGCAATGGTCAGTTTACACAGATCCCCACTTCTCCTAACCCCATAAATACAAATCTCACGCCCCTCCGGAGTAGTTATATTTATCATTCGATTCTTACACACTATATGGGCTTCATTCTCAATAAACCAGTCCATCCCGACTATCACGACAAACTCACTGAACTCAATAGGAATCAGGTCTAGATTGAAGACTACATCTTCAATCACTAACGTGCAGTTACGGTATATGTGATCTACTTTAACTAGAGTGTTGCTAGCAGTTTCTATGTCAAGTATAGCAGATAATCTAGACGGAGGCATGGAAAGTCTTTGTGCAAAAACAGTGGAAACAAACGAACGATTTGCACCTGAATCAAATAAAACTCTTGCTGGCATAGAATTTACGATAAATGTACCCGTAACCACTTCCGGGTTTTCCCTCGCCTCCTCTGAAGTAATTTGAAAGGCACGAGCTGGTGCCCTTTGTGGCTGACCCCGGCGGTTAACTGAACCAACACTTGAACCTCCAGAAGATCGTGTTGATGATGGAGCAAAAGCTGCTGGAGCATTCTTCCTACAGTTCCTACTATAGTGTCCCCACACCCCACACTAATAGCAAGCATCTCCCTTCCTTGGGCACTCACTCTGAAAATGGCCCAGCTCTCCACAGCAAAAGCAAGCACGTCCATTAGTGCACTTACCAAAGTGCTCCAGATGACATTTATTGCAATATTGCGGCTCGGTGTTGATGGAATAAGCACGAGCGCGACCAGATGTACCAAACTGTCGGCGATACGATTGTTGAGGCGAGTACTGTGAAGACCGGGAAGAACCAGAATATCCTCCCTCACGCTGGCGCTTCGGCGGTGACGGCTGTGTTGGGTTAGTGGAAGCAGCAGCAGACCCAATAGAATAACCCGACATGATCATAATTTGCTCTACATTTCTGGCAGCCTCTAATAAACCAGCAAATGTAGGGTAACGGACATTGCTCATGACCCTTCTGATTTCAATATCCAGACCAGCCTCGAACCTGGTCACCTTCCTTTCTTCAGTATCAACTTGATGAGGCGCTGACAGACTGAGCCTCGTGAACTCTACAACATATTGGGACACAGTCTTAGTCCCCTGCATCAACGCCATAAACTTTGCCACCAGTCTTCGGCGCTCATCAACCGGACAATACTGCTGAGTGAACAAATCAGTGAACTCAGCCCACGTCATAACAACCACTTTCTCCAAGGTTAAGGCGTTAACCATGGAATTCCACCACATGATTGTGTCGTTAGTGAACATAGCGGTAGCGTACCGAACCATATCCTTCTCAGCACAATCGCTGATTCGGAATGTTCGTTTGGTTGCTGTTATCCATTCGAGTGCAGCAACAGCGTCTCCCAGTCCATTAAACTCTACAGCACCATTTCCCTTAAAGTCCTTGAAACAACAGCCTCTGGGTTTGTTAGATGACCCAGTATTGTCATCTTGTTCCTCATTGTTGCCCCCTTCCTTTTCCTTGTTCTTTCTCTTATCCTCCCTTCTCTTAGCTTCGGCCTCATCTCGAGCCCGAAACTGGTCTTGAATCATTTTGTTCTGCTCAGCCATCATCGCTAGCATCATCTCCCTTGTTTCTTCAGGTGTCATTCCTCCTCCATACATGTTCTGAAATAATAAACATATTACTTGTTTAGTAACATGTCATAAATTTAAAGACACCACCCATTTGTCCCGTAAGATAGTCGATTTCCTATGATTACTAGATCGTAACCTATCTTAGTTCAGATCATTACTTAGTATCACTACATGTCATCACTTAATGTTTGAGACCAAGACCTCACGGACACTTGAATCTCAAACTACTGCTCTGATACCATCTCGTGTGACACCCTTTCCACAACAACCACCATTTACAAAACACCCAGGATTTATCACCATCATAAAATAACATAATGATCTGATAACCTAGTTTAAGTGCGAAAGCATTAAAATACATAATTAAGTAACGCAACAGTATCAAACACCCTACGGTGCTACAAGGTACCAAGTCTAAGTCTACATACTCAAACGTTTATTACAATCATCCCAAACATATCATAGCATTAGACCCACAACATAATTACCGATTGAGTAGTAGAATTCTTCCAAGAACTTCACACACGACCTAGCTAGAAGGTCCAGCTGCAGATTTTCCCTTTCCTGTAAAAATAAAGCAACTGAGAGGTAAGCGAATGCTTAGTGAATACACAGATTACGCATTTTATAAATTTTTATGAAGCCCCAAGAGTAACACCGATGACAAACATCGTATACCCTCTTCGTACACCAAGTACGGAATCAGAGCCGCAGCCCCTTTCGAGCCCAAAGCTCGGCATAAAACATACCATCTGAGACAAACGTACGATCGGGGATGACATACTGCCTACCAGAACCTCGGAGGGATCAGCTCCAGGTCATATAGCGCAGTAACATCGGAGTAATTGATGCGACCCACCGGTCCATCACTAGATTCACAACAATCGAATGGACATGCAACAAGTATGAATGTGCATCTAAATCTACGCAAATTAGTAGAATTCCAAACAACAAATGAAGCAACAGGTCTCAGCAGGCAAAGCTAACATAAAACAGATATAAACATGCGAAATCTAATGTACTCACAGTGGGTGCGTAAATAAACTTCAACTAATATTATTTCTCCTCGGGCTTTCAACCGGATCCACAAAGTACCCCACTGTGGGTTAAACAACACCACAAGGGACCTGTTACATTTTCATATGATAAACATATTATCATTACATGGTCTTTAACAAATTAGCATTACTTTGTGCAAATAAAAAGTATTACCACATTCACAACTGTCAACCGAATCATACGTTTAAATCACATCATTTGATGAGTTCTTATCCCCAATTAACTCACCTTTATTTGCCTTACTATAGTACAAAAGATATCCCAAAAGTGTGGTTATTAGTCCATAAATTCAGTTCCTTTAAACCCATTCGAATTTCCCAAAAATTGCTAAGAACTCGCCGAGTAGATACAAGGAACTCGTCGAGTTCCTGTTCGAATTTCAGACCCTTGATTAAATTCGAACCCCATTCGAATTTATGGGCTAAATTCGAACCCCAATCGAATTTAGGGGCTAAATTCGAACCCTATCTCGAATTTAGGGGTTAAATTCGAACCCCATGATGTTAAATTCAAATACATACTCGAATTTAGTACAAAAATCGAGTTTGTAATTGCATTTCGACTTGGTCATGGCATTCTCGAATTTGTTCATATTTACAGCTTAAAACATACATTTCTAAGCCTAAAATCACGAAATATGTTAAGTATTAAGCCGAGTTTCGATCATATTATGCATACTCTATCATATTCTTGCTAAAACTCAAGCCAAACTAGCTCTAAATCACATAAAAATGATAAACTCGAATTCTAGTTCTTCAAAACCGAATATAAAAGTTCAAAAGGGTCGATTCTTACCTCAAATTCGTATGAAATCAAGAATGCAACCGTAGATTGTTGTAGTACTCCTCGAGATCTTTCAAATGACGTATAAATCTCTATAATCGGCCGGTCGGTTTGAGAGATATTCTAGAGAGAAGGTAGAGAGATTATAGAGAGAGAGTCTAGAGAGAGAGAGAGAGAGAGAGTAAAATGTGAAAATGAAAGGCATTTGGCCTTTTTATTCCCATCTTTCCCATTTTGCACATTTCACCCTTCAACTTAACCAGTTCCATAAAATACTGATTTATTATTAGTTTTATCATCACTAACTTTTATAATTCATAATACTCCATAATAATAATTCAGAGTTCTCAATTTTCTTAAAATAACAACAAACTTTTAAATATCCCAAACACATAATCATTACTCATAATTCAACTTAATTATAAATTATCCGTCTAAATAAATCTTAAATTACAGTATTAAATTCGAGGATGTTACAACTAACACGTTCATCCACACGTGGCAAAATGTTATCATTGTGCGGGTGAATGGCGGTGCTAAATTACTCATCGATTTCATCATATATATCTCTGTAATTCTTCCGAGGTGTGTTGAAGACAATAGACAACTTTTTGTTTTGCTGGTCTTTCACATAAAACACTTGCCGTGCTTGTGAGGCTAATATGAATGGATCAAGCTTGTGGCCTAAACTACTCAGGTCAACCAATGTATAACCAAGCTTACGATCACGTTTGACCGCTCCAGCCTGAAGGTTAACCCAATCACAATTGAAAAGAGGGAGTTGCCTAAAACGTTAATCTAGTACTACCCATATTTCTTGCAAAACACCATAATACAATTTGCATCTTGTGGTTGCTACTCCTTTGCATATGTGCATGTCGTCTGTCACAACACTAACCCCACTGTTTCGGTAAACACTTTCGTCACTACATTTAGTACGAAATGTATACTCATTGATGTTGTATGCCGTGTGTTTCAGTATGGTGACATGTGGTCCATGTGAAATCCACCTTACGGTTTCTGAAACACTTTCTTTGGAGATCGCTAATTCTCTCTCAACCTGAACATATATGAGTTTCAAATTGAAGGAACAGGTACAAACAAATACAAAAAATAATTAATTACCTCTAGTTTTAGCCAGGTAACAAAAGTTTTTCTGTGCTTATCCTCAAGGAATGCTTTTCGCTTACCCGGGTTTTGTGTTTCCAAAACCTGTTTGTGTCACCTGAAACAAGGTGTTAATTTGTGGTTAATTAGTATGTTTGATTAAAGATTTTTAAGTGATTAACGAAATATACATGTGTTAGTAATACTTACTCGATATACGATTCAATTTCATCTATATTGTGTATTACGTACAAATGTGCTATCCCAAGTAGTTCTGCAAAGACTTCACTTGACTTGCCGGCCGACAGTGGCTTTCCGTCTTCATTTATTTCATCACTTTCATGTGTATCACCTGGGATACCAATAGTTTCATGGACTTTTTATATTCGCCGAAAAACTCAATTGTTTCTTCTGCAATCGTCACCTCAGCAATACGTCCCTCTGGTTTATTTCCGTTTCGCACATGTCCTTTAATAACCTTCATACAACGTTCAAATGGATACATCAAACGAAAGCATACCGGACCACGTAATTTTACCTCCCTAGATAAGTGCACAGTCAAATGGACCATAATATTAAAAAAAATGAGGGAGGAAAGAACTTTTCGAGTAGGCAGAGTGTCACAGAAGTTCTTCTTGCATCTAATTTAGTTCATCTAACATGATTTCTTTGCTGCATATCGATTTGAAGAAAAAGCAAAACCTGATGATAGCATATCGTGTTGGTTCGTGCATGATTAACCATATTGCAATGGGTAAAAAGTCTTGCATAAGCACGTGATAGTCATGTGATTTTAGCCCGATGAGTTTCCTATCTTTTAGGATGACTAAAAACGGGAAGCTGGCTTAGTCGATTCTGTTAACGCCGTCAACGCGAACTGCCGATGCCCTTGCTTGTTCTTGTGCTTCCGTTCAATATCTCCCCTCTCCATTCTTTGAGTATTCCCTTCTTTGGTCAGAATCGGGTAATAGTTGGTTGCTTTCGGTAGGCATAGAGACTGTGATTACTCTTTCCGGTACATACTGTTTGACTAATAGATAGATATGGTCAGCGAATCAATACATGGAGCTAGACCAGTGAGCTATTACGCTTTCTTCAAAGGATGGCAGCAGAGGCCGCATATGATAGGTTATTCCAGAATCAATGTGAATATCGCCGAATAGGAGACAACCAAGTCTTCGTCCACCCTTTCTCGAACCAGATCCATGCCTTGGGCTTGAGTACATTACATCATAATAGGCGTCGCTCATATAGCTTGGGGTTTTTTTTAGAATTCCTCATATCCAAGGCTAGGTAACATAATGGAAATGTATCAGACTGCAAATCCTCATCTAAAAGCAAAGGAAGTGCCTAATTGGATACGAAATCTGTCTCAAAAGCAATACCCGGACGGGGCATTAATAACCGGTCATTCTCTCTCTTGAACGTGCCATCAAGAGCTCCAGCTGCAAGAGGATAGGATCTTTAGGCTGGGCACGGTGAATACTAGAGCCAGTGAAACGGTAGCGATGAGAAATTTTAACAATAGCCTTGCGGTACCCTGATGTTGTGTAACGTTTCACAAAAGATGTCTTTTTCTTCATTCGTTAATGTTTAACCTGCTGCAGGTAGTACTAATTTCTCTCTGTATTTCCTAGCAAACAACCCTGGTTTATTTATCCCCAACTCTGCCAGATCCAATCGAACATTCTCTCCATCTTTCGTCTTTCCTGGAACATTTAGTAAAGTTCCGAGTATACTCTCACCGACATTCTTTTCAGTATGCATGAAATCAATGCAATGTTGAACTTCATTATGCCTCCAATACTTAAGCTTTCGATACCAAATGTTGAACTTCTTACAGTAGGCACCATCTTGTTCATTTACTTGGCTTGAACTACCATCTTCTGTTTCTCTTCTCCTTGTGTGCTTCTACTTTGGTCGTTTTACCCTTCCCCAGTTATTTTCAATATCTTTGACCTTGTTGTAAATGTCTTTTCCAGTCATTGGTTTTGGACAAGGGCGGAATCCCGTTAAACGCCTTCGTTTGCCTTCTAAACGGGTGTCCGTGTGGTAGAAATCTTCTGTGACCAACATAGGTTTGGTTGGATGATGCAGGAAGTCTTACACAATCAGTTTCTTTCCCACATACTACACAGCCTTTGTATCCACTAGTTGGGCAGCCACATAAAGTACCAAGTGCAGGGTAATCATTTATTGTCCATAACACAACCGCACGTAGATTAAACATTTTGTTTGTGGCAGCATCATATGTATCGACCCCTGTCTCGAATAAGGTTTGCAGATCATCAACCAATTGTTCTAAAAATACATCGATATCATTTCCCGGGTATCCAGGTATCAACACAGAAAGAATTATAAATTTTCTTTTCATACACAACCATGGAGGAAGGTTATAAATGACAAAACTGGCCATACACTGTGATGCCTATTTCCTCTATTAACATCAACCCTATTAGTCGATATTCATAGCGTTAGATTTCTTGGATCTTTACCAATTACCGGGAATTGTGTATCAATGGTGCGCCATGCCTGTGAATCTGCGGGGTGACGTAACACACCATCTGTTTTCCTCCTTGGTGTGTGCCATGTTAAATTTTCTAAAATACTCTGAATCGTAAGAGACGTTGCATTCTTGGTATTATTGGAAAATACCACATGCTTTTCGCTGGAATTTTCACGTACACTTTATTCGTATTCTTATCCACCTTCCATCTTGATGTCCCACAAGTTCGACACAAAGTCGATTCCTCATCCTCCTTCCAGTAAATAAGGCAGTTGTGTGTACAGACATCAATCTTTTTGTATCCTGACCCCATCAATATCAAATTTTTTTTTGTCTCATATGTTTTTTTCGACAGTTTGTTACCATCCGGTAGCATCTTTTTCAACAAAACTAGTAACTCAATAAAGAACTTATCAGAATAGTCATGCTTACTCTTCAAGTTGAGCAGTTAAACAATTGCTGATAACTTTGTGAAGTCAGGATATCCTTTCTAAAGTGGCCTCTCTGCATCTAGTAGTAGTTCTAGAAACTTGACATGGTCAACCGGATCCTCATTATCTAATTTATCTTTTGAAACATTAACCATTTCCACTGTTTCTGGGCCATCAGTTGGAATTTCAGAATCAAAAACCATCTCTGTGTCAACATAATCAGTTGTACCGCTGTGATGTTCGGAAATTAATAATAACTCATCCTTTTCTTAATGTTTAGTCCACTTTGTGTAGTTTCGATCAATGCCATTACAGAATAAATGGACTTCCACTTCTTCCACATTACGCATTAAATGGTTTAAACAATTGGTACATGGACATGGAATTTGAAGTTCTTTTTTATTACCTTCTAGGTTGATGTTATTCATCTTATTCAAGTTGTCTACTGCATAATCAATAAATGTTGTTACTCCATCTCTATAACCTCTGTTCAGCTTTTGTAATCCCATCCAAGACTTGTCCTTTTGATTAGTGTTGTACGACATATTTTATAAATAATTAGGGTTTAATAAAAGAACCGCCTTACGTAGGTTTAGCAAAAGAACCGCTTAATTAGTGGTTGAGCTGTCTAAAACATTACTGTGGCTAAAAGTGAACCCGCGTTCGAATCCTGAATGTGGCAGTTTTTTTTATTTTAGGATATACATAATTCATATACTATATGGACACATAAGTTAGTGGTTCAGTTGTCTCGAACTGTTATTTCAATTTTTCAAGCTGTTAGTGCATTTTCTCAAGCTGTTAAGTGGTTTAGTTGATTAATTTTAACGTAAGTTTCATTATTCATGGAAGTTAAAATGAGAAATTCTGTTTTTGCAAATCTCGACTGTTAGTGCAATTTGTCAAGCTGTTAAGTGATT
Source organism: Centrapalus pauciflorus (assembly GCA_020465985.1). NCBI lineage: Eukaryota > Viridiplantae > Streptophyta > Magnoliopsida > Asterales > Asteraceae > Centrapalus > Centrapalus pauciflorus. The sequence continues at coordinate 23,108 of JAANYP010003458.1, forward strand.
TATAACCTAAGTTTAAAAAATTAGTTGATTAAAAGGTAATTTACATTCCATAAATTAGAAATAAAGATACGTACAGATAACCATTCCATAAATTAGAAATAAATATATGTACAGATAATCATTCCATAATTTGCAAGGCTTATATATTACAATTAATATAGCTAATCTTCTGATCTTGCAAGTTTTCTTACAATGTCATTACCAAGTTTCTTCCAGCTCATCATCAGCTCCTTTAACCTTATCATCTCTCATCCTTTGTAGTTTATCGTTTGAGTGATTCAAACATTCCAAAGCAAAATACTGAGTTGTTCCATCTTCCAGCTTGAGTCTGTATGTCATGGAATTCTCATACACATCAATTTGTTTTATTGTGATATTCTGTTTAGCATTCAACCCTTTCTTCAAAACATATGGTTCCAAAACACATGCAAGGGCCTTCATCAACTCTATAACACTTTACAATTGAGAGTTTGAGTAGTTTGACTCGCCAATTCTGTACATGTCAGTCAAATCTTATCTTGTCATCTTTGAAAATATTTGATATACAGTCATATAAACTTCATCAGCATCCGTTTCTCTTTTTACCAGAAAATGATACATTATCATCTATGCATCAGCAGGTTGGGATTTCTAAAAGATTTTTTTTTGGATTTTTAAGCAACTTTTTCTCCAAAATTATCAGTTTCTTTTCCATATCCATTAATGACTTATAAAACACTTCCTTGCAAATCTTCATCACTTTGTCAAATTTTTCCTTAGTGATTTCTTCTCCTTGTTCAGCAGAACCCTCATGAGTCCTCCCAATCACCATTGGATCAATTTCAACATCATTCTGATCCTTTCTCACAACTTCATATTTCTTAACCTCTGCATCATACCTCTTCTATAGTTCCTCTGTGGTCAACCTTCTTGGGCATTCCAGAGTTTGAATGCAAATAATTAATCAAGAAACTTCTATGCTCAGCCTTTGAAGATTGAGAATACCAATTTCTTTTCTTTGTGCTATCTTTCTTAACAGGTTAAGCTTCACTGTTCATTTGTTCAAGAAGATCGGTTAAGCTTCATTGTTCATTGCTCTTTTCTTTTCTAGTAATCTTTCATCTTCAACATGCAATTTTCTGGCAAGTTCAGCATCAACTCTCACTTGCATTTCTCTTGGATCTTCCTTGTTCTTAGGGCTTTCCACCAAAACCCCTTTTCCTTTACCAGAAACTTGTGGATGAGAGGATTGAGCTTTAGAGACCCTTCCTTCTTGTATAAACATTTTGCCAGGATTAGGTCTTGAAATCTGAGTAACTTTTGGCACAACAGCTGGAGTTTCACTGGTAACAGCTTGAGGAATTTGTGCAGCTGGTGGTGGTGTTTGATTCTCAGAAAAATTGGATGCATCAGGTCGTTCAGAGGGAGGAAAGACTTTTGCTACCAATGCTGTAAGTGTACCATCATGTTTGAGTAGGCTCTTACCAGCAACTCTCAAGGCTTGCTTTATCATTACAAATTGCGGTTGTTGTGCAACTATGACTTGTTGGATGCTTACAATCTGTCCTTGAGCTTTAATGATAGCCTTGTAGTGATCAAAGGCAACAATAACAGGTACAAGAGCAGGATTCGTCAATGCATGTAGTTGCAGACTATCCTCAATGTCCTCTAGTGTTGTTGGCACCTTTAAAATATCACTGGCAGTATTACCAGAACTTGTTCTCCTAGGAGAAAAGTGTAGGGCCCTCTGTTCTTGGTTCTGGGAACTTCCAGATGAAGTATGAACATCCTCCGTTGCCATGTTAGTGGTCTTAATGGGAGTGTCCTCATTTGTCTCCCTTTGGATATTCTGCACAGGAGGGATGCTCCTGTGCAGGGCTTTCAGGCATTTGGGTGAGAGGTGGGATGGAAGGAGCATCACCACTTGTTGGTTGAGCATTGGGTGATGGAGTAGCTTGATCAGAAGGAGCAGAGTGTGATTTATTTGTATCATGGGGAGGGGTTTGGGTTCCTGTTGGTTGAGCATTAATGTGGGGTTGTTCATGCTCAGGAACTTCTCCACTGTTTCTTTTAATAACAGCCCTCATTTCTTGAGTCAATGGTGTGTTAGTGCCTGAAAATTTGTCATTGTGTTTCAAAAATCTTTTGACAGATTGCCATGTGAATGGGAAACATGTATCCTCGTGTGTGTTTGCAAATTTTCAAAATGATTTTCAAAAATGTGAGCCAAAAACCTAGGAAACTAGTTTTTATAAACATATGTGACGTTTGGTTGACGTAATGTCAATTTCCTATAATTAAGGAAACTAGTTTAACAGCTTGAGAAAATGCACTAACAGCTTGAGAAATAGAACTAATAGTTCGAGATTTGCAAAAACATAAATTTCTCAAGTTAACTCTAGTGAATAATAAAATAAAATTTAGGTTAAAATTAATCAAGTAAATTTATAAACTTAGGTTACACGTAATCAATTCATTTCCATTACATGAATAATAAAATAAAATTTAGGTTGAAATTAATCAATTAATTTTATAAACTTTGGTTATTACAGTTAATCAATTCATTTCCACTCCATTCCATTACATGAATAATAAAATAAAACTTAGGTTAAAATTAATCAATTAATTTTATAAACATAGGTTACACGTAATCAATTCATTTCCATTACAATAATAATAAAAATAAAACTTTGGTTCAAATTAATCAAGTAATTTTATAAACTTAGGTTATTACATATAATCAGTTCATTTCCATTCCATTCCATTACATGAATAATAAAACTAATATTAAAAATAATCAACTAATTTTATAAACTTAGGTTACACGTAATCAATTTAGATACATTCCATTCCATTACTTGAATAATAAAATAAAACTTAGGTTCAAATTAATCAAGTAATTTTATAAACTTAACAGCTTGAGAAAATGCACTAATATTCATACGATGTCCGTTTGAGCTTGTGCGATTTAAACTTGAAATCTCTTATCTGTTCGTGTTCTTCACAAAAAACGTCATGAAATTGGGCTGAAACTTCACCAAATATTCATAATATGTCCGTTTGAGCTGATTTTCGGATATGTTGTGCGAGTGTATGCCAGAAACATCTTATCAGATTTTCAGAGGCTAAATCCAAATATCGAAGGAGTAATTGAAATTTTACTATTCTGGTCATTTTCGGTTACGTTTTTGTGATTATATTTTTTATTTGAGTGATCTACTTGTTGAAATGATCTAAATTTTGCATGAATGATCTTATTTGTTAGATAATTTGTTCTGGATATTTTCATGATCTATTTTGAAGTATCCAAGGAGTAATCTTTAAATCTAATTGTTGTTCGTGTTCTTCGTGTCCTTCGCATAATCATAAGCAATTAATCTTGTACTGATTTCGAGCATTTCTTGTTCAATAATTACAAGTTTTTCTTGTTTAATCATTGAAATTGTTAATCGGTAATTTTCTTAAGTGTTATTCTCAGTTTAGTGCTTCCAGAGGCCATAATTTTTGACTAGAACTGTTGGTACACCCTGTGTGACGATAGCAGTCTAAGTGATCTAACATTTTGGTTTAAGAAATATTCAAAGTATTGAGAATTAACGAGTGTTTGATATATATGTTTATATATGTTTGACAGTTATTGATTGTATGTTTGAACTTGATGTAACGTATTACAAGAAGTTCAAACATAAAGTCAAAGATAAATTCAAGCATAAGTTGAAAACATAAGTTTCAATACTAAGTTATAGATATGAAAGAGTAAATTCGAATAGTCTAAGGACTAGAATTCGAATCTAGGTCAGATTCGAATGAGTCACTTAGGAAAATTCGAATGTGTTTTATGAGGCAGATTCGAGAGTGTCAGTGAGGACAAACTCGAATGGGCCTTGGGCCTGATTCGAGTTTGGCCCATGGCAGACTCGAATTAACCTCTACAATTAGGGATAGACTCGAATTGTTAAGGGACTTTTTGCAGAATTCGAGAGAGATTAAGCAAAAGGCGATTTCGAGTTTATCATCAGTTTTGGTGTTGTTTTGGAGAGAATCTTCTTGTAGGTGCGTTCTTGTAAGTTCGTACGGCTTGTTGATAGTCTCCGTGTTCCGAGTGAGAGTTATTCCGTCAACCCGTTAACGAGGATTCCGCACTCGTTGACGGTTCCGCGTCTAGATAGATCTCGTAGTGTCAAGACCTTACAAGTGGTATCAGAGCCCAACGGGGTGTTCTTGGTGTTCTTCTAGATACATCCTAGGTTTCTTGACGCTTTTGGACGGTTTTTCTCTCATTTTCGTGTTTTTTCGTGTTCTTCGAGCTTAGCAAATTATCATTCGGGAAATACTTCGTGTTTTTCACATTTTTGATCGAAATCAATATTTTTCGTTGTAAAAATATTGATTTAATCTGCAAAACGTAAAGAAATCGAAGTATTAGCCGTTTTTCGAGTTTGCGGCGCTCGAATCTGTTAGGAGTAATTATGGTTTTACTTAGTCTCGAGTCTAAACAAAATCCACTCCTTTCGAGTTTGATACAGAGTGTTTTCGAGTTTAATTCGAGTTTGTGCTACAGTCGATTAGGAGTCTCGAGTTTGCTGTGATTCGAGTTTGCTTCGAATTTGGACTACAGTCGAACAGGGATTCGAATCTGCTGAGTATTCGAGTTTGACCTGACCTACGAGTTTGGAGACTTTCGAATCTGTCATTATTTTCGAATTTAATTGAATTACTAAACTTAATCGAATTTAATCACAAATAAATTTAACTTTAATTATATTCGAATCTATATAAAGTCGAACGAATTAACTTAAATTAGTTTCGAATTAAATTTATTAAGTTCAATTCAATTACTTTTGAAACGATGTCAAATCTTCAAAAGTTTCTAGAAATGGATCATGAGGTTGGGAAGGCTAATACTCCACCTAAACTGATGAAACTTGAAGACTACTATTGGTGGAAAGATCGGTTTTCCGATTTTGTGCGTTTCAACGACATGCGAATGTGGGTATGTATTGACGAAGGATACATTCCACCTATCTCAGAAGTCGAAGGCCGTCAAAGAGTCTTATCATATCAGATGATGAAGGAAGATGATAAGAAACTATATGAAGCCGAAAACAGAGATTTCTCTATTATTCGAATGGCTTTGCCTCAAGATATACTACACACATTCTGCACTCAAAAGACATCTAAGGAACTTTGGGAGTCGCTGGAAAAGAGGTGTGAGGGTAATCCGAGGGTTCGAAGGAAGCGCATGGAGTTGTTGAAACAGCAGTTTGCTATTTTCAAGGCTTTGAAGGATGAACAGCTGGACGATACCATCACCCGCTTTTATCATCTGTTGACAGAGCTTGAAAGTCATGGGATTGAGTATAATGACACAGAGAAGAACAATAAGCTTCATGATGCCTTACCAGCCAAATGGGCGATGTATGTGGCAATGATTAAGCTTAATGAAGAAAAGTATTATACCCAATCATTGGAGGATATAGTAGGAACGTTGCGAGCTTATCATTTCGAGCTACTGAAGGCCGAAACGGATTACGAACAAGTCAAAAATCCAGCAATGTAATTTGGAAAGTCAACAAAACCTTCAGCCGCAGCTGATCTGAAGACTGCTACAGCGTTTTTCACCGGAGAAACATCGTCACCAGCAGAGACTGATGACACACTGAATAGAGCGTTCTTAGGGTTGGGAAGATCGGAAGAACAGCAACCTCAAGCAGCACAGGAATCAACATCTCAGGGCTCCTCTAAGATGCCCATGAGCGCTAAATCGGCCGAAGAACATTTGAACTTGCTTGCGTCATTTGTGGCCGCGTATGGAAACTGCGTTCAGGGAAAAATAAACGATCCTGCTCTCTGGGATGAAGACTATGATCAGGTAGACCCTGACGATCTTGATGAGATGGATCTTAAATGGCAACTGGCCATGGTAACCCAACGGGTTAAAAGATTCATCAAACGGACTGGAAGGAATTTGACTGTGAATAATAAGGGGATTGGCTTTGATAAGTCCAAAGTCAAGTGCTACAATTGTCAAGGTCTGGGACACTTCGCCAGAGAATGTCAGAGACCGAAGGTAGATACGTATCAAGGGCAGAACCAGCATCATGGACAGTTTCAGAATCAGTCTCAACAGAGATACCTTCCGAGTTCATCTTCCGGTCCAGACAATCTAGCTGGTCTATTATCAAACGTAACATCGGATAGACAGCTGGATGGTACTTACGACTGGAGCTCACATCCAGAATCTAATGCTAGAGCCTTCATGGCTGATGTCACTGAGAATGGATCTGAGGGGAAGAGCAGAACACAAGGGACAACAGTCCAATGTGGGTGGAGAAGACGAATGATCAGACGCTTCTGGAGTTTGCCGCTCAAATGGCCAACGTGGAATCCGATAACACAAAGGTTAGTCTGAATTCCTCTCTTTTTCATGAATTATGTATGTTATGTGTTACTTCTAACGACAGGTTAAATCTAGTATTAGAATCACATAAGAACATACCTGCTCATAATGAGTCTTTAAAATCTGATAATGCTAGCCTGTATGACATTAAGCAAGATCTTAAGGATAAGCTTAAAGTTGATGCACAAGATGTCATAGTTCTAAAAGACAAGCTGAGTGAGCAGCGCGTTAGATTAGAACTGATGTATGAGCATGTAGAGGCTTTGACCAAAGATCTTAAGACAAAAGAAGTAGAGCTAGCTGAAACTAAGGTGAAGGTAGCAGAGGCCAATAGTAAGCTAGAAAAGTTTAGGAATTCAAGTCTGAACCTAGGGAAAGTTTTAGATGCTCAACGCCAATCTAAAAAGCCTGTAGGTCTAGGTTTTCATGAGATTCCTCCTCCTTTTAATGCAAACTACGTGCCTCAACCTCAGGAGAAAACTGACAAATCAGTAGACTTAGAGGACATACCTACACCTACATCTGAGCCTGTAAAAGAACATACACCTAAGGTGACTGATACAACCGTCAAGGTTAAGAAAGTCAAATTTGTGTCTTCCTCCAGTGAAACACCTGCAGGAAAACATAAAATTGATTTTAATGATCAGGACGATGAACCAGTCACAATAGATGTTCAAAAGGACCAAGACACTAGTGAGACACCTAAGTCTAAGGGCACACACAAGAAGTCCATTGACAAGATGTCCTGCTTTAGATGTCATGAAAAAGGGCATGTTGTTTCTAACTTTCCGCTTAGGAAAACTGAAGTTACACCTAAGACAGGGAAGCCAACACCAGTTAAGCCCTCAACAAGTGTGGCAAGCACTAGTAGTTCTCAGAGTACTTAGAAAACTGTGCGAGCTACACCAAAACAAGTTGTGAAACAAATACCGGGAAACGTTGGACCAAAGGAAGTGGTTATGACTAATTCACCGAATCGAGTCATAAATAAATCTAGGTCTAGACCTCAACAACAATATAGGAGCACAACACCTAGCAGAACATATACTCCGGTTAGGTCACACACTCCTATTAGACATCACACACCGGTTAGAGCTCAGGGATCTCAATCTGAAATGCAATATAATCGGAATTATTCAAGAGCTCCACAACAAATGCCTACTCAAAGGCAAAGAGTGAATTTACATCACTCGGCACCACAACAAACTCCTGTTCAACGACCCAAGTCACCTGAAAGGCGAGATGGGTATTTGAAAGAGTTTAAGTATGTGGACGAGAATGGTATAACCAAGTCAGTCATGGCTTGGGTTCCCCGTGATAACTAACCTATTTTCTTTCATGTGCAGGAGATCACCACAGGTCCAAACAACAAATGGTTCGTCGACAATGGATGCTCCAGGCACATGACAGGGGAAAGAAGTCTCCTTACAGACTTCAAGGGTGGGAATCGGAGATTTGTATCATTCGCGGGAAACAAAGGAGGAAACATCACGGGTACTGGGGTGGTCACTAATGGGACGATCAAGTTGGATCAAGTTTATCATGTTGATAAACTGGTTCACAGTCTCATTAGTGTATCTCAAATCTGTGACAAGAAGAATTCAGTGTTGTTCACTGACACTGAAGCGTTAGTGCTAAAACCGGGGTTCACGATTCCTGAAGAGTGGATATTGATGCGGGCACCAAGGAAGAATGACTTGTACATGTTTGATATGAACAAGCCGGAGACTTTGATGGGGCCAATCTGTTTGTTATCCAAAGCTTCGGAGACGGAATCAGTGTTGTGGCACAGACGCATGGCACACTTGCACCTAAGAAAAATGAACTACATAACGAAAAATGGATTGGTGCAAGGTGTGCCTATGAAGAGTTTTCAGTTCGAGGACAAGTGTCTACCATGCAAGAAGGGCAAACAACATAAGAAGGCACACAAGTCCAAGACTCAGAATTCCATAACCTCTACATTCGATTTGTTGCATATGGATCTCTTCGGACCAATCAACAAAAGGAGTATAGGACGTAGTTGGTATTGTTTAGTTATCACTGACGATTACTCACAATTTTCTTGGGTTTTCTTTCTAGGTACAAAGGACGAGACGACTTCCAAGCTCATCGGGTTCTTAGACCAAGTGGAGAATTCCTATGGAACACGGGTTAAAAGGCTACGTAGTGATAATGGAACAGAATTTAAACACACTGTAATTGGTGTATATTGCCTATCAAAGGGCATAGTGCATCAATTTAGTGCACCGTATGAACCTCAACAAAATGGGGTGGCCGAAAGAAAGAACAGGACATTTATTGAGGCAGCTAGGACTATGCTTTCGGATTCAAAGCTTCCTTCCATGTTTTGGGGGGAGGCAGTGAATACCGCTTGTCATATTTTAAACCGAGTCCTAACTGTCAAATCTTTGAACAAAACCTGTTATGAAATTTTGAATAAGCGGCCACCTAATTTAACTGGCTTCGAACCGTTTGCGGTACCATGTACGTTATTGCGAACAAAACATCAACCTAAGTTTGGTGAAAAGGCTGACGAAGGATACTTCCTAGGTTATGTGCCGAACTCACCAAACAAACGGGTTTTTAACAAATCAAATGGTACAGTAGAAATTGTGTATAACATTGAAGTCACAAGTTATACACATGAACCCCAAACAGGTCCGGAATGGATATTGGACTGTGATAAATTATTTGAATCATTTAACATTCCTTTGGATGAAAATGCAGGTACAATCGAAAAGGACATGGCGACGTTGCATCTGAATGACGAAGGTCATACCTTTCCGAGGACTACATTTGAATCCACAACCGAGCCTACTTTGACTGAAGATGGATCTCCAGAAGTCACTGATCCAGAAGCACCTTCAACTGAGAATCAGACTCAGGCAACAAATTCCAACTCTGAGGAAAATGTCCACGAGGACGAAAATTTGGAATCTGAGGAAGTTTCCCCATTAGGTGAAATAGGATCTAACATAGGAGATAATCTGAGAGTTGACGAGATAGAGACCTCTAGGATCAACAAGAACCATCCTATAGAAAGCATCATAGGAAATCCTAACGAGGGTGTGAGGACTAGGAGTAGTTTAAATAACAACACTGTGTTGTTGTCGATGATAAACGACTCCGAGGCATATCATACCTGCCTCTATTCTTGTTTCATCTCGCAAGTAGAGCCTAAAAATGTGCAAATGACACTAAAGGATAACTCCTGGGTTGAAGCGATGCAGGAAGAACTCTCTCAGTTTAGGAAACTAGAAGTGTGGGAGTTAGTTCCATTACCTCGAGGGGAAATTGCAATAGGAACCAAATGGGTTTTTAAGTGCAAAAGACACGATCGGGGTATAGTCACTCGCAGCAAGGCTAGGTTAGTTGTAAAGGGTTTCAACCAAGAGGAGGGAATCGATTACAATGAAGTGTTTGTGCCAGTAGCAAGGCTGGAAGCCATTAGGTTGTTTCTGGCTTTTGCCTCCTTCAAGGGCTTTAAGGTATATCAACTAGATGTTAAGAGTGCTTTACTCTACGGGAAAGTGAAGGAGCTGGTGTATGTAGAACAGCCTCCCGGATTTACTGATCCAAAATATCCAGATAGAGTATATCGTTTAGATAAGGCTCTATATGGATTGCATCAAGCACCAAGGGCGTGGTACGAGACTCTATCCAACCATTTATTAGAGAAAGGGTTTAAAAGGGGTAGGATAGATAGTACTTTGTTCGTTAAGAGAAAGGGCGAACATTTCATGTTGGTACAAGTGTACGTTTATGATATCATTTTTGGATCATCAGACGAACAAATGTGCAAAGATTTCGAGAAGGTGATGAAGTCAAAATTCGAGATGAGTGCAATGGGAGAGTTAAATTTCTTTTTGGGGTTACAAGTTGACCAAGAGAAGGAAGGTATGTTTACCCATCAGACGAAGTATGTCTATGACATATTGGAACGCTTCGGGATGGAAGGAACGAAACTGACTGCCCATTTCAGCACGCCGATTCAAGTGAATCACAATCTCGGACCGGGTACTGAAAGTGATACCGATGTGGATCCGACGTTATATCTGGCCATGATTGGATCACTTATGTATTTAACTGCTTCAAGACCTGACATCATGTTTGCTGTGTGTATTTGTGCTAGGTTTCAAGCTAATCCGAAAGATATGCATATGAAAGCTGTGAAGCGGATTCTACGATACCTCAAGTCGAAACCGAAGCTGGGACTTTGGTATCACGCGGAAGGAGATCTAGAATTGGAGGCGTTCACGGATTCTAACTACAGAGGATGCAGCTTGACGCGCAAATCAACAGCTGGAGGTTGTCAATTCCTAGGAGGGAGATTGGTTTCCTGGCAATGCAAGAAACAGACGTCGGTAGCCGTGTCAACGTGCGAGGCCGAGTATGTTGCTGCTGGTAGTTGCTGCTCACAGGTTCTATGGATACAACAACAATTGCGGGATTACGGTTTGGCTTACACTCAAACTCCCATTAGGATAGATAACCAATCTACAATTGCTATAACAAATAATCCAGTTAAACACAGTAAAACAAAGCACATAGACATAAGGCATCATTTTATTCGTGATTGTGCTAAAAATAACTTAATCAAATTGGTAAAAGTGGCAATGGACGATAATAATGCTGACTTATTTACCAAAGCCTTTGATAAGTCACGGTTTGAATATTTAATTCAACTAAATGGAATGCGCAACCCAGAGTGAATTGACCTTAGTAGAATTTTTATTTCCTTTTATAGCAGTAGTCTTTCTTTCTTTTTATAGTAAGTTTGGTAAATTAAGATAGTTTCTATTTTTAGTGAGTTAGTAGTTTATATTATTTTCTTGCTATTATTTATGAAAAACAAAAGAAAAAAAGAGAGAAAACCATTAAAAAAAAATTCAAAAAAAGAGAATATCATAAAAGAGTTAAGACTTAGATGCATAGGTTCAAAGTGACGAAAATTAGCACAGTCGTTACAAACTCTAAGTGTTTAGGCTTTCACACATAATGCACCTTAAATTCTAAGTGTTATACTTTATTTTAGTTTGATGTGTTGGTAGGCATAATACATATAGGGAATCTCAAGGCTAATAAAATATTCAAGAAAAAGTCAAACGTGTCACTAACTTAGATGTATGACCAATCGGTCTTAATTTTTATGTACAAGACATACAAACTTTGAGTATAAATGAGGTATGCAAACTTTCTGGGGATGTATAGCAACATCAAATACATCTTAAAATGGAAAGCATAGAAAAATCATACAGAATTGAGAGTCAAAAACACGTAACTCTGTTGTACGTAAGTACAGACCTGTTGCCTCTGTTTTGATTCGGGTTAGCAAGATAAGTCGCTTTGTTGTATGTCGGTACAGACCTGTCACCGCTGTCTTGCTAGCTTTAAAAATAAACCTTAAGTCAAACTAAGACACTTTGCTGTACGTAAATACAGACCTGTGTCCGATGTTTGTCTTTTAAAGAAAGTTTGCAAATACCAACAAGTTAGAATCATTGTCTGTATGCCTTGATCATAAAAGTATGTCTATGTCTGAGTTACGTAAGATAATTTCATGATAAACAAAAATGCCAAGGGATATTCCGAAATGTAGCATGTTTAAAGGGGTAAATACCAACAATCGGCTAAATGGGTATTTCATGACAAACAATCAAAGGAATCAAAAATTCCTAAGTGTGAATGTTTAAGTACTGAAAGTGAGTATCTGACACCGCTATCTGGTTGAACCTTCTTTGCTATACTCGTCAAAAATATTTTGTTAACTGTTTAGCATAGATTGTAAATTTTAATAAATGTAGTTTAAGTCTAGGTTTTAAAATTTTATTTTTACTTATTTTTATTGTTATTTTTATGTTTATTTTTATTGTTATTTTATTTTATTTTTAATTTTACTTAGGAAAAAGGTCAAAAAATTACTGAGGGTGCATTCATAGCTGAATAAAATAAACATTGCGTGAAAATCTAGTGCTTAGGGTAAAAGATTTGGCATAGTTTATTTCGTTACACACTAAGGGTGAAAAGGTTGAAAAAGTTGAATTTATTTCAAAATTTTCGAAATTTTCAAGTTTCAGGGGTTAATTCGAGTTTAAGCTATACTCAAATAACGCAGGGCTCGAATCTGTCAGTAGATTCGAATCTGTCACTAAACTCGAAGGTTGGTGATATAAATAGGTCAACAGTGATGTTCATTAACTTCATCTGTCTTCGAATTTGTATCCTCGAGTTTATCTGGAGATTTCGAATCTATTGTCTCGAGTTTGCTGATTTCACAAAAACAACTATTTCTCGAGTTTCTTGCGTGTGGGTTCGATTCTACTCATAGATCTAGGTATAAACAACTGGTTTGTACAAGATTCAAGTAGTTTTATACACCATTTAAGCCAAAATCACCGATTTTTGAAGGTTTATTGGTCGAAATCTTGTTTTTCAAAATTCCAAAGTTTGGACCGGTAAAGAGTCAAATTAAATGCAAATATCTGTGATTCGAACCTAGTAGGACTAATGAATGTGATTTTCTAAGTTCAAAATGGTTAAAATCATGGATTTTGGTGATGATGTGGACCGACTAATTCGAATCTGTTCATGACAGGTCTCGAGTTTGTCAGTAAACTCGAGAAGGTCATTAGATTCGAATGTGTCATCAAACTCGAAAAAGTGTTACTTCGAATCTTTTTATTTGAATTTGTCATTTTATTTGAATTATTAAATTTAAATGTAATTAAACTTGTAGAAATTCAATTGTGTTGGATTTTGTACTTAAACAAGTTCAAAATAAAACAAATTTGAATTTAAACAAGTTTCTTCATTTTTAATAATTCTAATATTTTATCTATTGTGCAGACATGGCAGATAGAGTGTTCGTGCCTAAGCATAATATGGTCATTCCCCCCGACCATCATATCCCTGAAGCTCAGGGTTTCCGACAGATGATGGATTTCCTAGTGGAGTCTAGGATTGCGTTCGCATTATCCCATAACATTCAAATTGTTATTCCCTATGTGCGGCAGTTTTATGAACATTTGCAAGTTGATTGTACCGTTACTCCAACAGTCTTAAGGACAAGGATAGCAGGACAGCCGTTGGTATTTTCTGCTGATATGTTGCGTCAGGTTCTGCAGCTGGGAACTCAGGAGGAAGAAAATGGACCTGTAGACTTTCCATTAAGTATTAGGCAAGCTGCCTTTCTGAGGATGGGTTATAGCTTGGATGTTACTAAAGCATCTTATATGAAGAGTGGACTCATAGGTCAATGGAGATTTCTGGCGCACGTATTCATGGTTTGTATTGCGGCCAAGAAAGTGGGGTTTGATTACATTGTATCGAAGATTCAATCAGGGATTATCGCACTGGTTTATAATCGCCGCTTCAGCTTTTCAGAAATGTTTTTCTCAGAATTTGTTCATCAAATCACTGCTCCAGAACGAGAAAGATTGTTGCTGTACCCCCGATTTGTGATTATGCTCATCAGGCATTTCTTGCCGAATTTGCCGCAGCTAAATGAGATTCAAAGTGTAGCGGTTATCGACAAAAGGATTTTTGCTGATTGCTCTGCTCACAGAGGAAGGTTAGCAGTTCCGGTAGAACGACCCTTGTTTGGAGCTGTAATAGACATGAACTTTGTAGCACCGGATGATGCCAATTGGGCAGGTGAGGTAGAAGTTCAGCTTCGACAGCCACAACAACAACAGCAACAACCGCGAGCTCAGCAACAGAGGAGACACCAAAGAACATCTGCGAGTCAAATCCAGGCAAGTAGGCCTTCTACAAGCCAACAGCAAGAGGCACAAGAGGCAGGGCCTTCAAGTGCAGTACCTGAATCTGAGCAGATAGCACAAACATTGGATGAAATCTGGGCATCTGGGCCTAATGCTAATGAAGAAATAACTGCTAAGCTCGTTGATCAATTACTAGAGCCTCCGGAAGGAGAAGATGATGTTCTTAGGGAAGTCGATGAATATCAACCTGAGCCAACAGGTAATGACTTGTCATCTTCAGCTACTGAATCTGAAGATATGGAAGAAATTGAGGTTGAGGCTCCAGAGAATGAAACTATAGATCCGTCCTTTCACGTTAGGACATATGGATCACGATTGGTTGTCAATGAGGAAGAAAGAAGGAGGAAAAGAGCTACAGTGGAGTCGGAGGACTCAGATTATGAAGATGAGGAAGAAGTAGTACCTCTGGTGCATCGGCAACGGGCAAAACGCCATCGTTTTATGCAGGGAGGTACCTCAGCTTCAGTTGCACAGCCTGAAACAGTTCAACCTCAACCTACTCAAACTACCATTCCACCATCACCACCACATGTTGAACAGTACATCCCATCACCCATCATTCCGACCCCAATACAATTCATTCCATCCACCTCATCCACCTACGCAGAGAATCAAAGGTTTTTGCAACTCAAAGAAAGAGTTGACTTCCAGCAGATTCAAATCTTTGGGCAAACAACGGCAATCGATGAAATTCAGAAGCATAATGCAAACCTAGATAATGAGAATGCCGAACTGAAAAAGATTGTGGACAAGGTACAGGAAGAGAACTTGGAGCTGAAAACTTTTGTCACTGATCAAGCAGCCGAAATAAGTTCGATGCGCTCCCTGATTAAGCAATTAATGAAAAATATAAAGGCTCAGGGGGAGACATCCTGCCGTGATCAAGTAGAAGTGCGCAGGGATGATGATGATAATAATGAAGATGACAATGGCAATGATCCCAGCCGCAAAGACAGAATGAGCCAGTAGATTTTTCTGCTGCTCAGGATGCTGAGACTCAGGGGGAGCCGAGTCAATCAGGAGCTGGAGTAGGTGAGGCCAGTTCATCAAAGGTCTCAGAGAGTGAAGTGTGTGAGATAATAGAAGCGTTGATGAATATCGATGAACATCCTCTAGACCTTGAATTCGATTTTGAAGATGATATAGAAGATCTAGAAGAAGGAGAGTTCGTTCCAGATGATATTGCTGACTGGAAATCTGATGATGAGGTTGTGATAGATGAGGACGATAATGTAAATGAAGTTATCGTTCAATCCCAGCCAGTCACAGAACTATATGAACATTCTGATCAACATGTAATAGATATTGATGACATCAAAGTGGCTTCGGTAGATGATTCAGAAATGGAAGAGGCTGAAAGAAAGCCGAGCAGAGCTGAATTGCTAAATCTTTGGTTCCGCAAGGAAGAGAAGAAGACTGAGCCAAAAATAAAGAAGACGATCAGGATTCCGGGTGCAGGAAATTTCTCGGGAGGCATAATTAGCTGGTTCTTCGACAGGGAACTGCAGCTTTTTATTCTAAAAAGAAGAGATGGTCTCCAATACCTGAGGCGCAAGCTTAAAGTATTCAATACATTGCCGAAGGTAGAGGTGAAGGAGCTGGCCTGGAAAGAGTTGATCAACATCGGAAATGACCCCTATGCTGAAGTGATCGCTAAGATAATCAGACGAGAGGGGAGATCTGGAAGGTTTGAAAGACTCAAACCAAGCTCTGGAAAAAGAGTCAAGGATACTTCAAGGATAGATCCTCATACAGGACGACCATGGGCAAAAATGGTTTACAAGCCTGTCAAATGCTTAAGAAGGGTACCAATGAAGAAGATGCCACAAGATATTTTGGGCAACATGAAGTGGTGGTACCTTGATAATGAAACTGCTGAAGCTATCATGGAGGATCAAGACAACAAAGTTATTTTGAGAGTGTATGATCCTCTGCATCTGATGAATCTGTCAAAGGATGATCTGAAGAAGCTTCATGACCAACATATCTTCTTTCATGAAGGATGGAGATCTGAAGCCAGAAAGTTCCAAAAAGTTGTCAGAGTATGTATAGATGCAGGTATATACGCAGGTAGTAGTATATATAGATCTAGTACTTAATCAAGATGTAAATAGTTAGAAGCTATCGTCAAGGGGGAGTCTGTTGGTACACCCTGTGTGACGATAGCAGTCTAAGTGATCTAACATTTTGGTTTAAGAAATATTCAAAGTATTGAGAATTAACGAGTGTTTGATATATATGTTTATATATGTTTGACAGTTATTGATTGTATGTTTGAACTTGATGTAACGTATTACAAGAAGTTCAAACATAAAGTCAAAGATAAATTCAAGCATAAGTTGAAAACATAAGTTTCAATACTAAGTTATAGATATGAAAGAGTAAATTTGAATAGTTTAAGGACTAGAATTCGAATCTAGGTCAGATTCGAATGAGTCACTTAGGCAAATTCGAATGTGTTTTATGAGGCAGATTCGAGAGTGTCAGTGAGGACAAACTCGAATGGGCCTTGGGCCTGATTCGAGTTTGGCCCATGGCAGACTCGAATTTGCCTCTATAATTAGGGATAGACTCGAATTGTTAAGGGACTTTTGCAGAATTCGAGAGAGATTAAGCAAAAGGCGATTTCGAGTTTATCATAAGTTTTGGTGTTGTTTCGGAGAGAATCTTCTTGTAGGTGCGTTCTTGTTAGTTCGTACAGCTCGTTGATAGTCTCCGTGTTCCGAGTGAGAGTTATTCCGTTAACCCGTTAACGAGGATTCCGCACTCGTTGACGGTTCCGCGTCTAGATAGATCTCGTAGTGTCAAGACCTTACAAGAACATCGTTAGACGGTCTACAATGCGTCAAAACGAAGCTTCAAATGAGATCTACGACCCATCCAAAATTCGGATCCATCATAAATTCGGATCATCCAAATTTCGGGTCCAGTTCCATCCGAACTTTTGACATTCAGTGCTTCCAGAGGCCATAACTTTTGACTGGAACATCGTTAGACGGCCTACAATACGTCAAAATGAAGCTTCAAATGAGATCCACGATGTAACATCCTCGGATTAAAATTATTATAATTGAAGTTTATTAAGTTTAAATTTGTAAGTTAAGTTGATTTATGAAAGTTGGTTGCTATTTTGAGAAATTATGAAGCTTTGGAATTTTGAATTATTATTATGATTTATAATTATTAGTAAGGGTAAAACTAAGACAAACTCAGTATTTATTGGAACCGGATAAATTAAGGGGCTAAAAGTGTCAAAAGTTGAAATTATGGAATAAAAGGCCCTTAGTCTTTCATTTTGAACTAACTCACTTTCTCTCTACAACTATACTCTCTCTCTCTCTCTCTCTAAAAATTTGAAGATCATCAAAGATTGGATTTTGAAGCTGAAAATCTGGAATAAGATTGCATTCAAGGAACTAAAACATCTGCAATCATCGAATTAAGGTAAACATTTCATCAACACTACGATTTTGATGGTTTTTGGGTTCGGTTTTGATAAAAACCGAAAATTAGATTTGGAGTTGAAGATGTTGATGCATGTAATATATTGTTATGGATTTATCTAAATCTAGTGTATGAGATGCTATATGTTAAATTTCAGCTTCTGATTCGCATTATAAGTATGATTTTCGAAGACTTGTGTGTGTTAATGTGTGTGTGTGCGACGGCTTGTACAAAAAGGGTCAAAAGGGGATAAATTTGGTATGTAAATGTGTTACTTTAGTGATAGAAAATGGTTGTAATCAAGTATATTTTAGTTGGTGTAAGTTATTTCACGTATTGAATTTAGTACCAAAAATGACTTGGATTAAATCTGGAAAAATATCAAGACTGCACCAATATGAACTCGGATGTCCGAATTCGGATCCAGCAGGAACTCGGATCCGGACCGAATTCGGACAGGATCCGAAATGTTGATGTTCAAAATTAGCAAAATAATTTCTAAGTGTTGGAATTCGGATGAGGGTCCGAATTCGGTTGCTGAACAAATTCGGATATGGACCGAATTAGGATGTGGTCCGAATTTGGCATAGGTCCGAAATAGGGTATATATTGAGAACCGAATTGGGGGTCCGAATTCGGGTGGGGTCCGAATTCGGACATAGATCCGAAATTGGGACCAAAACCTTGCAATAATTATAAAATTAAGTTTTATGAGATTAAACAAGTTATTGACACAATGTGTTGTTACAAATGACTTACAGGTCCCTTGTGGTGTTGTTTAACCCACAGTGGGGTACTTGGTTGATCCGGTTGAAATCCCGAGGAGAAATAAAATTTGCTTAAAGATTAATAACGCACCCACTGTGAGTACCTTTGATTTTTAACATGTCTGCATCTGCTTTATGTTTGCATTGCCTGCTGAGGCCTGTTGTTTCATGTTCGTTTGGCATTCTACTAACATGCGTTTATGTTGATGCACATTCATATTTGTTGCATGTCCGTTCATTTGTTGTGCATCCTTTCGATGGACCTGCGTGGTCGCATCTGTACTCTGATGTTACTGTGCTATATGACCAAGAGTTTGACACCTCTGTGGTCAGGATAGACAGTAGGTCATCCCCGATGTAATGTCTGCCTCAGATGGTTGGTTATTCTTATGCCGAGTGTCAGCTCGAAGGAGCTGCGGCTCAGGTTTGCGTATCTGGGATACGTGTGGAGTATACGGTATGTGTTACCGCGGATACTCTGGGGGCATCATAAAGATTTGTAGAATGTGTGAAAATCATCTGGTATTCACTAAGCTTTAGCTTACCCTTTTAGTTGTTGAATTTTTACAGGAAAAGGGAAATCCGCTGCGGGACCGTCTAGCTAAGTTATCAGTTGAAGTGTTTGAAGATTTCCACTGTTTAGCTTGGTATTTGTTTTATGAAATCAATGTTGTAATAATTTGGGGATGATGTAATTCAGTTCAAGTTTATAGATTTAGATGTGTAACCTTTGTAGCACCGTAGGGTGTTAAATTCTGTTGTAATACTTTATTTATGTATTTTGCTTCCGCACTATTATTAAGCTATCAGATCATTATGTTATGTGTTTGTTGGTGATTAATCCTGGGTGAATGATAATTGGTGGTTAATGTGGCAAGGGTGTCACATCGAGATGGTATCAGAGCAGTAGTTTGAGATTCAAGTGTCCGGGAGGTCTTGGTCTCAAACATTAAGTGTTGACATGTAGTGATGCTAAGTAATGATCTGAACTAAGATAGGTTATGATCTAGTAATCATAAGAATATTGACTATCATACGGGACAATTGGGTGGTGTCTATAAATAAATGACATGTTACTAAATAAGTTATATGTTTCATATTTCAGAACATGTCTGGAGGAGGAATGACACCAGAAGAGACGAGAGAAATGATGCTAGCCATGATGGCTGAGCAAAACCGAATGATACAAGACCAGTTTCGGGCTCGAGATGAGGCCGAAGCTAAGCGAAGGGAAGACAAAAGGAAGAATAAGGAAAGAGAGGGAAACGATGACGAGCAAGGTGACAACACTGGGTCATCTAATAAGCCCAGGGGTTGTCGTTTCAAGGACTTTAAGGGAAATGGAGCCGTTGAATTTACTGGGTTGGGGGATGCTGTTACTGCACTGGAGTGGATAACAGCTACAGAAAGGACTTTCCGAATCAGCGATTGTGCTGAGAAGGATATGGTCCGATTCGCTACTGCCATGTTCACCAAAGACGCAATAATGTGGTGGAACTCGATGGTGAATGCGTTAACCTTTGGAAAGAGTATCTGTTATGACATGGGCTGAGTTTACTGATATCTTCACTCAGCAGTATTGCCCGGCCGATGAGCGCCGAAGATTGGAGGCTAAATTTATGACGCTGATTCAGGGGACTAAGTCTGTGTCCCAGTATGCCGTAGAGTTTACGAGGCTGAGTTTGTTCGCGCCTCATCAAGTGGATACCGAGGAAAGGAAAGTGACCAGGTTTGAGGCTGGTCTTGATTTGGAAATCCGGAGGGTGATGAGCAATGTACGCTACCCCACATTTGCTGGTTTGCTGGAGGCCGCCAGGAATGTGGAACAGATCTTGGGTATGTCGGGATACGTGATGGGGTCCGCTGCTGCTTCAGTCAACCCAACTCAACCTTCACCACCGAAACGCCAACGCGAAGGAGGCTACTCTGGTTCTTCACGATCATCACAGTACTCGCCGCAACAGTCTTATCGCCGACAGTCTAGTTCTTCTGGTCGCGCACGTGCTTACTCTATCAACACCGAGCCGCAGTATTGTAACAAGTGTCATCTGGAACACTTCGGTAAGTGCACCAACGGGCGTGCGTGTTTTTGCTGTGGAGAGTTGGGCCACTTTCAAAATGAATGCCCACGGAGATCTGATGCTTGCCATAAGTGTGGAGTATGGGGGCACTATAGTCGGAATTGTCGAAAGAATACCCCAGCAGTTGCTGCTCCAACATCAACACGATCTTCAGGAGGTTCAAGCGGCGGTTCAGTTAACCGAGGTCGGGGTCAGTCGCAAAGGGCACCGGCTCGTGCATTTCAAATCACTGCAGAGGAGGCTACGGAAAACCCGGAGGTGGTCACGGGTATGTTTATTGTAAACTCTTTGCCTGCAAGAGTATTATTTGACTCGGGTGCCAATAGGTCGTTTGTATCTACTATGTTTGCACAACAACTTGCCATGCCATTGTCTAAGCTATCTGCTGTACTAGATATTGAAACTGCTAGTAATACTCTAGTTAAAGTAGATCATGTATACCGAAACTGCACCTTAGTGATTGAAGATGTAGTCTTCAATTTGGACTTGATTCCGATCGAGTTTAGTGAATTTGATGTGATTATCGGGATGGATTGGTTGATAGAGAATGAAGCCCATATAGTGTGTAAGAAGCGTATGATCAAGATAACTACTCCGGAGGGGCGTGAGATCTGTATTTATGGGGATAGGAGAAGTGGGGATCTGTGTTTGTTGACTGTTGCAAAAGCTCGAAAGCTTGTTGCAAAGGGATGTGACGCCTACCTGGCATATGCTATAGATGCCAAGGCTGAGAAGAAGACGTTGGCCGATGTGCCTGTTGTTTCACAATTCCCGGATGTGTTTCCGGAAGACTTGTCTGGCGTGCCGCCTGAGAGACAAGTGGAATTTAGAATTGATCTGATCCCTGGAGCTGCACCGGTAGCTCGTTCTCCTTATCGCCTTGCCCCAACCGAGATGAAAGAGATGATGACACAACTCCAGGAGTTGTTAGACAAGGGTTTTATTCGACCAAGTTCATCGCCGTGGGGAGCTCCGGTGTTATTTGTTAAGAAGAAAGATGGCACCATGAGGATGTGCATCGATTACCGGGAGCTGAATAAATTGACAATCAAGAACAAGTATCCGCTGCCGCGGATAGATGACTTGTTTGACCAGTTACATGGAGCTTGTGTGTTTTCTAAGATTGACTTGAGGTCGGGATATCATCAGTTAAAAGTTAGAGAGGAAGATGTGCCTAAAACAGCTTTTAGGACACGTTACGGGCATTACGAGTTCTTGGTTATGCCTTTCGGGTTAACCAATGCCCCGGCTGTCTTTATGGATTTGATGAACCGAGTTTGCAGACCGATGTTGGACAAGTCGGTAATTGTTTTTATAGATGACATTTTGGTGTATTCAAAGTCTGAAGCCGAACACGCTGATCATCTAAAAGAGTTATTGGAATTGCTAAGAAAGGAAAGGTTGTATGCCAAGTTCTCAAAATGTGAGTTTTGGCTACAACAGATTCAGTTCTTAGGGCATGTGATATCGGGGGCCGGAATTTCTGTAGATCCGGCTAAGGTAGAAGCGGTAAGAAACTGGGAGCCGCCTCGTTCAGCTACTGAAGTCAGAAGTTTTCTGGGGTTGGCGGGCTACTATAGGAGATTTATAAAGGACTTTTCGAAAATTGCCGTTCCTTTGACGGTGTTGACGAAGAAGAATGCACCGTTTGTATGGGAAACTGTGCAGCAGGAGGCGTTTGATATTTTGAAAAAGACGTTAAGTGAAGCACCGATACTTGCCCTACCAGAGGGTAATGAGGACTTTGTGGTATACACGGATGCTTCGAAGTTGGGACTTGGTGCGGTATTGATGCAACGTGGAAAAGTTATAGCTTATGCTTCGAGACAGTTAAAGCAGCACGAAAAGAACTACTCGACTCATGACTTGGAGTTGACTGCAGTCACTTTTGCACTGAAATTGTGGAGACACTATCTGTATGGAACTAAGTGTCAGTTATACACTGACCATAAGAGTTTGAAATACATCTTTAGTCAGAAAGAGCTTAACATGAGACAGCGTAGATCGATGGAACTTATAAAGGATTATGATTGCGAAATCCTTTATCATCCCGGGAAGGCTAACGTGGTAGCCGATGCTTTGAGCCGCAAAGCATATGTCAAGGATTGCTGTTACATGTTGACATCTACTATGTTAACATCCACTATTATAGATGATGTCAAGGCCGCTCAAGAGGAAGCCTTGAAAGACGAGAATGTTGGTGCTGAGGATATAAGGGCACAGATTAAGAATATGGAAACGAGCGAATCGGGTCTGAAAGGAGTTTACGGAAGAATCTGGGTGCCAAAGTATGGAGGCATGAGAAATGTGATAATAGAAGAAGCTCATCAGTCTAAGTTTTCTGTACATCCCGGGAGCACAAAGATGTACAACGAGCTGAAAGCAGACTTCTGGTGGCCCGGATTAAAGAAAGATATCGGACAGTACGTGGAGAGATGCCGAACTTGTCGGTTAGTGAAAGCCGAACACCAGCAACCATACGGTAGTTTGCAACCGCTTTCCGTTCCGGGATGGAAGTGGGAACACATAACGATGGATTTTGTTACAAAGTTGCCGAAGACTAGGCGTCAACACGATGCAGTTTGGGTGATAGTCGATAGGTTAACTAAGTCCGCACACTTTATTCCGATTCGGGAAGGATATTCTCTGGAAAGGTTAGCACAGATCTATGTGGCTGAGATAGTTTCTAGACACGGGGTGCCAAAGTCTATTGTATCGGACCGGGATAGCCGATTTACTTCCAACTTCTGGTCGGCATTACAAGAAGGGTTAGGAACGAGGATTGCTATGAGTACGGCTTACCGTCCGCAAACCGATGGTCAAAGTGAAAGGACTATCCTGACACTTGAAGATATGATGCGGTCGTGTGTGTTAGACCTCGGTGGCAATTGGGACGATCATTTGCCACTGATCGAGTTTTCATACAATAACAGTTACCACGCGACGATCAAGAAAGCGCCGTTTGAAGCATTGTATGGGAGAAGATGTAGGACTCCTACATGTTGGAAGGAAACCGGTGAAACGCCGATTGCTGGGCCGGCATTACTACAAGAAACGAATGAAAAGATTCAGTTGGTGAGACAGAATATGAAGGCGGCCCAGGATCGCCAGAAAAGTTATTACGACAGGAGGCACAAGCCAATCAGTTTCGATATAAATGATTGGGTTTATTTGAAGGTGTCACCTATGAGGGGTGTTACACGTTTTGTAAAAAGAGGAAAGCTGGCTCCAAGATTTGTTGGGCCATTTAAGATAATAGAAAAAGTTGGAAACCAGTCATATCGTTTAGAGTTGCCGGAAGAAATGTCAGGCATACACCCGGTATTCCATGTGGGAAATCTCAGGAAGTCATTCACTGCCGAAAACGAAGATTGGGCAGATCACACTGAATTGCAAATCGATGAAAGGCTCCGGTATGTTGAAGAGCCGGAGTGTGTGCTAGATACGAAAGTAAAGAAGTTGAGAAGCAAGGAAATAGAGATGGTGCTTGTTCGTTGGAAGCATCACAAAGGAGCAAATCATACGTGGGAGCCTAAGTCTGAGATGTTAAAGAAATATCCGCAACTTTTCATATCCGAGTAACTTCGAGGACGAAGTTGAGCGTGGTGGAGCCCATGCTGTAACATCCTCGGATTAAAATTATTATAATTGAAGTTTATTAAGTTTAAATTTGTAAGTTAAGTTGATTTATGAAAGTTGGTTGCTATTTTGAGAAATTATGAAGCTTTGGAATTTTGAATTATTATTATGATTTATAATTATTAGTAAGGGTAAAACTAAGACAAACTCAGTATTTATTGGAACCGGATAAGTTAAGGGGCTAAAAGTGTCAAAAGTTGAAATTATGGAATAAAAGGCCCTTAGTCTTTCATTTTGAACTAACTCACTCTCTCTCTACAACTATACTCTCTCGGCTCTCTCTCTCTCTCTCTAAAAATTTGAAGATCATCAAAGATTGGATTTTGAAGCTGAAAATCTGGAATAAGATTGCATTCAAGGAACTAAAACATCTGCAATCATCGAATTAAGGTAAACATTTCATCAACACTACGATTTTGATGGTTTTTGGGTTCGGTTTTGATAAAAACCGAAAATTAGATTTGGAGTTGAAGATGTTGATGCATGTAATATATTGTTATGGATTTATCTAAATCTAGTGTATGAGATGCTATATGTTAAATTTCAGCTTCTGATTCGCATTATAAGTATGATTTTCGAAGACTTGTGTGTGTTAATGTGTGTGTGTGCGACGGCTTGTACAAAAAGGGTCAAAAGGGGATAAATTTGGTATGTAAATGTGTTACTTTAGTGATAGAAAATGGTTGTAATCAAGTATATTTTAGTTGGTGTAAGTTATTTCACGTATTGAATTTAGTACCAAAAATGACTTGGATTAAATCTGGAAAAATATCAAGACTGCACCAATATGAACTCGGATGTCCGAATTCGGATCCAGCAGGAACTCGGATCCGGACCGAATTCGGACAGGATCCGAAATGTTGATGTTCAAAATTAGCAAAATAATTTCTAAGTGTTGGAATTCGGATGAGGGTCCGAATTCGGTTGCTGAACAAATTCGGATATGGACCGAATTAGGATGTGGTCCGAATTTGGCATAGGTCCGAAATAGGGCATATATTGAGAACCGAATTGGGGGTCCGAATTCGGGTGGGGTCCGAATTCGGACATAGATCCGAAATTGGGACCAAAACCTTGCAATAATTATAAAATTAAGTTTTATGAGATTAAACAAGTTATTGACACAATGTGTTGTTACAAATGACTTACAGGTCCCTTGTGGTGTTGTTTAACCCACAGTGGGGTACTTGGTTGATCCGGTTGAAATCCCGAGGAGAAATAAAATTTGCTTAAAGATTAATAACGCACCCACTGTGAGTACCTTTGATTTTTAACATGTCTGCATCTGCTTTATGTTTGCATTGCCTGCTGAGGCTGTTGTTTCATGTTCGTTTGGCATTCTACTAACATGCGTTTATGTTGATGCACATTCATATTTGTTGCATGTCCGTTCATTTGTTGTGCATCCTTTCGATGGACCTGCGTGGTCGCATCTGTACTCTGATGTTACTGTGCTATATGACCAAGAGTTTGACACCTCTGTGGTCAGGATAGACAGTAGGTCATCCCCGATGTAATGTCTGCCTCAGATGGTTGGTTATTCTTATGCCGAGTGTCAGCTCGAAGGAGCTGCGGCTCAGGTTTGCGTATCTGGGATACGTGTGGAGTATACGGTATGTGTTACCGCGGATACTCTGGGGGCATCATAAAGATTTGTAGAATGTGTGAAAATCATCTGGTATTCACTAAGCTTTAGCTTACCCTTTTAGTTGTTGAATTTTTACAGGAAAAGGGAAATCCGCTGCGGGACCGTCTAGCTAAGTTATCAGTTGAAGTGTTTGAAGATTTCCACTGTTTAGCTTGGTATTTGTTTTATGAAATCAATGTTGTAATAATTTGGGGATGATGTAATTCAGTTCAAGTTTATAGATTTAGATGTGTAACCTTTGTAGCACCGTAGGGTGTTAAATTCTGTTGTAATACTTTATTTATGTATTTTGCTTCCGCACTATTATTAAGCTATCAGATCATTATGTTATGTGTTTGTTGGTGATTAATCCTGGGTGAATGATAATTGGTGGTTAATGTGGCAAGGGTGTCACAAAAGCACTTACACTTTTACAAATAGCCATTCCTAATGCTTATCAACATCAGTTCAAAAAGTTTTATATTGCTCATTCTCTTTGGAATGCCTTAGAGAAAAGATTTGCTGGTAGTGCCAGTACCAAGAGAAACCAAAAGGATATCTTGAAACAGCAGTATGAGAACTTTTCTGGTGGAAAGAATGAAAACCTTACTCAAATTTTTGACAGGTTCAACAAACTGATAAGTGAACTGGAAAGTGCAAAAGTCAATCTGGATCAAGATGAAGTCAACAGAAAGTTTCTCAGATCTCTTAGAGAAGAATGGACAGTCTATGCTGAACAATGGAGAACAAAAGACACTCTTGATGAGATAGAATTGGATGATCTATATAACAGTTTAAGAGTGTTTGAGACTGAGATTGATGCTAAAAAGAAATCCTTTTCTTATAATCACAATACTGCTCTTCTGTCTTCTGAAAAATCTAATAACTGTGATCCTTTTTCAGGTGGTGATGGCAACTCTGCTGAAACCCACTATGAGGCTTTTGTTGCCAATGATGGATTATTTGCTCTAAATGTTGAAGACTTGGAACAAATTTATCCAGATGATCTTGAAGAGATGGATTTAAAGTGGCAACATGCAATGCTGACCATGAGGGCCAAAAGATTTCTTAAAAGAACTGGAAGGACCAACTTTCAAGCCAGAACATTAGGCAAACCAGCTTTTGATAAATCAAAAGTTGAATGCTATAAATGTCATAAGCTTGGTCACTTTGCCAGAGAATGTAGATCTCAAGGTCAACACCCATCAAGGACTTCACAGCCCATTCAAACATCATCATCAACAGCACTTGTCTCTCAAGAAGACAATGTGTTTGACTGGAGTGATCAGACAGAGGAAGAATTTCAAAATCAAGCTCTAATGGCAGAAACATCAAATGTCTCCTCCACTGAACTACCATCTGAGGTAAATTCTAAACTCTGCTCTCAATCATGCAAAAATATGGTTAAAAAGTACAGAGATCATAATGAGAGCATGTGCAAAACTCTAGCTAAGATGGAAGAAAGGAGATATGAATACATGCAAGCCATAGAAGATCTGGAAAAACAGATCAATGATTATAAGGATAATGAGATTCAAATGGGGTATGATAGAACCTATCATGAGTGGGAGAAAAAGGAGCTAAACAAGAAAATAGAATCTCTGAATAAAAAGGTAGAAGAGACTGAACAAAAGGTGTTAGAGGGTAATAAGAAACTAGAATCTGTTAACATAGATCTAGGAAACTTTAAGTTAGCAAATCAAAAGCTGGAACACCTAATGGAAGTCCAATTTAAAGATAGAGTAAAATCTCAGGTTAATCCCAAAGAAGGAATAGGATACAGAGCTACTCCACCTCCATACAACAACAAGTACATTCATCCAATGAGTGAGGTTGCTGATAGACTTGTCAATGAACCACTAGATGAGTCTATGACTATTGTAGATCCTATCCTTGATAACAGTCTTGAATCAAAGGAAGATAAGATTCACAATAAAGACTGTGACACAATGAGTGCACCCATAGAGGTTCAAGCTCCCAGTAAGAAAGGAAAAGAGAAGATGAGTGTCTGCAATGCTACTCCACAAGTTTTTGTACATTCTAACTGTAACACTGCATCTTCATCAAAAGGAAATAAAAGCGGTAAAACTATTTCTGTCTGCACATGCCAAAAGCATGGTGTTCAAAAGTTTCCTAAACAACAACAGGTAAGAGGAAATCAGAGAAACAAGAACCAGAAATTGACAGAAAAGTCTGGTTCTCCAATTCAAACTGTCAAAAGGTGTTTTCACTGTGGAAGGAAGAATCACTTAGCCAAGGATTGTTTTTATAAACCAGCTGTTGCAAAACAGACTGTGCATCACACAAAATCAAATCCTATTCAGGCAAAGCACTCAAAGGTGAAACCTTCCACATCAGTTCCAAAGAAAACAGTTGATCACAGGTTTTCAAAAGCTAATAAAAAACAGCCCACACATCAAAAACAAGTTTTGGCAAAGCCTAAATCAAGTTTTAAACAAATATGGTGTGTCAAGGACAAATCTTCAGCTCAAACTGCTAATGCAAAAGATCAGACTGTTAAGTCAAAATCTGAAGCTGTTAGTGCAAAAACTGAAACTGTTAGCACTACAAACATAGATCAAGCTGCTGAGCATCAATCTGGAACTGCTAGTGAACCATCTGAGACTGTTAGAAGAAAAGATGATCAAAATAGTTGGATACCTCATATAATCACCAAATACTCTCCAAAGACTCCATCAGTAGATCTTACTAAATATAAGAAGTCAAAAACAGTATTTAGTTATGTCAATGTACAAGGCCAACCCAAAACCAATTTGGTTTGGGTTTACTCCACTACTGACTAAGCTGTTATTTGTGCAGGGCAACCACAGGTCTCCTCATAGAACAAGATGGCATTTGGACAGTGGATGCTCTAGGCACATGACAGGCAATTCTGAGTGCTTGTCAAATTTCAAAGGTTTTGATAGAGGTTTTGTTGCATTTGGAGGCAACTCAAAAGGAGGTAAGGTTACAGGTAAAGGTACTGTTAATGCAAGCAATATGACATTCCATGATGTTTTGTATGTTGAACAGCTTAAGTACAATTTATTAAGTGTCTCTCAAATCTGTGACAAACAAAACATTGTTCTGTTCACAGATTCTGAGTGCATTGTTCTTTCAAAAGATTTCAAAGTTCCTGAAAATCTTGTTTTACTAAGAACACCAAGAAAGGACAATGTCTACTATCTGGACACAGATCTTTTGTCTAAATCAAATACTTTAAGCTGTTTGATATCCAAAGCATCATCAAATGAGTCTGCTCTTTGGCATAGAAGGATGTGTCACATGAACTTCAAGTCCATGAATGCTTTAGTTAAAAAGAATCTGGTAAGAGGCTTACCACAAAAGGAGTTCATTTGTGATGATCATTGTATAGCATGCCTTAAAGGTAAGCAACACAAAACTTCTCATAAGGCCAAAGAAGTAAATTCAATCTCATCTGTTCTTCAGCTGCTTCATATGGATCTATTTGGTCCAACATCTGTTTTGAGTTTGAATAAAAGGGCTTACTATTTAGTTATTGTTGATGATTTCACCAGATTTACTTGGGTTTACTTTCTTAGGTCTAAAGATGAAACTGCTGACCTAGTTACGTCTTTTATCCTTAAGATAGAAAACCAATCCAATTCCAAAGTTAAGGTGATAAGATCAGACAATGGAACTGAATTTAAAAATCACATTCTAAACAGTTTCTGTGAGTCCAAAGGCATTGCAAGAGAATATAGTGCACCCAGAACACCACAGCAAAATGGTGTAGCTGAAAGAAAGAACAGAACATTAATTGAGGCTGCTAGAACAATGTTAGCTGATTCAAATCTGCCAATGACTTTCTGGGCAGAAGCTGTTAATACAGCCTGTTATGTTCTAAATAGGGTTCAGGTTGTCCAATCACAAGGGAAAACTCCCTATGAGTTATTCCATAACAGAAGTCCCCTAATAGCTTTCTTCAAGCCTTTTGGATGCCCATGTACTATCCTTCACACTAAGACTCACTTAGGGAAGTTTGAAAGTAAAGCTGAAAAAGGATTCTTTGTAGGATACTCAACTCAAAGCAAAGCCTATAGAGTATATAACAGTGTGTCTAAGACCATTGAAGAAAGTACAAATGTTGAATTTAATGAAAATACTGCTAATATCTAACGCACTGGTCCTGATTGGTTGTTTGATTTAGATTCACTAACAAATTCTCTGAGCTTTGTTGAGTATACTGCAGAAGCTGATGCATACAGGGTTGAAGCTGCTAACACAAATTCTCATGCTGCCAATACAATTTCTCAAGCTGTTGGCACAAAGTTTCAGACTGCTGCAGATTCACCAAGTTGGGATGATTACACCACTCTACCACTTCTGTCTTGTGATCCTCCAGGGGTCCTGAATGCTCAACATGATACAAATCACGATACTGAAGTGCCACTCCCAAGTCCTGAGAGAACAGCCCCAACACAAAGGGACACAGTCCCAGATTCAAGTCAAGCTGTTCCTGAAGATGATCCTTTTACTGGTCCAGATGGAGATGATACGAATCTTGGATCCTCTTTTCAGACTGAGAGAGAGCCTACACTAAGGGTTCACAAGTATCATCCTCTCAATCAAATACTGGGTGATCCAAGCACTCCTGTACAAACAAGGAAAATGGTTCAAAATGAGACTGCTGCTGCTGAACAAACAGTTCCTGAATTCAGCCTAGCTGCCTTTGAGAATGCCTGTTTCATGTCTCAACTAGAACCTAAAAAAGCATCAGAAGCATTAAAAGATTCATCCTGGATTGAAGCTATGCAAGAAGAGCTTCTACAGTTCAAAATTCAGAATGTATGGACTCTGGTGGATCTTCCTAAAGGTAAGAGAGCAATTGGTACAAGATGGGTGTTCAGAAACAAGAAAGATGAGAGAGGGATAGTCATCAAGAACAAAGCAAGACTAGTAGCACAAGGGTACACTCAAGAAGAAGGCATAGATTATGATGATGTATTTGCTCCAGTAGCAAGAATTGAAGCCATCAGACTATTTCTGGCCTATGCAAGCTTCAAAGGATTTAAAGTGTATCAAATGGATGTCAAGTCTGCTTTTCTGTATGGAACAATTGAAGAGGAGGTATATGTGTGTCAACCTCCTGGTTTTGAAGACTACAAGTATCCAGATAGGGTGTACAAGCTGGACAAGGCTCTCTATGGTCTCCACCAAGCCTCCAGAGCATGGTATGACACTCTGTCATCATACCTTCTACAGAATGATTTCAAGAGAGGCACTTTGGACAAAACACTCTTCACTAAGACAACTGTGTCCACATCATCCACTGAAGCAGAATATGTAGCAGCTGCAAGCTGCTGCTCCCAGGTAATGTGGATTCAAAATCAACTAAGAGACTATGGTATGAATTTCTTATCCACTCCTATTTATATTGACAACTCAAGTGCAATAAGCATTGTGCAAAACCCAGTGAAATTCCCAAAAACCAAGCATATAGAAATCAGATTTCACTTCATCAGAGATTGTAATGAAAAGAAGTTAATCCAAGTTACCAAAATACATACAGATGATCAGTTAGCTGATCTATTTACAAAACCTTTTGATGTAGGAAGGTTCACTTTCCTAGGATCAAATATTGGTATGGTAAACATGGATTAATTGGTTTTCATTATTATCCACTCAGTATGCTTATTTAAAGGGGAGACACTGTTTCATTGAAAAGATGCACAATTTTTAAACTAACAGCATGAGTATTTTCTCATGCTGCTAGTTCATTTTCTCATGCTGTTAGTTGTTTTCACTTGATCTGTCAAAGTGTGCAGGGTATTTGGGTAATTTCTCAAATGTGTGCGCGGGACCCAACCCTTTCGAAACCTTTAAAGGTCCCGGTTTCGTTCAGTTGTAACTACCAGTTACATCTTCTTCTTCCACGGCCTCTTGCTTTCTCTCTGAACGAATCACACATTCTTCTTTCAAACCCTAAACCGTCATTTCTTCATCAATGGAGTTTGTAAAAGAACACAACTGCCTCCCATACACCCTAAAACACTCTGAACTTCAACCGTTTCATACAATGATGGATTTCCTCAGACACTCCCATATCCATTATGCCCTATCCATTAACCCTACTATATACATCTCCCATATTGAACATTTTTGGAATCATGCATCTGTTCAAACCATCAATGGAGTGCCTACCCTCATATCCAAGATTGATGGAACTGTCATCAATATCACTGAGGAATCCATCAGACATCACTTGCATCTTCAAGATGCCTCAGGTATGACCGACCTATCCCTTCAAGCTTTACATTTTGGTCTTCAAAATATTGGTTATAGGGGTCCTGCTGATTCTTTTACTTTTCTGAAGGCACACTTTTCTCCTAAATGGAAATACCTTGTGCATATTATTCAGCAATGTTTAAGCCCCAAAAGAACTGGTTGGTGTGAGTTTTCTTCAAATATTGCCACTGCCTTAGTGTGCTTTTCTACTGGCCAACAGTTCAATTTTTCTAACATGATTTTTCAGGGGATGTTAAGGCATCATTCCCTAAAGAATGGGAAATTTCTGATGTACCCTAGGTTTTTGGCAGAAATTATTGCACACACCTGCACAACTCCACATTTACATAAACGGATACATGTTTCCCATAGGCACTCACTGTCTTCAATCAAAAGGCTGTTAAAGCCAAGTGCCAATTTTGTAAGTATAGATGTTCCATTGCCCTCTGCAATGATGAACATCATTCCAGGAAACAGAGGAGAGGGTCCTGAGCAGACACAGCCCAACATTCCTGCTTCACCCGCAGGACCCCAACCCACTCCTCATGATACAAATATTCCATCTGATCCTTTTGTACAACCAAAACGCCCACTAAAATACTTATATAAAAGGAAAAGGGGACCAGGAGGTCCTTCCTCCTCCTCCCCTAGACAAGAGCCATATATCCCTGTGCAGGAGGATACTTCTGCACAGAATATCCAAAGGGAACCAATTGAGGAAACTCCCATCCTCACTCAGGAGATGAACATCTCTTCAGATATGGTTCATATGGGTTCTGTGGCTGGCACTACTGCTGTTTCTGCAAAAGAAGCACAGGCCAGTGCCAACATATCTAAGACCACACCCATGGCAACAGCCAGTGTACACACACAAGCTGGAAGTCCCCAGAACCAAGAACAGAGGGGCCCAGAAGTTTCTACTTCTGGTATTCATGTCAGGGATAGATCACAAGCACCTCAGGTGTTTTCTGATCTTGAGACTAGTCTGCAACTAATGCTCTTGACGGATCCCAAGCTAAAACCTGTTGTAGCCATGTTGGAATATCAAATGTCCATCATTACTGCACAGGGGGCTCAAATTTTTGCACTCAAGCAGGCAGAGGCTGCTCAGAATAAAAGGATGGATTATCTTCACAAAGGTTTCACCCTCTGTGGAAATAAAATCATGAAATTAGAGTAGATGATTCAAACCCAAGGGGCAAAGGTTGTAGGTTCTTCTGGCCAAACCAATGCTTCCAAAAAGGGGGAGAATCAGGAGGTTCCCAAATCAATCCAAGCAGCTCCAACAACATCAGTCCAAGCAGCTTCAACAGTTCCATCTTCTAGGCTAGCAGTCCCAACAGCTTCTCAAGCTGTTAGCCTAGAAACTCAAGCTGCTGCCCCAAAAGCAACTGGAGTTGTTCTAAGGGAAAGAGTTCCAGCTCCATCAAGTACAGTCCAAGCAACATCCTCTTCTGCAAAAGACAAGGGCAAGGGCATTCTTATTGAATCTCCAAAGCACAAATTCTCATCCAGAAAAGCCCAGATTGCCTTTGATGCTGAAGTTGCCAGGAAATTGGCAGAAGAAATGGACAAAGAATTAGATCAGCATGCCCAGCCCCCAATAGATGATGATGAGACATTAGGTGATTACCTAAAGGGGTTTGTGGGCAAACAAGGTGAAAAGAAGAGAAAGATGCCAACAGGGCACACCAAGGCTGAGCACAGAAGATTCTTAATCAATTTTGCCTTTGCAGCAGGTATTCCAAAGAAAATGGCTCAGTCCATGACTACTGAAAAGCTGCAGGAGATACATGATAAAGAAAATAAGAAAAGAAAGAAAACAAAAGTCTCCCCAGAAGTTCAACCATCCCAAGAAGTCCAACCATCAAAGAAATCAGTCCAAACTGAAGCTGCTGCCAGTGCACCTGTTCCCACTAATCAAGCTGTTGTTTCTATTCCTTCATCTGTTAAAAGGGTGATCTTTGATCAACAATTGCAAAAGGTAATGGAGATAGAGAAGCTGATTGATCAGCATGATTTTACAAAGCCTGTGATTAATTACTGGTATGCCAAATCACTGGATGAAAGAGATTTAAGGGTCAAGTTTGTAATAAGAAGAGAGTCTGGACCAGAAGAAGAGTTTGATACATTCTGGCAAATGGTTCAGAAGTTGACCAGGGATGAGCTAATAAAGATGTACAATATAGGGTCTGTTACACAAGTTAGATCTGCTCTACCACAAGTGAAGCAGCTTATCAGAGATCTAAGTTCAGTTGTTGACCCTGAATTTGCAAGAAAAGAGATAGAAGATGCTGAGAAGAAAGGAAAAAAGATCAAGCAAGTTGATCTGTTTGTCAAGTCCAGGACATACAGAATTAAATTCACAGATGGATCTGGTATTTTCTTCAATCTCGAGTTTTATAGTTTTTCAAAAGATATGCTGCTCCAAATAAAATCAGTTAGGATATCTTGTGATAAAGAAGAGATGAAGAGAGAATTTTTGAAGGCTATAGATCAGAAACTTGCACAGCTGTAAGTTTTTGAAAGCCTTGGTTTGTAAATAACAGTTTACTTATTCATTTCCATTTTTTAGAACTTAAAGTCTTGTGTAAAGAATTTAAGTTAGGGGGAGATTGTTGGGAAATAGTTTAAGTATGTTCAAACTGTTAGTTAGACTTCTCAGACTGTTAGTAGATTTTAAATATAAATCCAAAGTTCATGCTGCTAGTTGAAGAAACTCGAGCTGCCAGTATTAAAGTTCAAGATGCCAGAGCAAAACAACTCAAGCTGTTCTGTTCATGCTGTCAAGAGATTCAAGCTGCTCAACAGTTTCATAAACAGAAAGTGCTGATTTTCAGGAAAAGATATCTACATGAAGATTCCAGCATATCTACTATCAGAGAAGTGATTATTTATCAAGGAAACATATCAAGAAGCAATATAAATACATAGAATAGGTCTTTCTATTGTATAAGAGTTTCTGCATATTTTGAGTCTGTAATTGCTTTATTGATAGAGTTTTCATAAGCCTCTAAGGTTGTAAAACCCTAAGAACAGTCTGTGTTCTTCGTCTAATCAAACAGATTAGAGGTGATTGTAATCATTGAATTCAGCAATACAAACAGTCTTTACTACTTCTTGTGTTTTATGCATTATTGATTCTGAAAGTTTTTGTTAAAATAATTAAGTGTTATTCCGCAAACTTCTTAATTAAACTTTGATTCAAAGCAAGATTATTGATTTATACTCTGATAAATTCAAATCAGTTAATCTTGGTTATTCAGTTTTATATCCTGACATAGTATTTGTCCAAGCTGCTCAACAGGATAGAGCAGCGTAGACACTTTATGTCCAGCCTGTTCAACAGAATAGAAAAGCTTGGACAGTCTGCCTTAGTTGCAACAAATGCAACAGGGTAAACATCTTTGACTAACATTGAAAATCACTTACCAGGTTTCAATAAGGCATTAACAGGCCTTAAATTATACCTTCAAGAGCATCAAACAGGTTTGATTAAAAATCTCCCCCTAAGTTGTAGAACAAGTTTGACTGAGGCTAATCTAACAGCTAGAGTCCTTTCACAATATTTCTAGCCATTCCCCGGCAACGGCGCCATTTTGATCTACGCGGATTTGGCTACGAAAATCAAAAGAATAAACAGAGCATAAGTTATACCAAATATCACTGGCAGTGTACCCGTCGTAAATAATACAGCTTGAAGCTGACCGTCGGAATTATCGATCACAGGGAACGACAATAGGAAACGAGATACCGATACTTGGATGGTCACTAATATCTAGCCTTTGAGAAAGGATGAGGGTGATTCTAATCCTAAATATTTAAACTATCTAGCCGATAAATAAGGATAAAAAGCTATCAAACTAAAAACAAGGGAAATATCAGATATATTAAAAGCAACATTCACTTGGATACGTCTTTTAGGATTAATGGAGTAAAAAGGTGAATAAACACTTAGGATGATTTTGGTCAAAGAAAATTAAGTTAGAATTTAATCCAAATGTTTTAATCTTTTAAGTTCAAGAGTTTGAAACCTTGATGTAAAACTGATTCATGAACACGTTTTATTAATTTCAGAAAATTAAGTATGGAGTTCTCCAGTATTCGCCAATTTCTTAAAATCAATAGAAATGTCTTTTACGATTAATTAAGTCAACTAAATCTAGCTTTCAGAGATTAAACCTGTCTACACGTCAAGCTCTCAGAAATATCTCTAAATATTCAATTAAGCCGCATAAACATAATCAAGTCTAAGGAAATCAAAGATTAAACTAATTCTATAATCACAATATTACTAAGGACTAATTTCCATACAAAGATTTCACAATTCATTAACTAGTCACTATCTCATAATCACAATAATGCTAGAAATAACAACCAATTAATAAATTACATAAACTTGATTAAGTTCATAAAAATCAGAATTTGTAACCAATCATTATCATCACAATAATGCTAGAAAATCAACTATAACACTAATTCTACCAATATTAATCGTATGAATAAAAAATACATCAATGAATCAAACAATTTTCAACCAAAACCATCAAAATACTCCACTAATCCATATAAAAACGCAACCCAAGCAAGTGTTTAACTAAACTACTCACTAATCATGCTAATAACAATAAAATAAAGAAAATCTATACTACATATTACAATTACAGAAAGTTAAAAGGAAAGAATGTACCAAAACCGGATGAAAAACGAGATAAACCCGCAACCGAATGCTTGAATCTACTCCAATAACTGAATGCTTGACTAATCTAAACGTAACTAAGCTAAAAACGGAATTCTATCTCTACACCTACTAATCGCACCACTAACTGTGTGTAAATGTTCGTCTAAAATAAGCATAAAACAATGAAACGGCTGCTGAAACCTTTTATATTTTCACGCGATCGCGGCCGCGCTTGGCCATCGCGGTCGCGATGAAGAGTGCCATCACGATCCTGGCCACGCTGTTGAGCACGACCGCGCTCCTGTGGTCGCGACTGCGATCCGAGCAGCAAGTCAAAGTCAACTCAAATCATCTCAGCTCCAGGGAAGTTCAGCTAAGACCGTAGATTTGACGTTTTTGCTCAAATATCCATTCTTTTGATAATTTGGCAACCTTCGAACTGCAAAATACAAAAGTAATCAAATAAGTGTCGTATTTAAACAATTCGAGGAAAAAATAACCCAAATATGAGGCAAAATAAGACGGAAATTTATGTACAAAATACGTCATAACAAATAACCCCACACTTGAGCGTTGCTTGTCCTCAAGCAAACGTGCTTAAAAATATCCTAAGCTAAGATTCATCCCAAATACCTCTCTCAATCATATCGCGCATATTGACTCTAACCCTCTGTTCTCGAACACATTTAAACAGAGGAAAGTGGGAGAAAATAAAAAAATGATGTGTTCTTTTATCATATTCAAGGAAGGAAAGCAAAAGAAGAGGAAAGAAAGTATGAAAGGTATTCTTCTCAAATGTTTCCTCCCAAATATGGGAAGAAAGTGAGGGAAAGAAATGTTGTGTATGTAAATTACAAAGAAACAAAAGCTTTCATTTTCTTTCCTCCCTCTTCAAGAACATAAATTTTCTTTCATTCATCTTTCTTTCCTCTTGATTCAAGAACACAAACACAAATATTATTTTATTTTCTGTTTCTTTCTTCCATATTTCTTTCCTCCATTGTTCTTTCTCTTCTCTTCTTTTCTAATTTGAGAATGGAGTGTAAAGCAAGAATGATCTGTAAAAGAATGTATTTGAAACTAAAAATCGCAAGAAAGAGCTATCTAAACCAAGAGACGCAAAAACTATGAAATACCATGTTAGATACTTTCGAACCTAGTAGCATGAACTAACACCTCACAATGATTTCACTTAACACTCATACGTGTATAGGCTAATGTGTATATATGCACAAAAATCCACTCGGTGTCAAACATGTCAACAATATAAGCATAGGCTTGAAAATAAATCACATCTCCACCACATGTAAAGAACTCAGCACATAAAAAACTTATGGGATGTAAGGTGGCTAGGGCTAAAGGTAAGGAGTATATGGGAAAAAGTGGGGGATAAAACAAAACAAACCGATCTGATAAAAGAGACAGCAGCTAAACATAACTAGAAATAACAAAAATGTGCATAACGATATCAATGATAAACAAAAAATAAAACTAAATTCTATCTATATACAGAGCCGAAGCATCCTTCAACTATACAACTGATAAAGAATCAACGCATCGCTAAGGAATTTATTTTTTCTTTTTTCTTTTTCCTTTTCTTTTGCTTTTCTTTTTCCTTTTCTTTTGCTTTTCGTTTTCCTTTTTTTATTTATTTTCTTTCTTTCTGCATTTCTCAGAAGTATATCCTTGGATTCTAAGATCATATCAGCTGTCATGACGGATGCTCAAAAACTACTGCCTATGCATAACTAGAATCGATGCTCAACGATTTAGATAAACAGAGACCGAATGAAAAGCAACGGGGAGCACCATAAAGTTAACATGCTCTCAAAAGTCTTAGATATATGCATCAACGCTCAAATATAAAGAAAATAAACTAAATAAACAAAAACAGACAAAACTAACTGTTGCTTCTCATATAAGATCCCGAATAAGGGTAAAAGAAAGCAAAAGGGGCTATAAATGGCTCATAGTGTGGCTGTCACTGAAATGAAAGGAAAAAGACTCAAAGGGGCTACTAGGGGAGAATAAAGGGTGAAAGATGAACAAAAGAAAGCTAAAAATGGGATATCCTAAGGTTGCCTCTATATGTGTGCCAAATTTTCAAAATTGTAGTTTTGACATGTATTTAAATTCAAGTTCTACTTCTATTGTCAACCCACACATAAACACACATCACACGAAAATGAGCATAATAACGATGCTACACGGCTCAAATTCTCACGCAATGAATGATAAGGGTAATATGTGTGCTAATATCATGATATTTTGGCTCAAAAAATCACAACATGCAATCAAAACATCTCTCATCGTTCAAATAGCATCAAACTCACAATGTTAGTCTCGCATGCAATCTAAACAGAACAATATTACTAAAGAGTCTAACGCGCATCAAAATGAGAGAAAAATTTGAAAATTTGCTAAAAATCGGATACAAATGCATAAAATGAACTAAAGCAGGCTAACTTCGGACAAGCAACTCAAAAATTCCAAATTTTATCACCCTACCCCACACTTAAAATAGAGAGTGTCCTCAATGTCTAAAATAATAAGCACAAGTATGGAAATGAGCAATAAATAAGAACAGAATAACTCCTCTGAACTGCTGAATGCTGTTTGCCGGATCTAGACTTGAAGCTGAACTGACTGCCAACAAACATCTTTGTCATGGTCCAGCACTAATCACAACCACAACAACCACAAATACATCACCAACTATAA
This sequence comes from Centrapalus pauciflorus, assembly GCA_020465985.1. NCBI lineage: Eukaryota > Viridiplantae > Streptophyta > Magnoliopsida > Asterales > Asteraceae > Centrapalus > Centrapalus pauciflorus. The sequence continues at coordinate 62,480 of JAANYP010003458.1, forward strand.
CCAAAATACAAAGATAAAATGTGAAATATATATACATCCCGAATAAAATGTGCAATAATGTAAATAAGTACATCCCAACAAATAAAAATAAATACAAATGTCCCTGCTGCTGATGATCAATACTCTGAAAGAGGAGGCTGTCTGGCTGTAGAAGGATCTCGGGAGTGAATGAAGCGCAAACGACCGGGCGGTTCTTAGTAGAAGGCTGAGGCTCATGAGAAGGACTCTGCGGGCGGGTATGAGAGTTGGAAGCATCGGGATGGAAGGCAGGAGACTGGATAAACATGTCTGGATCAAATAGATCAAACTCGGTAGACTCAGAATGGGCGGGGGATCGGCGAGGCTGGGCTAAAGGCTGGGATGTGGTAGTGGTGGCAGTGGTAGGGAGAACAGGGGTGTCGAAAGGAAGAGTAGGGGAAATGAAGAAAAAGGGAAAGAAGACGGGAAAGGAGGGGGAATGTGGTCAGAAGAAGAGGGAAATGTGGCGGGGCTAGGGATAGTGGTGGCAGAGGAATAGACTATGGAAGGGGTGGGCAAGAGATGGCGATGGGGAGGAAGAGGGAGAGGGAGATGATGGATGATGGACTGGGCGGCGGAGCTGAAAAATCGATAAAACGCATCCATGTCATCAACGAGTCCCAGAAGGACACCCTGCTGAGTAAGACGAGTAATCATCAGTAACGATAGGGTAAATGATGGGAGAAGATGTGGATGAGGAAGGCTGGGTGGTGAAAGGGAAGGCTGGGTAGGCAAAGGGGCTGTGGGAGGGGGTGAGGGAATGCGCTGACCTACCGGCCCCGCCTGCTGATCAGGCACTGCCTTGCCACCACTGGGCTCCATCTCATGCTCCTCTGCGGTATCGGGATCAACCCAACCCAGGAGATGTCGTCGATCACGTGTCAGCAAACTCATACCCGCAAGGGTCTCAACTCCGAACGTCAATGCGTTGCGCTGCTGGGACAACCGTAAACTCTGGCTCCATAGCCGGATTCGCAAAAACCCAAATATTTAGCGCCAGCCGGGTAATATACATGACACCTACTAACGGGCTGGACGCGACTCTCCCACAAGCACCCGCAAAAAACTGCGCCAACCAAAACGCGAACTGAATCGTGCAGTCCAAGTCCAAAAGATGGCTCAACAGCATCAGGTCTCGATGGGACATCGTCCCAGGCTCCCTGTGGCAAGATCTGCTAGTCGCTAATATCCGAAAGATAATACGATGCACTGGGTCCTGGAAGGCAGTAACCATCGAGCTGTGTGAATCGTACATGCTCGGTGCAATCGTAGTCCAAAAATTCGCCTTTGAGAAACCCTCTGCTAGCCCACAACCGCCATACTGAATGCAACATCGCCTACCTCCGCGTCTATGTACATACAAGGCAGAAGCCCTAACTCTCGGAAGGAAATCCTACGCTCAATACCCCCTAAATGAAATCTTATCGACACGGCAGCCAAATCGGAAATCATCTCATCGAGGGAGAATGTAGTCGAAAACTCGAGAGTCAGCTCTCTGTATACCGACTCGTCAATATCGAGCAGTCTGATGAAGGCAGGCAGCCGAGACTCGCTGATCGGGGGATGCGCCAAAATACCTCGCACCCGAGCAGCGATGTCCAGGGACTCCATCGCCGACCAGCTAACAAAGCTGGTCGAAATCATCTTCTTCTGAAGAAGAAGTAGAAGCTTCGCCATGTCCTTTGGGTCCTCAAAGATAAGGAATCGATGAGGCCCAACAGGGGGACGACGCTCACCGTCACCACCGTCAGGTGGAGGCGGCAGGGGAGGAGCAGCAGCAGCAGCCATCAGTGAAAATCTGCACGAAAATAAACGAGAATAAAAATAGGAACTATACGCATCAAAACAAAATAAATAAAAAACTACGAAAACCTAACTAAAATAGCCCTTAAAATGCTAAACTAAGAAATCCTAGAAATAAACTAAATAAAGAAACAAACTAAAATAAAAGAAAGAAAGAAAATAAACTAAAACCTAAGAATTCCTAAGTAACAACGAAAGAGATAAAAATAAAATAAAAATGCTAAATAAAACCTAAGACAACTAAATAACTAAGAAAGAAAGAAAACAAACTAAAAATAAAAAACTAAACAAATCCTAAGAAAACTAAACAAAGAAAAATAATCTAAATATAAAACAATAATAAATTAAAATAAAAACTTAAGCAATAAAAAGAAAGAAACTAAAATAAAACTAAAAACTAAAGCAAAAACTAAAAACTAAAATACTAAACTAAAAACTAAAAAGAAACTAAATACTAAACTAAAAATACTAAAATGCTAAACTAAACTAAAATACTAAAGTAAAAGAAACTAAAAATACTAAAATAAAACTAAAAACTAAAAAAACTAAAATAAAACTAAAAAGTAAAGGAAACCTATATAAAGAAACAAATAAACAAAAATATATATATTTTCTTATTATGGCGGTGATTCAACACAGAACCAGAGATTAAATCTCCATTTTTCGACTTCTAAAACATGAAACAAACAAAATCTAAACTAAATCTAACTATAACTATGTATTCTAAACAAGATAAAAACACTAAATATGCAATAAAAGTAGTAAAAGACATATGTATCGCGACTTTTAAGCTTAGGAACAAAATCAAACTAATAACAACTAAATAAATAGATAAATAAAGGAATAAGAGAGCATACCTGAACGAATATGACAAAATCGAACTAAAATCCAGCAATGGAAGCAAAACGACGAAGATCGTAGAGAAAAGAAAATCGTGAGGGAAGACGAGAGAGAGTGTGGGGGAAGAAATGAATCGCGTTTGGCCCCTTTATGCTAGGAAACGCAATCGCTGAAGCACGGCCGCGATTATCAATTTATTTTTATTTTGTTCCCGCTCAAACGAGCGCGGCAGCGATCCTATGATCGCGACCGCGATGCCATTAAGAACAGAACAGACTGAACAGTTTAGCTAGGCATGGCAAAAAAACTCATACCCGACGGGAACCCCGTAGCTCGACCCTGATTTGACCAGGGAATTCCCGAGTTGACCGGGGATGGGGACGGGGACGGGGAATCCCCGATTTAAAATAATGGATATGGGGCGGGAATGGGAGACACTTTAATCCCCGACCCGGACCCCGATTATTTTTATGTTTTAATATAGATTATTATATATATTTAACTTTACAATGTAAATTATTCATTACATTTTATATAATATATTAAGTATTGTTGTATATAACTTTTCTATAGTTTAAAATACTATTGTTTTTTTTCATTATAGTGGTTTTATAAATCTTCTGCAAACAATTATTTATTTTAGTTTCATTACAAATTATAAATTATATATTTAAATAACTCAAATATGTTTGAATTGATTTGTTTTAAAGTTTATTTACATAAAATATTGTAATAAATTACTATTTATAGTTTAAACTTAATAATTTTTTAGGAACTCGAAAAACCCGATTTCCGAACCCCGATCCCCGATTGGGACGAGGATGGGGATAGAAACTCATTTCCAGGCGGGGATGGGGCCGGGGATGGGGGAGAGGATTAAGAAGCGGAGATGGGGATGGGAACTGAGATCCCCGCCCCCGCCCCATTGCCATGCCTAAGTTTAGCAAATAGCAAAACCAGAGAATAATCTCCAAATTTTAGCCTATGTAACTAAACCAAAGCATTTATTAACCCCACACTCACTTGAAAATAAACTTCACAATTGATCATGACATAACCGCTTTTATTTCGACTCAATTTTAATGAAAATTAAGACTAAAATTAAAACTAAATGCATGTGAGACTTGCTCAACGCAATTATGCTAAATTTAAAGCTCAAAGCATATCATAAAATTAGAAATAGCTAAATGAATATTGCAAGAGAATTTATGACATGCAAATCAACCAAGAAGAAGAACTAGCTAAATGCAAAATACACAAAACTTAAAAAAAACTTAGATTTGACTTTTAGAATGGTCAAACTGACTTCAAGAATTTATTAGATTCAGCAATTTAAAACCTTAGAAACCAAAACAAAAAGTCAAGAGACTCAAAGACGATACAATTAGGCATTTTTCTAGCTAAGCATAAAAAGATATTAAGCAACGAAACGCATGCAATTAAGAAATAAAACAACCTAACTATAACTTAAAAAGTCAAACAGTAAATGCAAGAAATGAAATCAAGCAATCATGCTTTGAGATCAACATCACAAACATCAAACATGTAATCCTAGGATACATATCCAAAGCAAGGGCTACTTATAAATCTAAAAACAAACCAACATATAAAATAAGAACGCAATCAGATCAGTCATATAAAGACTTCAACTTATGAACATGCAAGAGCAAAAGAAACAAACTAATAGAAAACTATATAATAAAGTAATTCTTATTGTCGGGGTGCCTCCCGCAAGCGCTAGAATGCAAACTCGAGCCTCCAGCTAGACTCGGCCCCAAGATAACCAAACAGAGAAAGGGGTCAGGCTAATAGTAGGCACACAGATATGCTCGACAAATGCATCGATATAAAGCTTAAGGCGGTGTCCATTTACTTTGAAGTTTCCTGATGGATGTTCTAACTCAACCGTCCCATATGGGAATACTTGGGAAATGTGAGACCCAAGGTTTCTCAAAGGTCTTAAGTCAAGGCCCAGTAGCAACGCAATATCAATCATGAAACTAAGATAAAATTAACAGTGCGGAATACAGTTCATTACAAACAGAGACAAAAACTAAGTATAAGGTACAAACTTCTAGACTATTTCATCAAAGCACAAATGTAAACTAGCCCAAACCCCAAAGCTCTATCTTTAATCAAGTACCAATGTATTGGAACAGGTTCTAATGCACTTCAAGCTCTTTCAGAGTCCTGACCTATGAACTAGGTCCAGCCAAACCTTTGCCTTTACCTGAAAAATAATGCAACAACGGGGTAAGCTTAATTGCTTAGTGAGAATGTAGAATTTCACATTTAACATGCAATTATGAACGCAGAAGCACATGCACTGCACTAGGCTCATGCACGGCTCAGCTCTATTGCTATTGCACTGCACTAGGCTCATGCACAGCTCAATCTCGAAGGGACATTGGCCAATTAATGCTCTTTTGATGCGCGACTTTGCTCAGCTCCCAGTTATAAAACTGTTGTTGCTCTTGAGACTTTTAGACAATTTCATAAGGAATGCTCGGATGATGATAAATCCATACACACGCATCATTAGTGGGGATCAGCCACGTACTGGGCTAGCTACCAGTAAAAGCTCTATATGGATATCATCGGAATGCTCAGCTCTAGCTACCCTCTGTGCTTTCATCACGTAAATCAGCACATCATAAGCTTAACATTAACCCAACACTGAGCAATAGTGATGGAGTTAAGCTTAACAATCAAATGACTCATCAATGAAAATAGAAGCTAGAAGAATAAATGATCCGCTCAACAATTCATAGTAATCATGGCAATTATCAATATGCTCAATAAGATCAGAATGCCAAATAAATCAGAATTATGCAACAAAAGTCTCAATTCACATAATTTGCAGTTAAAGTGAAATCTACAACTCATTGTTACTGGTTATTTGCACTTTCTGGCTCTGGCTCTGTTGCTCACAATCTGTAGTGGATTAAAACCACTATCTGACTTATGTCAGACTTTCAGATGCCCGCCATTTTGCTTGTTGCTCAATCTGTTATTCATATCATTTGAATAGTGTATTCAGTATTTATTCTATTAATAGGCTCAAGATTTGCTCGTTGATCTTTAAATCTCAAAATCTCATATCTTGATCATATGATCCTTAATCTCATTAAAATCAATCCTTTCATTCGTATTCTTTATTAATTAATATTCTCTAAAGATCAGTACATATATATATATATATATATATATATATATATATATATATATATATATATATATATATATATATATGTTAGGCACAAAAAGGCCTCAGTCAAACCTGTTCTACATCTGAGGGGGAGATTTCTAATCAAACCTGTTGATGCATTTGAAGGTTGAAATTAAGGCCTGTTATATGCCTTATTGAAACCTGAAAATGATTTGCAATATCAGTCCAAAGCTGTTCTACATATTGCATGTGTTGCAACTAAGACAGTTTGTCCAACCTGCTCTGTCTGCTGAACAGGCTGGACATAAACTGTCTACGCTGCTCTACACTAGTGAGCAGCTTGGGCATTTTTCAAGTGTTCTGTTCTTTGTGAACAGAACCTGTTCTTTGTGAATAGGCTAAACACTTTATGGAATACGTTTCCAAGTCATCATGTATTGTTTTTGGCTACAAGATCAGTTTACAAAGTCGAAGACAAAGTGGAAAACAGAACTGCTCAGCTTGCCCATGCTGTTCTGTAACATGAAGACAAAAGGTTATTTGAAAAAGGGTGACAGACCTTTTTCTTATATCAAAATAGGCCTTTACAAGGAAGAAAGACGCAAAGTTGACATTCCTTATTTAGTTAAAGGCAATGCAACAGTAGACAAAGTGAAAAGACAAAAGTTCTGCACACAAGAAGACAAGTCTGCTTTTCAGAAAGTGCAGAAAAGGTTATGTTGTCTTTTCAACAAGACTTCTCCTTTTTTTTTTATTTCGTCCAATGAAGAAACTTCTCTTAGATCCTCTAAGTGAGTATAAAAGGAAGCTTCTAAGGACAGAAAGATCAAGCCAAAAAAAAAGCTAAGTGCTGAAGCCAAGAGTGAACGTGCAAGTATATTCTTCAAGCATGCAAGCCTGCTTGTGTAATACAGTTTCTTTGTGTCTAAGCTGTTCTACTTAAGCTGTTCCTCTAAGTCTTGTAAACACAGTGAGTGCTTATCAGTGAGTGTATTCATTGTAATCTAGTTTGAGTCTGTCTTAGACTAGTGAACATACTGTTGTATCTGTCATTTCAGCTTGAACCTTTCCGCATTCAAGCTTGTTTGTAATTAACAGTTTGTTAATAATACATACAAACATAGAGAAAATAGTGTGTAGTTTTTAATAGGTGTATTCACCCCCCCCCCCCTCTACAGCTTAAAGCTATATACTTTGGGAACCTCACGGGACCTACAACTGGTATCAGAGCAGTTTAGAGTGTGTGTCATTCTAGATCTCTCATTATCCCAAGTTTCCATGGACAACAGTGCTGCAAATTCCTCATACTATGACAATGGCTCAATGGGCAAACCTCCAAAGTTCAATCATCAGAACTTTTCTGGTTGGAAGTGCAGAATGATGCTCTACCTAGAGAATCTGGATGTACAACTACCAGAAATTGTAATGGAGGGCCCTTATGTGCCAACCTTTGTTACTACAATAACTCCTGCTGTTGAAGGAGCAGCTCCTGAGATCAGAACATTTGAGAAAGCAAAAGCTCAATGATCTGATGAAGACAAAAGATTGGTGGCTCTTGATGCAAAGGCCAGAAACAATCTGGTCATCTCCTTGCCTGATGATGTGTTCAAACAGGTTGAGAAGATGAAGACTGCCAATGAGATGTGGGATACTTTGTGTACCGTCTATGATGGACCCACAATCACACTGGATAACATGATTAACAATCTTGTTAGACAGTATGAACTCTTCTTTGCAAAACCAAAGGAGACTCTCACAGAAACCTACACCAGGTTTACTGCTCTTGTGAATGATCTCAAAGCTGTTGGGATCACTAAGGACAGCCTTACTCTGGTGAATAAGTTTTTGGACATCCTCCCTGAAGAATGGAATTACTTTTCAACAATTCTAAGAAATTCATGAACAATCAGAAGTATGGATCTTGTCAATTTGTATGGATCTTTACTAAATGATGAACAGTCAAGGCAACAGAAGAGAAATGCCTTGGAGATGTCTAAAAGAGGTGCAGCCTTTGTGGCTAATGTGAGACAATCTGTGAGTCAGGTGAGTGATGTGTTCACTCAACCTGATCAACAGGATGATGACAAGGAGGAGGTGTCAGATGAGGAAGATAATGCAGATCTTGCTGAACAGGATGATGAGCAAATGATAGCTATGCTTGTCAAAAGGTTCAACAAGAAAAGGTTTGGAAGAAACATGCTGCAAGGAAGTTCAGGTGCTGGCAAAAAGAAGGCATTTGATAAATCCAAGGCTGAGTGCTTCAATTGTGGCAAAACTGGCCATATAGCTGCTGACTGTGTGTCAAAAGCTGTTGGTCAGTCATCCAAACCATACAAGACAAACAAGGATGATGGTTATAGGGTTAAATACCTTATGGCTATGGCTAAGCTGAGGAAGTTGGAAAACTCAGTGGGTTCCAACCGCCAAAAGGGACTCATGGCAGAGACTTGTGATTGGGAGGAATCTGATTCATCATCTGATGAAGAAGACAATCAATGTCTGATGGCCAACACTGATGTCCCATCAACAAGCAGTTTCAAACAGGATATGGCTGAAGCTGAAGCTTTCAGCAGCTTAGAGAACTGGAATCCTACAATGATGTATAAGGTACAAAATTTTATGGCTTACAGTTCTGAAGAAAAGATTAAGATGTTTGAATATATGCTAGTTGATTTGAAAGCTGCTGTTGAGAAGCATGATGCTTTATCATCTGAAATCTCCAAGCTTAAAACTGATCTTAAAACAAAATCCAGTAAACTAGACAGTTTCCATAAGTTGGAAATTGAGCTTGATGAATTTAAACACATCAACTCTATTTTACTGGAAGAAAAGAGAGAAACAGATATAAAGCATGCTAAGCTTCAAAAGATAGTTGACTCTTGGTGCGAATCTGCACAAAAAGTCAGCCATTGTATAAGTCAACAGATCCCTGCACAAATTCAAGCCTATCTTGGAGGGGATCTTGATACAGCAGCTTCCATTGTTGAGATTAATAATCTGAAAGAAGATTTATCCACTCTTGGTGAGCTTCCAAACACTTTTGTTCAAAAAGTGAATGGTAAACTAATTTCAACAAACAGGTTTGTCAGGCCTCAAAATACTGACAGCTCGTGTGAACCTAGCTCAAAAGCTGGTGTTGGAATATGTTCTCCATCAATCCAGCCTGCTAAGTGCTCTGCTGATTCACACAAGCAAAAGAAAGGAAAACATGTCCAAACTACAGCTGTGGATACTAAACCTGTTGACAAAACAGGTTCTGTGTCCAAAGCTGATGGTAAAAGATATAATAATCCTTTTGATGCTAAACATTTTGAAAACAAGTTTTCAAAAGTTAAGCAGTCTGTTTTCAACAAGGGCAAGTCTCATGTTGAAAGCAAACCTGCTGTGATTTCTAATAAGTTTACTAATCATAGTGGTAAACTGGTTTTACATGAAAATAAGTTTTTCAAAACCAGAAATAATGATTATGTTGATAGGCAGCATAAATCACGTCTCAGTAGTGACAAAGGCAAAGCCATTGCTCAACCTGAGAAACATGGGAATAAGTTCCCCAAACCTGTGGAAGTTCAAAAGCCAATTAAGCTTCCTGTCTTTGACATTTGTCCTCCTTTAAGGAGGAAAGAAGAGACAAACAAAGCTGTGACTTTTGAACCCTCCACTCAAGCTGTTGATTCATCAAATAGTAATAAAGTTGCTAAACCTGCTAAAAGAATCAACAAAAATAACTCAGAATGTGTTTCTGAAAGTTCTTCTTCCAAAAATCCTAAAAAGAGAAAATGTTATAAATGTGGGAAGAAGACACATCTGGCCAAAGACTGTCCTGAACCTGAGGACATGAGGCCTGTTGACTCTGATAGTTCTCTCACAGCTGTTACAAGCAGTGTTGGAAACATCTCAGTCAATAAAAATGGTATCCAAGCTGACACCATTCAAATTGGGAATATTAGTGTGGATATTATAAGTCCATCAACAAATGTTGATGAAGTAGGAGAACTCATCTCTGTGATGAGTTCCCCTAAAAATGACTAATATTTCTCTTATCACTCTGCAGGAAAAACAACCTTCCCAGGTTTGGTACTTTGACAGTGGCTGCTCAGGGCACATGACAGGTTGTAAAGAATTGCTGAGTGATCTCAGGCCTGAAAAAGGGCCAAAAGTCACATTGGGTGACGATGTACAGGGATCGACTGAGGGATATGGAACTCTTAAAGCTGGTGCTGCAGTATTCAAAAGAGTAGCCTATGTGGTTGGGCTAAAACATAACCTTGTTAGCATAAGCCAACTGTGTGATGCTGGCTACAAGGTTAACTTTGATGAGCACCTAGGTTACATATTGGATCCCCAAGGCAAAGTTGTGCTATGTGCTCAACGAAAGAAAGGTGTATATGTTGTGGACATGCAATCTGCTGACTCCACAACTGAAACCTGCTTTCTCACAAGAACAAATGCAGACTTAAACTGGTTATGGCACAAAAGGCTGTCACATCTGAACTTCAAGAACATCAATAAACTCTGTAAGAAAGAGTTGGTGACAGGTTTGCCCTCTATAACCTTTGTTAAAGATAAACTCTGCACAACTTGTGAAAAAGGCAAGCAGAGGAAAACATCTTTTAAATCCAAACATAATTTCTCTATTGATACTCCACTCTTCTTTATCCACATGGACTTGTTTGGACCTGTAAATGTCCCAAGTCTAGGAGGAAGAAGATACACTCTAGTAATGGTTGATGAGTTCTCCAGGTACACATGGGTGATCTTTCTGAAGAGCAAAGGAGAGGCTGCTAGAGAAATTATTGGATTTGTGAAAAAGATGGAGATGCTGAACTCTGCTCAAGTGAAGCAGCTTAGAAGTGATCATGGTACTGAATTCAGAAACAGTACACTTGAAGACTTCTGTGAAGAGAAAGGAATCACTCAAAACTTTTCAGCTGTAAGAACTCCACAACAAAATGGAGTTGCTGAAAGGAGAAACAGAACTCTTATTGAAGCTGCTAGAACCATGCTGTGTGCATCAGGTTTACCTTCATCATTCTGGGCTGAAGCTGTCAACACTGCCTGCTTCACACAAAACAGATGCTTAGTGGTAAAAAGTTTGAACAAGACTCCTTATGAGCTGCTCAAAGGAAGGAAACCAAATGTCAGTTACTTCCATGTGTTTGGGTGTCCCTGCTTCATTCTGAATCAGAAGGACCAACTGACAAAGTTTGAACCTAAAGCTGATGAAGGTGTGTTTGTTGGCTACTCTGCTATCTCTAAAGCCTACAGAGTATACAACAACAAAAGAAAGGTGATAGATGAATCTATCAATGTCACCTTTGAAGAGTCCAAGAATGCTTCTGCCAAAGCTGTTCCTGAATCAGTTTCAGGAGAACTTAATTATGATTATCTGATGCATTCAAACAATGAAGAGGACTCAAAAGCTTCCACTACACCCAGTGTGGAACCTGTTAATCATGATGGACATGATGATGATTATGTCAATACATCCCTGTGTGAATAAATGTACTGACTTAATTACAACTGCATGTCCTAAACCTATCAATGCTGATTTTCCCAGTTCCTCTGCTGATATGTTCAACAGCGGTCAGACATGTTCAACAAGTGAACAGGATCAAGACAACAGTGTGTCTGAAAATCTTGAGAACTGTTCAACAAGACCTGCTGAAGATGTTAACAACTCAGGTGAATCATCATTGAAAAATGATCCTAAGTGGATCAGGTGTCACCCCAATGATCAAATAATTGGTGACATCAACAAAGGAATACAAACACGGTGGGACAGCTTAGGGAACTTTTGTATGTTCTCTAGCTTTGTTTCACTAATAGAGCCAAAGAAGGTTGATGAAGCACTAAAAGATGCCAATTGGATCACTGCCATGCAAGAAGAGCTCAATCAGTTTGAGAGAAACAATGTATGGAAGCTGGTCCCTGCTCCTAAAGGTAAAACTATAATTGGCACTAAATGGGTTTTCAGGAATAAGATGGATGAGCAAGGTCATGTCATTAGAAATAAGGCAAGACTGGTTGCTCAGGGCTACAGACAGGAGGAAGGAATTGACTATGATGAAACATTTGCTCCTGTGGCCAGGCTAGAAGCAATTCGTTTGTATCTAGCCTACGCTGCTCATAAGAGCATTAAGGTATTTCAAATGGATGTGAAGAGTGCATTTTTAAATGGGAAGCTGCAAGAAGAAGTTTATGTCAAGCAGCCTCCAGGTTTTGAAAATGAACAACATCCAGGTTTTGTCTATAAGTTGGACAAAGCTCTCTATGGTCTCAAACAAGCCCCTAGAGCCTGGTATGACACTCTTACTGAGTTCCTTATGAGCAATGGGTATTCCAGAGGTAAAGTGGATACTACACTGTTCATAAAGAAAGTGAAATCTGACATTATGCTTGTTCAAATTTATGTGGATGATATAATATTTGGTTCTACTAATGAGCAGTTGTGCAAGAATTTTTCATTACTCATGAAATCCAAGTATGAAATGAGTATGATGGGAGAACTTACTTTCTTTTTAGGATTACAGGTTAAACAAACCTCAACTGGAATTTTTATAAATCAAAGAAAGTACACTTTAGATCTATTGAAAAAGTTTAAATTTGATCAAAGTTCTCCTATTAAAACCCCAATGGCAACCAATGTAAAATTGGATGCTGATGCCAGTGGCAAAGCTGTTTCAGTAACAGCTTACAGAGGCATGATTGGGAGCTTGCTATACTTAACTGCTAGTAGACCTGATATTATGTTTGCCACCTGTCTGTGTGCTAGGTTCCAAGCTGATCCAAAGGAATCTCATCTAGCTGCTGTTAAAAGAATCTTCAGATACCTGAAGGGTACACCAGGTTTGGGTCTTTGGTATCCCAAAGACTCTAGCCTTGAACTAACAGGTTATTCAGATTCTGATTTTGCAGGCTGCAGGCTAGACAGGAAAAGCACAACAGGTGGATGTCAACTCTTTGGTGGTAAGTTGATAAGTTGGTGTAGCAAGAAGCAGAACTCTGTGTCTACTTCTACTGCTGAAGCTGAGTACATTGCTGCTGGAAGCTGTTGTGGACAGATTCTGTGGATGCAACATCAGCTTGAAGATTATGGTCTTGTGTATAGGAAAATTCCTATTCTGTGTGATAACACAAGTGCCATAGCCATTTCCAACAATCCAGTATTTCATTCTAGAACAAAGCATATTGAAGTCAGACATCACTTCATCAGGGATCACATTCAGAAAGGTAATGTGGAGGTAAGTTTTATTTCCACAAATGAACAGCTTGCAGACATTTTCACCAAACCTCTGGATGAAACAAGGTTTAATTACCTTGTCAGCAAGCTGGGCATGTTAAACAAGAGTGACTAAGTGTTTCTCAAAGGTCTAAGAATTTGTGTGTTTCACACTGCTCAAGTTTCTCAGAATAGCTTAGACAGAACAGGTTATACATGTTCTGTACTTAGTCATTTGTCTGAAAAACTTGAACAGCTTGAGCATACAACAGGCTGAACAAAAACAGTTTATTCGTCCAGCCTGCTCTGATGGTCCAATCTTCAACTTGTCCACTTCTTCACACTGTCTTACAAGCCATTGTCTTGTAACCTGTTCAACTATTGAACACAACCTGCTCTTACAAAAGAGAGCAGGTTGGAAGAACAGTTTGAAAAATAAACAGCTTGAAGATTGAACAGCTTGTGATGACCTTGGTCATCACAGGGTTGACCAACAGCTTAGACCAAAAATTTTAATTACCTTTCTTCAAACTTAAGTTACTTAATTAATGTTTTATTTAACTTAATTACTGCGGATAATGTGGATTACGTGTGTAAGTGATTAAAAAGGACTCAAGTGGTCTGACAAACGGTCTGACATGGACAACCGTTCCGTTTTCCGTTAACGACTTTTTCAAATCAAACCGCCCAAAACCTTCTCTCTCATACACACTCACATTCAAATCCTATAAATACCAAACTACTGTTTCATCTTCCTCATCATTTTCAGAAATCCTCAAGAACCCTAAAAATCGACTAAGTGTCTTTTGCTTCTCCGAACCTCAAAACTTCCCAAATGGCTCACAGACCTAATCCCTTTCTTCCAGTGTTCGTTGGTGATGATATTGTCAAACACTCATCAGTCACCACAATGCTGACCATCAAACCCACAAACTACGTTGCAAACCTTACTATCCCCAAAAACTATGTGGGGAAGGTTACGATCAAATGGTGGAGTTTCTGTAAGTTCATCCGTTGAACTATGCTATGACTGCAACTCTTGGTGTCCTGTACCAGGAGATGGTGTATGAGTTCTGGTACACCTGTACCTACAACCCTAACACCAAAGTCATCAAAGGATCTATTCTCAATGGGACTCAGCCCATTGAGATAACTGCTGATCTTCTGAGGGAGGTTCTTCATCTGCCTGTTGCTGAGTCATATGATATGCCCCAGCCTGAAAACGAGCAAATGGGAAATCTGCTACGCTTCTGTGGTGTAGCAGAACCCAAAATTGGAGCAACATTGTACAGGAAGGATTTGTCTCCTACTTACAGTTTTCTGTTTGCTTCTGTGATGATGAGCTTCAGCAGCAAAGTTGGTTCATTTGACCAACTGAGCAGAGATGAAGTTCCAATAGTCCTACAGCTAGTGGATGGGACTACCATTGATATGGCTAAGTGGATCTTTGTGAAGTTGAGGAACCTGGTGCAGCAAGAGCCCAGACCAGCTGCTGTTCGTTATCCCAGGTTTCTGAGTCTCATTTTCAGACATGTTTGTGGTGAGCAATTATACAACTCTCAGCCTTTACTTAAGTCTGCTGCATTCCCTGTCATAGGGAATAGAATTTTCCATACTCCCGTACTTCAAAATGAGCCTCCTCTATCCACACCAATGAGGAGGTTGTTAGGTTTGGTGGAAGGACCCTCTACTGTGAGGGTGGATCCAGAAGCTGCTTCTCCCGCAAGAAAATCCAAAGCCAGGTCCAAACTTGTTAAGAGGACCCTGGCAACTGCTGAAGCTGGGCCTGTGAAAAAGAAGGCCAAATCAGCTCAGACTGAGTCTGTACCTTTAGCCTCTGTGGCTGAGGGGGAGAAGACTCCTCACCCTGGTTCATTTGTTGAACCTCAAGCCTCTGTGGCTGGTGCCTCTGTGGCATCTGAGACTATGGAACAGGCCAACCCACCTGTTTCTGACCCAGTCTCAAAACCTGTCCAGTCTGAACCTCTCATCTCCTCTCCCCAATCACCCACTTCATCCATCCTCTATCACAGAAAATCCATCTCCAAAAAGAAAACAGCTAAAACAACCACCTCCTCTGTTCCCTCTCAACAGGGTTCAGTTGTAAAAGAAGCAACCCCTGCTGCCTCTCCTATTTTGGGAGAAGGTTCAGCCCCATTGGAGCATGCTTCACTCCAATCTGAGTCTACCCAGAGTCAGCCTAGACCCTCTGGTTCCTCCCAACAGGAACCAATTGTACAAACGGAGATACCCACATCAACGATCCCAGCCTCCCAACAGGCTAAGGATATTGAAAGACAGGAGTCCTCTCCACTCCATACTGCGTCCACACTGTCCCCCACTAAACTCTCCTCACACCCTGAGTCTGCACGAGGTGCCCACGCTGCTGGTATAGACCAATCAGCAGCTCAGCCTCAAACTTCTGCTCCCAATGATACAGCTGTTCTACACCAAACAGCTGCTGAGGGACCAACAACCCAGGCTGATGAACCTCAGGGATCACACCATCCCTCTGGTGAGGCTGCTCCCTCCATGCAAACTCCATCAGCAGGTTTCACCACTGCTGATGTTGAAATGTGTAAGGTCTACCACTGCAAGATCTATCTAGACGCGGATCTGTGAACGAGTGCGGAATCCTCGTTGACGGTTAGACGGACAACTCTCAACCAACGGAAACACGGAGACTATTAGACGCTGAACGAACGACACACGAATGATCCTACGTACTAATTCTCTCCGAAACGGCACTCACCTAGCTGATAAACTCGAGATCGCCTCTTGCTTAATTCCTCACGAATTCTGCAAAAAGTCTTCTAATTATTCGAGTCTATCCCTAATTATAGACCCTGATTCGAGTCTATTGTGGGCCAACCTCGAATCTGGCCCAAGGCCCATTCGAATCTGTCCATCTGACAGTCTCGAATCTAGCCTATTTTCGAATATATGGTTACATTCGAATCTATCACAGATTCGAATGTCAACCCATATATAATTCGAATCTAGCCTTTTACATAAACAACTAAGTGTTTGAAACTTATGATATTACCTTATGACTGATTTTATCTTTGAACTTTATGTTTGAACTTCTTGTAATACGTTACATCAAGTTCAAACATACAAACACTGATAATCATCAATCATACATAATATATATGTAACAAACACTTGTTAATACTCAGAATATTACTTAAACCATAATGCAGATCGATTGGACTGCTATCGTCACACAGGGTGTACCAACAGACTCCCCCTTGACGATAGCTTCTAATTATTTACATTACATCAAATTTTAAGTACTAGAGCTATATATACTGCTACCTGCGTATAATCCAGCATCTATACAAACTTTAACTACCTTTTGGAACTTCCTGGCTTCAGATCTCCATGGTTCAGTAAAGAAGATAGGCTGATCATTAAGCTTCTTCAGGTCGTCCTTTGATAGGTTTATCAAGTGCAGTGGATCATATACCTTCAAAATGACCTGCTCGTCTTGATCCTCCATGATGGCTTCAGCAGTGTCAATTTCTAGGTACCACCACTTCATGTTGCTCAAAATGTTCTGTGGCATTGATTTCATTGGGACTTTCTTTAGACACCTCACAGGTTTGTATTCCATCCTGGCCCATGGCCTACCTGTATGAGGATCTATTCTCGACTGATCCTCGACCCTCTTTCCGGTCCTTGGCTTGAGTCGCTCAAACTTCCCAGATCTTCCTTCTTTCCTTATGATTCTTGCCACAACCTCAGCGTACTGGTCATTACCTATATTAATTAATTCTTTCCAAGCAAGCTCCTTTACTTCAATCTTGGGCAATGAGTTAAATGCTTTTAGTGTTCGCCTCAAGTATTGTAGTCCATCTCTTCTTTTCAAGATAAATAGCTGCAGTTCTTTGTCAAAGAACCAGCTTATAATGCCTCCTGAGAAGTTTCCAGCACCTGGAACTCTCATTTTCTTCTTCATCTTCAAACGCTCTTTCTTTTCCTCTTTCTTGAACCAAAGATTTATCAAGTCAGTTCTAGATGGCTCCTTCTCGGCCTCTTCAAGTTCTTTGTCCTCGACTGAGGCTACCTTGATATAGTCAATGTCAATCACATTATGATTTTGTCCTTCATATAGCTCCGTGATAGGTTGTGAATTGACAATAACCTCATTGACTTGATCGTCTTCATCATCCAACACTTCATCGTCTGATTTCCAGTTGACGACCTCCTCTGGAATAAACTCACCTTCCTCCAATTCTTCTTCTTCATCATCAAAATCCATAAGCTCTTCCTCTATGTCTTTCAGTGCATCTATCATGTCACTGTCCAAAACCCTTGAGGAACCTGCTTCTCCCCCGGATCCTCCTACTTCTCCTTCTGTACTAGGCTCCCCCTGAACTTGTGTAACTTGAGCTGCAGAAAAATCTACAGACACAATCTCTTTGTTCGCACCGGGATCATCGCCTTCATGATCATCTCTTCTCTGCACCTCCTGATCTCGGCACGATGTCTCCCCCTGAGCCTGTAAATTTTTCATTAGCTGCTCAATTAGGGAGCGCATCGACCTTATCTTAGCAGACTGATCACAAACAAAGGTTTTTAGCTCTAAGTTCTCTTCCTGAACTTTTTCCACAATCTTCTTTAGATCGGCATTCTCCTTATCAAGATTTGCATTATGAGTCTGAATCTCACCGATTGCCTTTGTTAGGCCTAAGATCTGGATATTTTGGAAGTCAACTCGAGCTTTTAGCTGCAGAAACCTTTGATTGTCGGCGTATGAGGAGGAGGTTGATGGGATGGATTGAATTGGAGTTGGAATGATCGGCGATGGGATGTATGGTTCATCATGAGGTGGTGATGGTGGAATGGTGGTTTGAGGGTCGTGAGGTTGAGGAATTTCAGGTTGTTCTGCTGAAGATGAAGAGGATCCTTGCATGAACCTGTGACGTTTGGCCCGTTGCCTTGTCACTAGTTGAGAAACTTCTTCTTCTTCAAAATCAGACTCCTCCAATTCCCTGTCCACTCGTCTCCTAGAACCACCTTCATTTATAATCAATCGCGAACCATAAGTTCCAATTTGAACTTCAGGAACTGCAGCGGCAGGAACTTCCTCTGAATCTGATTCCAATTCAGAAGATATTAATACGTTATCTGCCCTTTCTGGTTCGTATTCATCAACATCACGAAATATATCATCTTCATCTCCAGGCGGACTAAGCAGCTCACCTACTAATGCTGCTGCCACATCTTCATTTGCATTAGGACCAGAAGACCATATTTCCTCCAAGGTCTGAGCAATCTGCTCAGATTCGGGGACTGCACCTGAAGTCCCTGCTTCTTGTGCCTGTGGTTGTTCATTTGTTGAAGGCCTGGATGCCTGAATTTGACTAGCAGGTTGTTGCTGTTGGCGTCGTGGATCACGCGGCCTAGCACGAGGCTGTTGTTGCTGTTGACGTTGCTGTTGTTGTTGCTGTTGACGTTTTTGCTGTTGTTGTTGTTGCGGAAACTCAACGACCCCTGCCCAGTTGGCAACATCCGGGGCTTGAAATTCCCTATCCACTATAGCTCCGAACAAAGGACGAGCAACAGGAACAGCCAATCTTCCTCGGTGTGAGGAACAATCAGCAAAGATCCTTTTGTCCATGATGGCGACACTTTGAAAGTCATTCGTTATTGGCAAGTTCGGCAAAAAGTGTCTGATCAACATCATAATGAATCTCGGATAGAGCAAAAACTGCTGATTTTCGGGAGCAGATATCTGATGAACAAACTCCGAAAAGATCATCTCAGAAAAACTATATGGGCGATTGTACACCATTGCGACAATCCCCGATTGAATCTTCGCGACAATATAGTCAAATCCTGCCTTTTTCGCAGCAAAGCACATCATAAATGCATGCGCCAAAAACCTCCATTGTCCTATCAAACCACTTTTCATGTATGACACTTTCGTCACATCGAGGCTGTACCCCATTCTTTGAAAGGCCGCTTGCCTCATATTCAACGGAAATTCTATAGGACCAGCTTCTTGTTCCTGAGTGCCCAACTGCAGCACTTGACGAATCATATCAGCCGAAAATACTAACGGTTGTCCTTCAATGCAAGTGCGTAGAACTGTCGGAGTGACCGAGCAGTCTACTTGCAGATGGTCATAAAATTGACGGATGTAGGGTAACACTAGCTGCACATTATGCCATAGTGCATGTCCTATCCTTGATTCAGCTAGAAAATCTAGTACTTCGCGGAATCCTTGCGCCTCAGGTAGATTCATGTCTGGATTAAGGACCATATTATGTTTAGGGACAAAAGCGCGAATCGCCATATCTGCACAATAAATAAAACTGTTAGACTCATTAAAAATCGATAAACTTGTTTAAATTCAAATTTGTTTTATTTTGTACTTTATTAAATACAAAATCTAACACAATTAAATTTCCACAAGTTTAATAAAATTTAAATTAAACAAATTAAATAAAGTACAGATTCGAAAGTAACAGATTCGAAGTGTCCATATTCGAATGTAATGGACAGATTCGAAGAGTCCCTATTCGAGTCTAATGGACAGATTCGAATATCATGGTCATCTCGAATCTAATGACAGATTCGAGAAACCCATGAACAGATTCGAAAGTCCAAGAACAGACTCGAAGCCCCGTCGGCCCTTGTTTCAACAAAAACCCAAGATTTTAACCATTTTGAACTTGGTAAATCACATACATTAGTTCAACTAGGTTCTAATCATTGATTTATGTCTTTAATTTGATCTTTTATAGGTCCTAACTTAGTTTATTTAGCAAAACCCTATTTTCACCTATAAAGCTTCAAAATTTGATGTTTTAGCTTAAAATTGTGTATAAAACTACACCAATCTTGTACAATCCGGTTGATTATACCTAGAAGTTTCTGTAGAATCGAACACAAATTCTTCAAAGTCGACAAAATGTCGTTTAGGAGAAAAACGATAGACTCGAGAACAGATTCGAAATCACCAAAATAGATTCGAGAGTATAGATTCGACAACAGTAAGTATTAAATGACTTCACTGTTAACCTATTTATACTACCAACCTTCGAGTCTAAGAGTAGATTCGAATCTACTGACGAATTCGAAGTACTCCTCATTCGAGTCTGTCTTAGATTCGAATCCTTCCAATACTTAGAAAATTTTCGAAAATTTTGAAATAAAATCCACATGTCCAACTTTTTCTACGGTATCGTGTAACCAGATAAACTATGCCAACTCTTTTACCCTAAGCTCAAGATAATTCACGCATTGTTTATTTTATCCAACTTTGAATGCACCCTCAGTAACTTTTGACCTTTTACCTAAACTAAAATGAAATAAAATAAACTAAGGTAAAAATAAAATAAAATAAAATAAAGTAAAATAAAATTTTGACCAAAAATTTAATCTAGACTTAAGAAAAAATTTACAAGCTAAGCTAAATACTTAACAACATATTTTTGATGAGTATAGTCTAAGAAAGGTTCAATCAGATAGCGATGTCCGATACTAACTTTCAGTACTTAAACTTTCACACTAAGGAATTTTTGATTCCTTTGATTGTTTGTTGTGACATACCTATTTAGCCAATTGTTGGTATTTTACCTTGTTAAACATTCTACATTTTGGAATATCCCTTGGCCTTTTTATTTATCAGGAAATTATCTTACGTGACTCAGACATAGACATACTTTTATGATCAAGGCACACAGACAAAAATTCTAACTTGTTGGTATTTGCAAACTTTCTTTAAAAGACAAACATCGGACACAGGTCTGTATTCTCATACAACAAAGTGTCTTAGTTCGACTTAAGGTTTATTTTTAAAGTTAGCAGATAGCGGTGACAGGTCTGTACTGACGTACAACAAAGCGACATGTCTGCTAACCCGAATCTAAACAGAGACAACAGGTCTGTACTTACGTACAACAGAGTTGCATGTTTTCGACTCTCAGTTTTACACGATATTTCTATTCTTTCCATTTTCAGATGTATTTGATGTTGCCATACATCCCCAGAAAGTTCGCATACCTCATTTAGACTCAATGTTTGTATGTCTTGTACATAAAAATTAAGACCGATTGGTCGTACATCTAGGTTAGTGACACGCTTGACTTTTTCTAGAATATTTTATTAGCCTTGAGATTCCCTATATGTATTATGCCTACCAACACATCAAACTAAATAAAGTATAACACTTAGGATTTAGTTGCATTATGTGTGAAAGCCTAAATACTTAGAGTCTGTAACGACGGTGCTAATTTTCGTCACTTTGAACCTATGTATCTAAGACCTAACTCTTTTTGTTTTTGATATTCTCCTTTTTTTGTATTTTTGTAATTTTCTCTCTTTTTTCTTTTGTTTTTCATAGCAAAAAGCAGTAAACTAAGCTAATCTACTAACTTACTAAAAATAGAAACTTACTAAAAATAGAAACTTTCCTAAATTAGCAGATTACTGAAAAGAAAGAAAAACTACTACTCTATAATAAAATAAAGTAAAGTTACTACTACTAAGGTCAAATTACTCTGGGTTGCGCATTCCATTCAGTTGAATTAAATACTCAAACCGTGACTTATCAAACGCTTTGGTAAATAAATCTGCATTATTACCTTCTGTTGCCACTTTTACCAGTTTGATTAAATTCTTTTCAGCACAATCACGAATAAAATGATGCCTTATGTCTATGTGCTTTGTTTTACTGTGTTTAACTGGATTATTAGTTATAGCAATTGTAGATTGATTGTCTATCCTAATAGGAGTTTGAGTGTAAGCCAAACCGTAGTCCCGCAATTGTTGTTGTATCCACAGAACCTGTGAACAGCAACTACCAGCAGCTACATACTCGGCCTCGCACGTTGACACGGCTACCGATGTTTGTTTCTTGCATTGCCAGGACACCAATCTCCCTCCTAGGAACTGACAACCTCCAGTTGTAGATTTGCGCGTCAAGCTGCATCCTCCGTAGTCAGAATCCGTGAATGCTTCCAACTCTAGATCTCCCTACGCGTGATACCAAAGTCCCAGCTTCGGTTTCGACTTGAGGTATCGTAGAATCCGCTTCACAGCTTTCATATGCATCTCCTTCGGATTCGCTTCAAACCTAGCACAAATACACACAGCAAACATTATGTCAGGTCTTGAAGCAGTTAAATACATAAGTGACCCAATCATGGCCCGATATAAAGTCGGATCCACATTGGTATCACTTTCAGTACCCGGCCCGAGATTGTGATTCACTTGAATCGGCGTGCTGAAGTGGGCAGTCAACTTAGTTCCCTCCATCCCAAACCGTTCTAATATGTCATAGACATACTTAGTTTGATGGATAAACATCCCTTCCTTCTTTTGGTAAACTTGTAACCCTAAAAAGAAATTCAACTCCCCCATAGCACTCATCTCGAACTTAGACTTCATCACCTTTTCGAAATCTTTGCACATCTGTTCGTCTGATGATCCAAAAATGATATCATCGACGTACACTTGTACCAAGATAAAGTGTTCACCCTTTCTCTTCACAAATAGAGTACTATCTATCCTACCCCTTTCAAACCCGTTTTCTAAAAGATGGTTGGATAAAGTCTCATACCACGCCCTAGGAGCCTGATGTAATCCATAAAAAGCCTTATCTAAGCGATATACTCTATCAGGATATTTAGGATCTGTAAATCCGGGTGGTTGTTCTACATATACCAACTCCTTCACTTTCCCATACAGGAAAGCACTCTTAACGTCTAGTTGATATACCTTAAAGCCTTTGAAGGAGGCAAACGCTAGAAACAACCTAATGGCTTCTAGCCTTGCTACTTGTGCAAAAACTTCGTTGTAATCGATTCCCTCCTCTTGGTTGAAACCCTTTACAACTAATCTCGCCTTGTTGCGCGTGACTTTACCCCGATCGTCTCTTTTGCACTTAAAAACCCATTTGGTTCCTATTGCAATCTCCCCTCGAGGTAACGGAACTAACTCCCACACTTCTAGTTTCCTAAATTGTGAAAGTTCTTCCTGCATCGCTTCAGCCCAGGAGTTGTCCTTAAGTGCCATTTGCACATTTTTGGGCTCTACTTGCGATATGAAACACGAATATAGACATGTGTGATATGCCTCGGAGTCGTTTATCATCGACAACAACACAGTGTTGTTATTTACACTACTCCGAGTCCTCACACCCTCGGTAAGCTTTCCTATGATGCTTTCTATTGGATGGTTCTTGTTAATCCTAGAGGTCTCTATATCATCAACTCTTAGATTATCTCCTAAGTTGGATCCTATTTCACCTAATGGGGGAACAGGCTCAGCTTCTACATTTTCCTCCTCACGGACATTTTCCTCAGAGTTGGAACTCGATGCTTGAGTCTGATTCTCAGTGGTAGGTGCCTCTTGATCAGCAACTTCTCGAGACCCATCTACAGTCGCAGTAGGCTCGGAAGTAGATTCGAACGTGGTCCTTGGAAAGATTTGGCCATCGTCGTTCAGATGCAACGTCGCCAAGTCCTTCTCGATTGTACCTGCATTATCATCCAGAGGAATGTTAAATGACTCAAATAACTTATCATAGTCAAATATCCATTCCGGACCAGTTTGGGGTTCATGTGTATCACTTGTGACTTCAATGTTATACACAATCTCCACAGTACCAGTTGTTTTGTTAAACACCCGTTTGTTTGGTGAGTTTGGCACATAACCTAGGAAGTATCCTTCGTCAGCCTTTTCACCAAACTTCGGTTGATGTTTTGTTCTTAAAAGGGTGCATGGTACTCCAAACGGTTCGAATCCAGTTAAGTTAGGTGGCCGTTTATTCAAAATTTCATAGCATGTTTTGTTCAATGATTTGACTGTAAGGACTCGGTTTAAAATGTGGCACGCGGTATTCACTGCCTCCCCCCAAAACATGGTAGGAAGCTTTGAATCCGAAAGCATAGTCCTTGCAGCCTCAATCAATGTTCTGTTTTTACGTTCGGCCACCCCATTCTGTTGTGGTTCATATGGGGCACTGAATTGATGCACGATGCCCTTTGATAGGAAATATACACCAATTACAGAGTTTTTAAATTCAGTCCCATTATCACTACGAATATGTTTAACCCTTGTTCCGTAGGAGTTCTCCACTTGGTCTAAGAACCCGATGAGCTTTGCAGCCGTCTCGTCCTTCGTACCTAAAAAGAAAACCCATGAAAACCGTGAGTAATCATCAGTGATAACTAAGCAAAACCAACTACCTCCTATACTCCTTTTGTTGATAGGGCCAAAAAGGTCCATATGCAACAAATCGAATGTCGAGGATATGGAATTCAGCTTCTTGGACTTGTGTGTCTTTTTATGTTGCTTGCCCTTCATGCACGGTAGACACTTGTCTTCAAATTGAAAGCTCTTCAGAGGCACACCTTGCACCAAACCATTCTTCGTTATGTAGTTCATTTTCCTTAGGTGCAAGTGAGCCATGCGTCTGTGCCACAAAACCGATTCCGTCTCCGAAGCTTTTGATAGTAAGCAGATCGGACCCATCGAATTATCTGGCTTGTTCATGTCGAGCATGTACAAGTCATTTTTCCTTGGAGCCCGCATCAATATCCAATCTTCAGGTATTTTGAATCCCGGCTTTAGCACTAACGCCTCAGTGTCAGTAAATAACACCGAGTTCTTCTTATCACAGATTTGAGATACACTAATGAGATTATGAACCAATTTATCAACGTGATACACTTGATCCAATGTAATCGTCCCATTAGTAACTTCTCCAGTTCCAGTGATATTTCCTCCTTTGTTGCCCGCGAATGATACAAATCCCCTATTACCCCCCTTGAAGTCTGTGAGAAGACTTCTTTCCCCCGTCATGTGCCTGGAGCAACCACTGTCGACGAACCACTTGTTGTTTGGATCGGTAGTTATCTCCTGCACATGAAAGAAAATAGGTTAGTTATCACGGGGAACCCAAGCCATGACTGACTTGGTAATACCATTCTCGTCCACATACTTGAACTCTTTCAAGTACCCATCTCGCCTTTCAGGTGACTTGGGCCTTTGAACTGAATTCTGTTGTGGTGCCGAGTGATTTAGATTCACTCTTTGCCTTTGAGTAGGCATTTGTTGTGGTGCTCTAGAATAACTCTTATTATACTGCATTTCAGATTGTGATCCCTGAGCTCTTACCGGAACATAATGTCTAACGGGAGTATGTGACCTAACTGGAGTGTGTGACCTGCTAGGTGTGGTGCTCCTATAGACTTGTTGAGGTGCTGACCTAGATTGATTAATGACACGATTCGGTGAATTTGTCCTAACCACTTCTTTTGGTCCAACCTTAACCGGTGTTTGTTTCACAACAGGTTTTGGTGCGGCCTGCACAGTTTTCTCGGTACTCTGAGAACTACTCGTGCTCGCCACACTTGGTGAGGGCTTAACAGGTGTTGGATTCACTGTCTTAGGTATAACATCAGCTTTCCTATTTGGACAATGAGAAGCAACATGCCCTTTCTCGTGACATCTAAAGCAAGACATCTTAACCATGGACTTTTTGGTTGGTCCCTTAGATCTAGGTGTCTCACTGGTGTCTACTTCCTTTGGTACATCTATTATGTCTGACTCTTCGACCTGGTCAGCCCATGAAATCTTCTGTTTTCCTGCAGGTGTTTCACTTGAGGAAGACACAAATTTCACTTTCTTGACCTTGACAGTTGAGTCAGTCACCTTAGGTGTATTTTCAACTTTAGGCTCAGGTGTCGGTTCAGGTAGGTCCTCTAAGTCTACTGAGTTGTCAGTTTTCTCCTGAGGCTGAGGCACATAGTTTGCATTGAACGGTGGAGGAATTTCGTGAAAACCTAGACCTACAGGCTTCTTAGACTGTCTTTGGGCATCTAAGACTTTCCCTAGGTTTAGGCTCGAATTCCTAAACTTTTCCAGCTTGCTATTTGCCTCTGCTACCTTAACCTTGGTCTCAGCTAGCTCTATGTCCTTGTCTTTCAAACTTTTGGTCAAGGCCTCTACGTGCTCATACATAAGTTCTATTCTAACACACTGCTCACTCAATTTGTCTTTTAGAACGATTACGTCTTGAGCATCAGCCTTAAGCTTTTCTTTTAAATCTTGTTTTATATCATTTAGGCTAGCGTTTTCAATTTTTAAATTTTCATTTTGAGCAGAGATGGTTTTGTGTGATTCTAAGACTAGATTTAACCTATCATTAGAAGTAGCACACAAAGCACATAATTCTGAAAATAGAGAATAAGAAAGACTAACCTTAGAGTTATCAGATTCCACGTTGGCCATCTGAGCAGCAAACTCCAGCACGGTCTGATCATTCGCTTTCTCTACCCACATCGGACTGCTGTCCCTTGTGGTCTGCTCATCCTCTTCACAACCATTTTCTGTAACTTCAGCCATGAAAGCTCTAGCATTGGACTCCGGATGTGAACTCCAGTCATAAGAACCATCTAGCTGTCTGTCAGAAGTGACATTGGATATCAGACCCGCTAGATTGGCCTGACCAGATGAAGAACTCGGAAGGTATCTCTGTTGGGACTGACTTTGGTACTGTCCTTGATGCTGACTCTGCCCCTGGTATGTCTCTACCTTCGGTCTTTGACACTCCCTGGCGAAGTGTCCCAATCCCTGACAGTTGTAGCATTTCACCTTGGACTTATCAAATCCTATCCCCTTGTTATTCATCTGCAGATTCTTCCCAGTTCTCTTTATGAATCTCTTAACCCTCTGGGTTACCATGGCCAGTTGCCATTTAAGATCCATCTCCTCTAAGTCATCAGGGTCGACCTGATCGTAATCTTCATCCCAAAGAGCCGGATCATTGATCTTCCCTTGAACGCAATTTCCGTATGCGGCCACAAACGAAGCAAGCAGATTCAGATGTTCTTCCGCCGACTTTGCGCTCATTGGCATCTTAGAATAGCTCTGACTGGTCGATGCCTGTTGGACTTGAGGTTGCGG
The DNA here is from genome assembly GCA_020465985.1 of Centrapalus pauciflorus. NCBI lineage: Eukaryota > Viridiplantae > Streptophyta > Magnoliopsida > Asterales > Asteraceae > Centrapalus > Centrapalus pauciflorus. Next base: position 89,455 of record JAANYP010003458.1, read on the forward strand.
TTCTTCCGATCTTCCTAACCCTAAGAACGCGCGATTCAGTGAGTCTTCGGACTCTGGTGGCGATGACGTTTCTCCGGTGAAAAACGCTGTAGCACTCTTCTGATCAGCTGTCACTGATGATTTTGATGTCTTTCCAAAATACATAGCCGGATTTTGGACTTGCTCATAATCAGTCTCAGCCTTTATCATTTCGAAGTGATATGCCCTCAACGTTCCCACGATGTCATCCAGTGATTGAGCATAGTATTTATCTTCATTCAGCTTAATCATAGCCACATACATAGCCCATTTGGCTGGTAGGGCATCAAGAAGCTTGTTGTTCTTGTCTGTGTCAGAATACTCAATACCATGAATTTCAAGCTCTGTTATCAGATGATAAAATCGTGTGATAATATCATCCAACTGTTCATCCTTAAGAGCCTTGAAAATTGCAAACTGTTGGGTCAACAGCTCTGTACGCTTTCTACGTACCCGTGGATTACCCTCACACCTTTTCTGAAGAGACTCCCAAAGTTCTTTCGACGTCCTTTGAGTCCGAAATGTGTGCAAGATATCTTGAGGTAACGCCATTCGGATAATAGAGAAAGCCTTGTTTTCAGCTTCAAACAGTTTCTTGTCATCCTCTTTCATCATTTGGTATGACAGAACCTTTTGACGGCCTTCTACCTCAGATACTGGTGGAATGTACCCTTCATCAATGCACACCCACATGCGCATATCGTTGAATCGTACAAAATCCGTGAATCTATCCTTCCACCAGTAGTAATCCTCAACTTTCATCAGCTTAGGTGGTGCATTGGCTTTCCCAACTTCGTGATCCATTTCAAGGAATTTCTGAAGGTTTGACATCTTTTCTGAAAGAATTTGAATTTGAACTTAATTAATTTAATTAGAAACTGATTTAAATTAACTTATTCGAATCTAGATAGATTCGAATCTAATTAATATTTAATCTTTTGAAATTAAATTCGATTAAGTCTTAAAAGTCAAGTAGATTCGAAATAATGTCAGATTCGAGGAAGTCCCTAGATTCGAAGTGATGACAGATTCGAAGGACTCTATAGATTCGAACACCCTTAGAATCGAAGGCACAATAGAATCGAAATTCAGCAGAATCGAAGCACAGACTCGAAACAGTAACAAACTCGAAACAAACTCGAAAGAATATAGACTCGAGATCCAATTCGAATGTATTAACAGATTCGAAACACCACAGACTCGAAACTGACTGAAATTGACTCGAAAGGAGCGTATTTTGGTTAGACTCGAAAATAAAGTAAAACCCTAATTACCCCTATAGATTCGAGCGCCGCAAACTCGAAAAACGGCTAACACTTTGATTTTTTGACGTTTTACGGATTAAATCACTAATTTTCAAATGAAAAACAATGATTTCGACCAAAAACGTGAAAAACGACAAAGTGTTTCCCGAATATGAATTTGCTAAGCTCAAAAACACGTTTTTGAGAGAAAAACCGTCCAACTAGCGTCAAGAAACCTAGAATGTATCTGATGAACACGAAGAACACCAAGAACACTCCGTAGTCTCTGATACCACTTGTAAGGTCTACCACTGCAAGATCTATCTAGACGCGGATCCGTTAACGAGTGCGGAATCCTCGTTGACGGTCAGACGGACAACTCTCAACCAACGGAAACACGGAGACTATTAGACGCTGAACGAACGACACACGAACGATCCTACGTACTAATTCTCTCCGAAACGGGACTCACCTAGCTGATAAACTCGAGATCGCCTATTGCTTAATTCCTCACGAATTCTGCCAAAGGTCCGCTAATCATTCGAGTCTATCCCTAATTGTAGACCCTGATTCGAGTCTGTTGTGGGCCAACCTCGAATCTGGCCTAAGGCCTCATTCGAATCTGTCCATCTGACAGATTCGAATCTAACCTATTCGAATCTAAGGATACATTCGAATCTATCACAGATTCGAATGCCTTCCTTAACCTATTCGAATCTAGCCAATACACTTAAACACTTAAGTGATGAAACTTATGTTTTAACTAATGCTTGACATAATCTTTGACTTTTATGTTTGAACTTCTTGTAATATGTTACATCAAGTTCAAACACACAATCAATAACAGACAAACACATATTAAACATATATATCAAAACACTTGTTAATATTCAGAATATTACTTAAATCATAATCATAATCGATTAGACTGCTATCGTCACACAGGGTGTACCAACACTTATGAATTTATCTAAAAGTCTCAAGAGCAACAACAGTTTTTATAACTGGGAGCTGAGCAAAAGTCGCGCATCAAAAGAGTATTAATTGGCCAATGACCCTTCGAGATTGAGCTGTGCATGAGCCTAGTGCAGTGCATATAGAGCTGAGCCGTGCATGAGCCGAGTGCAGTGCATGTGCTTCCGCGTTCATAATTGCATGTTAAATGTGAAATTCTACATTCTCACTAAGCAATTAAGCTTACCCGTTGTTGCATTATTTTTCAGGTAAAGGCAAAGGATTGGCTGGACCTAGTTCATAGGTCAGGACTCTGAAAGAGCTTGAAGTGCATTAGAACCCGTTTCAACACTTTGGTATTGTCAGATGATAGAGCTTTGGGGTTCGGGTCTAGTTTATATTATGTGATTTGATGTAATAGTCTAGATATTTGTACCTTGCTACTTAAAATTGTCTCTGATTGTAATTAACTTTTATTCCGCAACTGTTAGTTTTATCTTAGTTTCATGATTGATATTGCGTTGCTACTGGGCCTAGACTTAAGACCTTTGAGAAATCTTGGGTCTCACAGGATGGTATCAGAGCAATAGTTTGAGTGAATCATTGTATTACGTGTAATACATGATCTCAAACTTGTGCAATGCTATAATATCAATCATGACAGGATGGCTTGAACTAAGATAGGTTTCAGAGACTAGTAGGACGGGGCATGAAAGGGTACAATGTGCTAGGCTAATGATCTAAACATTTAGTGATTTAAATTTCAGAGCTATGTCAGGAGAAGGTGGACCATCAGGTGGCATGACCCCAGAGCAAGTCCTGGAAATGATGCAACAACTTATAACCCAGAATAATGAGCAACAAAACAAGTTTATGCTAGAGCAAATTGAATCAATAAAGAAAACTGAAAAGAGAAATAAACATAAAAAGAAACAAACTGAACAGTCAAGCGAATCAGATTCAGATAATGAGCACGTCAATAAACGAGCTGTACAGCCAAAAGGCTGTAGATTTAAAGATTTCAAAGCGAGTGGTGCCTTAGCGTTTGAAGGCACAGTAAATCCAATACAAGCGTTAGATTGGGTAAGTCATACTGAAGAGATCTTCAGTATCTCAGAATGTCTGGACAACAATAGAGTTAAGTTTGCTACTGCACTATTCGTTGGAGCTGCTAGAGCCTGGTGGAAAACACAAAGGAGCATCTATGGTGAGGAAACAATTACGACATTGGACTGGGAGCAGTTCTTGGAGATGTTCAACGCCAAATATTGTCCAACAGACAAACAAGACGAACTCGAAATGCAGTTGATGCAATTGAAACAAAGAACTAAGACTGTTGATGAATACGAGCATGAGTTCTCGAGAGTTTGCGGCTACTCGTCATATCAAGTAGCAACAGAAGAGCGTAAGATAAACCGATTCAGACTAGGTCTGAATCCAATATATAGAAGACAAATGAGCAGCATAAAGTTCATGACGTATCTCAGCATAGTGGAAGCAGCAAGAATGGTGGAGCGGGAATTCACAGATTCGAGTTGTGAACCTGTTATGATGGCTATAAGTCCTACTTGTCCATCTCCACCTAAGAAACAGAAATCCAGTAGATTCTTTAGTTCATCAAAGTCCAGTCAGCAGCAGTCAAAAGCATCCTCTACACCTCAGAAGACTAGGGTCTATTCCCTACAGTCAGGAGCACGATCGTGTAAACGTTGTAACAAATTTCATAGCGGACGCTGCAACCCTAGAGATGTGACCTGTTACACTTGTAACCGGATTGGACATGGAAGCGATGAGTGCCCAGAAAGAAACGACGTATGCTACAACTGTGGTGAGCGTGGACATTATGCCAAGCATTGCCCAAATGCACGCGTTCTTACTAATCAGGAACAACCAGTTGGCAAAGCAATCCAACAGAGTACTACAATGATACCTACAGCAAAGGCGCGAGCTTTCCATATAACTGCTGAGGATGCCGAGGAGACACCAGAGACGCCAAAAGACCATAATGGTAACTAATACTAAATTTCTTATACAAATAAAATGATTTAATTCCGTTACCATATGTATTTCAATTCCAAAATAAGTATGGAGTTAACTGTACAACCCTGTCATCGATAGTGAATAATGCGGATGACATATGGGTTGTATCAGTTAAAGTTACTATACAAATATATTTCCCAATCAGAATTTATACTTATAAACAATATAGGTATTGTAATCTGAATCATGTATGATTCAAAATCCGAGAGAAATTGAAATTTAATCCTAAACACAAGCTACTTCGTAAATCCTTGTAATCAGAAAGATTACAGAGTGTCTTATAATGAGACAGAGGTAGAAGTTGCTGATCCAATAAAATCAATGAGAAGATGATCCTTTGAACCAAATTGTCAAGCACCGAAAGACAACTTGAATAGATCAAAGAATTCAGAGGCACAAAGCGAGAGTGGCAAGGAAATAGATTGAAATCTTTGTAAAGACAAGCGATTGGTCATAAATGGCCAATGAAATGCCCATATATGTCAAAATAAATGAAGTGTTGGATTCTCATTACGTTGACGCGAGACTAGTAAGATATCCAACATGGAATTCTTATTCCACCTAACTGTGCATAAAATAAAAAGTTTATGCCAAAAGAGTGAAGTAATCTTAAATTCATAGATTCACTAATAAAATGCAAACATAAGTTTGTACACATGATTAAATGGAATTCTTATTCCATTTGCTTGACAAAGCAAAGAAATCATAAGTCTTCACAACAGTCAGCGAAATTCAGAAATAAGCTAAGCGATTGATGATGACGCCGTCATCAATAAAAGAAATTGTTTTATAAAGTACAGATAGCAGAATCTCAAAAGTTCTGAAGCTAGTCCTAAGGAAAATAAAAGAGAGATTTGAGTTAATTAATGTATTGAATGGCTACCTAAATTGAATATGATATATTTTAAATCTCAAAAAAAATCCATAAAGTGAATATATAAATGAAAATTCTGCAATAATACAGATGAAAGATTTAAAAAGCCATAATTGGCTCAAGAGCAAAAGAAAGAGATATATGAGCTAACTCATGAATTGAGTTATTGTCTGAATTGATTAAGGCATAAAGCTCATATATTAAGAGTATGAATAATAAGTCAGAACTTCTAAAATGATCAAACAGCAAAGTATTGAATCAAATATGAACTCTGAAAAGAAAAATTTAAATTCTTATGCTTAAGAATCTCAAAGAAATAAAAGATATGAAATACAGATGGTGCTCGTTCAGTGGAAACACCACAAAAGTTCGTATCAGTCTTGGGAATCAGGATATCATAAATGCTATCTGCCCAAGTCTGTTCGAACATATCTAACTTCGGGGACGAATTTTGTGCGTGGTGGAGCCCATTCTGTAACGAGCTAAACTTTTGCCCACGACAATTAATAAGCTTAACTTTAATTTTCAAGTTAAATGATTATTGTTCCATGAGATTTAAAATATAAATTTAACGAAAATAATAAAAGTCTTATTAATTCAAATGGATTAAATTAAAGAGATGTAAAATACAAAAATGGAAGTGGGTTAATTTCACCTAATGATAAAATGATATATATATATAAACTAATTAAATGTCATTTAACAACATTTAAAGAAATTTCACTCTCTCTCTTCTTTCTCCCTCTACATACTGTTCTCATCTGTATCTTCATTTTCTTCTTCTAAATCCATCAAGAAAAACTGTAACAAAAGTGAAATTGAAGACAAGAAATTCGTCAACAAGTATCACACAACAACATTCTACAAGATTTAAGGTAAAAATTCCTCACAAACTTGTTCTTGGTCCATTTCGAAACCCACGGTTTCTTTAAAGTCTATGAACACAATTTCAGCTTAAAAATCATGAAAATAAGATAAGTTTAGTGTTACAAGAATGAATTAGCACTCATGTATGCAACTTTCATGAGTTTTGTTCATCAAATAGAAGCAACCAACATCCTTTAATCATTCCATTTATGTTACGGAAATATTGAAAACAAAAACAGAAAGGAAAAGAACATGCAGTGTGTATTTTTGCATGGATACCGAAACTATAAAGGTTTCGGTATTGGAGACACCGAGACCATACAAGAATACCGAAACCACAAAGGTTTCGGTAATCTCATATAAATACCGAGACAAGCATTCTTATTCCATTATTTGTGTGTGTTCTGCCAAGTACCGAAACAACAAAGGGGGATACCGAAACCATAAGGTTTCGGTATGCTTATTACCGAAACCCACAAGACTATCAAGGACTATTGAAACCAACTGAAACCTACAGGTGATACCGAATGGTACAGAGAATATTTGTTGATACCGAAACCCCAATAAAAGGCTACCGAAACAAAGAGATTAGTACTGAAACTATTTAACAAATACCGAAACCTTGGAGGTTTCGGTAATTATCTTCAAATACCGAAACATTCTATAACTTGCACAGCAACCAAAATTCTTTTGTTCCACTTTCCTTGTCATCTATATAAGAGACGAATATAGGTGTGTGTGTGTGTGTCGGATTATATAAAGACATAATACACAAATAGAAAGCAAATTCCTTCCTTTTCCTTTTATGTTAATAAAGTGTAAATGTGCAGTGTGTGCAGAAAATAGTCACAGCAACCATTTCCTATATCTTTACATAAAACAAGTATGTGTGTGCAGTGGGTGTAACAGGTCCTAGTTTCAGCAGTCAAGCCTTTTATTGTTGTATGTGTGTCGATGTATATAGGCAGAAAACAAGAAACAGGAGCCTAGCTTTGACCTTTTCTATTCTCATAAATTTTTGGATGAATAAAGTAGCAAAAATTAGTCTTTATATATAGTAATAAAAACATATCACAGAACCAACATCTAATATGCATATATGTTGGGGTGCTGTGCATGTTTTATATGCAAACTGAAACAACAATATATATATAGACACATAAGTATTAAAGGAAACATAAAAATGTATAAGTGTGTGATCACATATATTAAGCTCCCAACATCAACATCTACATGACTTTGTATAAGATTAAGTGGTCAAATAACATTGCATTGTTTCTTCTAAATGAGAGCTTCATAAAGTCATGATAAATTGATTAATTGTAAAGCATAATTGTGTTTTGGGCATAAGATACATATATTGTCAAGACATATAAGAAGTGTATGAAAATATGTGTGATCATATACATGACTAGATTTAAAATACATCATATTGATCATAACACATAAATGGTATTCAAATATATGATCAATGATATAATTTGACATAAACCTATGAGAATTGGATTATAAAATCCAATTGAAAGCATATTATGTTCTTATTTTATGAAATAGTACCATGATCAAGCATAATTATTTAAGTCAAAATACATACAAATATGGGGACATTTAATCATCAAATAAGTTCACGAAATGTTCTTACATGTTTTAATGTAGAATTCTAATGAGCAAACGAAAGCTCAGAAAGATTTAATAAAATCACACATGTCCATGAAAAAGGACTTAAAGCCTTATGAGTTATCTAAATCATGTCTAATATCACATGATTAACGATTGAATGAAATGATTTAAGAAATATTTGACCATATTCATCTCAATGTAATTAAATATGAGACTTTGAGATTAAAAACCAACGAACGAACATTGAATTTATTATTCAAATGATTCGGAGGCTAATAAATATCAGAAATGATATGATTAACAGATTGAGCCACAAGCAAAGCTAAAAAGACATTAAAGAGCATCAGTGAGAGTTATATCAAAGTGGCAAGCTGTCTAAAAGTCTGACATAAGTCAGATAGTGGTTCTAATCCACTACAGATTGTGAGCAACAGAGCCAGAGCCAGAAGTGAAAGTGCGTAAATAACCAGTAACTGTGAGTTGTAGATTTCACTTTAACTGCAAATTATGTGAATTGAGACTTTTGTTGCTTTATTCTGATTTATTTGACATTCTGATCTTGAGCTTATTGATATATTGTCATAGTATAATTACTATGATTTGTTCAGCTGAGTATTTCTTCCTCTAGATTCGATTCTTTGACGAGTCATTTGATTGTTAAGCTTAACACCATCACTATTGGTCAGTGTTGGGTTAATGTTAGGCTTATGATGTGCTGATTTACGTGATGAAAGCACAGAGGGTAGCTAGAGCTGAGCATTCCGATGATATCCATATAGAGCTTTTACTGGTAGCTAGCCCAGTACGTGGCTGATCCCCACTAATGATGCGTGTGTATGGATTTATCATCATCCGAGCATTCCTTATGAATTTGTCTAAAAGTCTCAAGAGCAACAACAGTTTTATAACTGGGAGCTGAGCAAAAGTCGCGCATCAAAAGAGCATTAATTGGCCAATGACCCTTCGAGATTGAGTTGTGCATGAGCCTAGTGCAGTGCATATAGAGCTGAGCCGTGCATGAGCCGAGTGCAGTGCATGTGCTTCCGCGTTCATAATTGCATGTTAAATGTGAAATTCTACATTCTCACTAAGCAATTAAGCTTACCCGTTGTTGCATTATTTTTCAGGTAAAGGCAAAGGATTGGCTGGACCTAGTTCATAGGTCAGGACTCTGAAAGAGCTTGAAGTGCATTAGAACCCGTTTCAACACTTTGGTATTGTCAGATGATAGAGCTTTGGGGTTCGGGTCTAGTTTATATTATGTGATTTGATGTAATAGTCTAGATATTTGTACCTTGCTACTTAAAATTGTCTCTGATTGTAATTAACTTTTATTCCGCAACTGTTAATTTTATCTTAGTTTCATGATTGATATTGCGTTGCTACTGGGCCTAGACTTAAGACCTTTGAGAAATCTTGGGTCTCACAGTGCGTTAATTAACTTCATTTTATTTTATTTCTCCTCGGGATTTCAACCGGACTCACAAAGTACCCCACAGTGGGTTAAACAACACCACAAGGGACCTGTTAATTTCCATAAATAAAAATATCATACATACGTTCGGTAACAATTTCCATCATGATTTTACAATATTAAAGTGTTACAACAATCAGAACTGTCATCCGAAAGTCACATTTAAATCCTCTTACTTGATGGTTTTATTATTCCCAATTAATCCCTTAAATAACTTATTTAATAATAAGTCTCAACAAGTTTTCTCAATTTATTGTGTAATTCCTTCGGAATTTTGATCCGAAAATTATTCTTTAATCTCAAATTTCTGGGATTGCCAAAATGTCCAGAATTTGGCCTTATATATAATCGAATTAAAGAATGTCCAACCGTTTCTATTTTATTCTCACAAATCAAACCCAACCGAGATGATTATATATATATATATATATATATATATATATATATATATATATATATATATATATATATATATATATATATATATATATATATATATATATATATATATATATATATATATATATATATTAATGTCACTGCTTTTTGGAAATGAAGGGAATACCGAAACCTTGAAGGTTTCTGTACACTATATAAGTTTCGGTACATTACCGAAACCTTGAGAGTTTCGGTACATGCTATGATAGTTTTAGTATTCATAAAGGTTTCAGTAGAGGGTGTGTGTCTCGGTATACAAGGTTTCAGTGTGATGGTTTCAGTGCTTTTCTTCATTACCGAAACCTCCTTGGTTTCGGTATATATATAAAGTTTCGGTATATGTGATGGGTTTCAGTATGAAGGTTTCACCATTGTGTTTCGGTAAGGGGGCAAAAGGTTTCGGTAGGGGCAAAAGGTTTCGGTACCCATTCAACACACACGAAACACTTACCATAAATTTCCCAAAATCATATTTATAACTTGAATTAGAACCCGAAATTTTGTACACAACTTCTACAACACTAGATTTACACAAACCCACAAGAATATTTAACATGCATAAACATTTTGAACCTAAAATCTCTTATTCGGTTTACATAGAAACCGAACCCAAACCTCAAATTTTGAAGAGTTTAAGAAATATTTACCTCAAATCGATGCTTGTAGATGTTGTAGTTCCTTTCTAGCACCTTAAATCCAAATTTTCAGCTTCTAGTTCCAAAATTTTGATGATCTTGATTTTGGGTTTGGAGAAAACCGTATTTCTTAGAGAGAAGGTAGAGAGATGAACTTTGATTCAAAATGAAAGACTTGTGTCTTTTTAATTCCCCACTTTCAACTTTTGACACATTCAACCCCTCACTTATCTAACTAACTTAAATACTGATTTCTGTCTTGATTTCAACGTCACTATAACTTAAATTCATCATACTTTAATAATTGTACCTCGAGACTTTAAAATTTCTTAATTCCTTAAAATAGCAACCAAATTCTTAACTTCCATTAAATAAAGATTAAATCTTTATTTTATCCTTTCAACCACTTAATAATATTTTTATTAACTTACTAAATTGGATATTATACATTTCTGAATATAACAACCAACTTTTATAATTAATCCAAATACATAATCCAACATAATTTTATTAAATTTAGAAATCTAAACTGATTAACCTCAATTACATCATTTTATATCTTAGGATGTTACAACAAATCCACATAGTTGTCTTCCATTGAAACTTTTACCAACTTAATCAGGTTAATCTCTGCACAGTCAAGAATAAAATGATGACGAATATCAATGTGCTTAGTCTTACTGTGCTTTACCGGATTATTGGTTATTGCTATTGTGGATTGGTCGTCTATCCTAATAGGAGTATGAGTATAAGTCAAACTGTAATCCCGTAATTGTTGTTGGATCCATAGAACCTGTGAACAACAGCTACCCGAAGCTACATATTCGGCTTCACATGTGGATACGGCTACCGAAGTCTGTTTCTTCCATTGCCAGGACACTAGTCTCCCTCCTAAGAACTGACAACCGTCTGTTATTGACATTCTGTTCAAGCTGCACCCTCCATATTCTGAGTCTGTGTAAGCTTCCAACTTTAGATCTCCATCAACATGATACCAAAGACCCAGCTTCGGTTATGACTTCAGGTATCTCAGAATCCGCTTCACAGCTTTCATATGCATCTCTTTAGGGTCGGCTTGAAACCTGGCTAAAAAACAAACAGCAAACATAATGTCAGGTCTGGAAGCAGTTAGATACATATGTGACCCGATCATGGCCCGATATAACGTTGGATCCACATCAGTATCACTAACGGTACCCCGGTCCAAGATTGTGGTTGACTTGAATTGGCATGCTGAAATGTGCTGTGAGTTTTGTTCCTTCCAACCCGAAGCGCTCTAGTATCTCATAGACATACTTCGTCTGATGAATGAACATACCCTCCTTTCGTTGTTCAACTTGTAAACCTAGAAAGAAATTAAGCTCCCTTATCGCACTCATCTCGAACTTTGACTTCCTGACCTTCTCAAAGTCTTTGCACATCTGTTCATTAGACGACACAAATATTATGTCATCCACATAGACTTGTACCAGCTATAAATCATCCTCTTTCCACTTAATGAATAGTGTACTATCTATATGCCCTCTCTCGAACCCATTTTCCAAGAGATGAGTAGATAGTGTCTGGTACCAAGCCCTGGGTGCCTGATGTAACCCATACAGAGCCTTATCCAATTTATATACTCTGTCCAGATACATAGGATCTGTAAACCCTGGCGGTTGCTCGACATACACCAGTTCCTTCACTTTCCGGTACAAGAAGGCACCCTTGACGTCTAGCTGATAAACATTAAAGCCCTTGAAGGATGCAAACGCGAGAAACAGTCAGATAGCTTCAAGCGTTGCTACTGGTGCAAACACTTCATTGTAGTTTATCCCTTCTTCTTGGTTGAAACCCTTGACTACGAGTCTTGCTTAGTTTTGAGTAACAATGCCTCGATCATCTCTTTTGCACTTAAAATCCCATTTGGTCCCTATTGCAACTTCTCCACGAGGCAAAGGAACTAACTTCCAGACTTGCAGTTTCTTGAACTGTGAGAGTTCCTCCTGCATTGCTTCAACCCAAGAATTGTCTTTTAGAGCCATTTGAATATTCTTCGGCTCAACTTGAGAAAAGAAACATGAGTATAAACAAGTGTGGAATGCTCATCGTGATCATATTTTTCTGAGGCTGAACTGTTTGTCTGATTCACATTAATAGGTGATGAAGGTTCTTCAGTTGATGGGGACTCTTCTTCTGTTGATGGGTCTTCTTCAGATGTCATAGGAATGCTCGAATTAGAATAGACCCTACCCTCTTCATCCCGATTTAGAGTTGAGAAGTCATTCTCCAAAGTTCCTGCATCACAACTGAAAGGAACATTAAATGATTTATACACAGAGTCATAATCAAGTAACCATTCTGGACCTATTTGAGGCTCATGCGTATAACTGGTAACATCGATGTTAAACACAATCTCTACAGTACCAGTGGTTTTGTTAAAAACCCTCTTGTTTGTTGAATTTGGGACATAACCTAGGAAATATCCTTCGTCTGCCTTTTCACCAAACTTAGGTTGATGTTTAGTTTTCAAAAAAGTGCACGGCACCCCAAATGGTTCAAAACCAGTTAAATTTGGTGGACGCTTATTTAAAATATCATAACAGGTTTTGTTCAGAGATTTGACAGTAAGGAATCTGTTTAAAACGTGACAAGCGGTATTCACTGCCTCCCCCCCAAAACATTGTAGGAAGCTTTGAATCCGAAAGCATAGTCCTAGCTGCTTCAATCAATGTCCCGTTCTTTCGTTCTGCCACTCCATTTTGTTATGGCTCATATGGTGCACTAAACTGATGCACTATGCCTTTAGTTAGGCAGTATACATCCATTACTGCAATCTTGAACTCAGTTCAGTTATGCCTTCTAATACGCTTCACCCTTTTCCCATAGGTGTTCTCTATTTGGTCTAAGAATCCAATCAGCGTGCCTGCTGTTTCGTCCTTTGTACCTAAAAAGAAAACCCAAGAACATTGTGAGTAATCATCAGTGATAACCAAACAATACCAACTTCCACCTATACTCCTTTTGTTGATTGGACCAAAAAGATCCGTATGCTGTTAGTGCATCTTGTGTGACGATAGCAGTCTAAGTGTGACCAAAAAGACAAGTTCTAGAATAAGTTCAAAGCCTTGGTTCGAACTTATTGGTGGACAAGTTCGTGGGCTTAGGCCTTCTCGAACTTGTTCAGGCTAAGTTCGAATCTAATGGCTATAGTTAAGGTTTAATCAGTTTTGATTAAGAATCTTTGTAGAAACCAGTGTTCGGGCGATTACGAACTTACAGAGTATTTTCAGAGTGTTCTTGGAGAGAATCACGTGTCGGGACGTTCGTGTTTACGTCTATCATCGTGTTGGTCTCCGTGTTTCGTGTGTGTGATCAATCTGTTAAACCACTAACGAGGATTTCGCACTCGTTGGACGGTGTCGCGTCAAGATTGGATCCGTAGGTAGGTGACCTTACAAGTGGTATCAGAGACATAAGGGTGTTCATCGTGTTCTTCGTGTTCATCTTAAACATTCTTGGTTTCTTGGCGTTTGTGACGGAAAAATCACATTTTTCATAAGTTTTTTGAGTTATACAAGCTAAGTCACGGAATAAAATTCATATTGGTTCATTGTTTCAGTTGAAAACAAAGTTTTTAATCCTAAAAACATTGGTTTAATTAGAAAACTTGAAAAAATCGAATTTTTGGCCGTTTCTCGAACTTGTGGCACTCGAACATAAGGGGTATTAGGGTTCATTCGAACTTGTCAGAAATACGCTCCTCTCGAACTTGATTTAGGGCTTCCTTAGAATTTGGCTGAGATTTGAACTTGTTATCTTCGGATTTGTCGGAGTTCGAATTTGTCAGAAATCTCGAACTTGTCAGATCGTCGAACTTGTTGATTTCGAACTTGACCACTTTCGAATTTAATTTTAAACGAATTTAACTTTAAATTTATTCGAACTTACCTAAGTTCGAAAGGGTTTATTTTAAATTAAATTATCTAAGTTCGAATACAAAAAGTTTAGAAAGGATGACCAGTTTGAATTAGTTCATCGAAATGGACCACGAGGTTGGCAAGGCAAATTCTCCGCCAAAACTGATGAGGTTGGAAGACTACTATTGGTGGAAGGATAGGTTTGCCGATTTAGGTCGTTTCAACAACATGCGAATGTGGATTTGTATCGATGAGGGATATATTCCACCTACACAAGAGTTTGAGGGCCGTCAGAGAGTATTAACATATCAGAAAAAGAAGGATGATGATAAGAAACTTTATGTGTCTCGAAAATAGAGCAATCTCTATTATTCGTATGGCGCTACCTCAGGAAATTATACACACCTTAAGGAATCATCGTACTTCTAAAGAACTATGGGATGCTCTCGAGAAGCGGTGTGAGGGAAATCCGAGGCTTCGCAAGGGAAGGACCGAGATGTTAAAACAGCAGTTCGCAATTTTGAAAGCATTGAAAACCGAAAAGCTGGATGAGACAATAACAAGATTCTACCATTTACTGACAGAGCTGGATAATCACGATGTCGAGTATCGTGAAATTGAGAAGATAGGGAAACTTCTTGATGCTATACTTGCGAAGTGGGAAATGTACACAGCGCTTATCAAGCATGATGAAGAAAAATTCGAAACTCTTACTCTAGAAGGAGTTATTGGTACGCTGAGGGCCTACAACTTTTAGATACTTAAGAAGGAACAGGAATATGATCAAGTCCAAGATCTAGAGATGTATTTTGGAAAGACAAAATCTTCTATCGCAAGTGAACTGAAGACAGCTACAACATTCTTCTGGGTGAAGCGCCTATCCCAGTAGAGGTAGAAGACATGAGTAGTCGAGCATTCTTAGGGTATTCTAAACCGGAATATAAACCGACTACGATCAGGTGGATCTTGATGACTTGGAGGAAATGGACCTTCAATGGCAACTGGCCATGGTGACTCAAAGGGTCAAAAGGTTCATGAAAAGAACAGGCTGAATCTGAATGTAGGCAACAGTAAAGTTGGGTTCGACAAATCCAAGGTTAAGTGCTATAATTGCCAAGGATTAGGACACTTTGCACGAAAGTGTCAACGACCCATAGTTGAAAACTATCAGAATCAATCTCAGGGAAGATATCAGTCTGGTAGTTCGGTTAATCAAGCTAACATCGCTGGTCTGTTAACTAATGTGACATCTGACAGACAGCTCGATGGAACCTACGATTGGACTACTCATCCGGAGTCGAACGCTAGAGCCTTCATGGCTGAAGTGACAGAGACTGGGGATGACGGAGCAGAGGAAGTGACAGAGGACAATGAATAGAATGATACAAGTCCTGTGTTGGTGAAGAAGTCAGACAATCAGATCATTCTGGAGTTTGCCGCACAAATGGCTAACGTGGAATGGGATCACAAAAGGGTAATTCTGAAGTTTTCTACATTTGACTTATGTGTTTTATGTGCTACTTCCAATGATAGGTTGAATTTAGTTCTAGAAACACATAACAACTTAACTGCTCAGATCGAATCACTAAAATCCGATAATGCTAGTCTCTTAGACATTAAAGAAGATCTTAGGAATAAGCTAAAAGCAGATGCTCAAGTATAACATCCGGCACTAAACCAGGTTAGCAACAATGACCTAATCTGTATTTAATAGCCAATTATAACCTAATCATTAGAAATTAATCAAGTGATTAACAAAGTTTATTAGAAAATTCAACTCAATTAGAATCAAATTCATCGGTGCGATGAATCGGGAAATCAATTAATCCGATTAATTTACGATATGAGGGAATAATTCAACTAAGTACATAATTAAATTATGATTAGTGACACTAATCATACACTAATACAATTACTTAACATTAATTATGAAAGACTAAAACAATTCATTAAAACAATGCATCTAAAAGTATTTATGAAATTACAAGAAAAGGGAAATACAAGAATACATTTCTAAATACTTTTATACAAAAAAAATGTAAAATACATGGAAAATACCTTCACATGGCCAGCCCTCATAGTACACACACACACACATACACACACACTTGATTTTCAATTTTATATTAAGAAGACCATGCACCATCTACATCAAATCTCCTTTCTCCATTCCCTTTCATTTCACCATTCTCTTTCAATTCAACCAAGTGTGCACTCAACCTCCATTTGAAAGACCAAGACTTATCCTATAAATAGAGAGCTTCCCTTTCATTATTTTCACACCAAAATCCTTCTTTTCTCTCTCTAAAAACCGGATGTATACACACACACACACATCAAAAACCTTTTCATTCAAGTGTTCTTCAAGAAATTCAAGTGTTTTGGTGCATATCTTGCAAGGATTTCAACTTCTACTCAAAATCATACTCTAAACACTTCAAAATAAGTAAATACTAACTTATTTCATCTTACATTTATGTTTATATAAGTCTTGCAAAATATATATAATCACCAACAACAACAAGTTTCATAAAAACTCAAGTTTATAAATTTCTAGTTTTTGTTTTTAAGTTGTTTCTTTAAATGTGTTTATGAATATATGAACACATTATAAAAATGTTAATATTATGAAAACATGTGATATATATGTGTTTTATAACTTTTATAACTTTTATACAAGTAGTCTTTGAATAAACAACAAGAATCATAAGTTATTTCAAGTTTATAAACTGCGGATTTTCGGCAGAAAGTTTATATCGACTTTGAAAAATCATAACTAATTCATAACTTATCGAAATGAGTTGATTCTTGTCTCAAAAGTTAGATCTATGTCTTAACTATAGATATGGAAGTTTTCATAATTTATTTTGGAGTTTAAGACCTCCAGAAATTATTTGGGAAACCGAAAGTTTGACAGCTCAAAAATGGCCAACATAGGGTTTTTAACAAGCTTTTTCACCAACCTAAACATCTCGAAAAATGGCCGTTCTTGATTCTAAAAATCCTTTGTATATAATAGTTTAATGTCCTAGAAAACCAAAGCCTAAAACGTTTTGGACCTTGGTCAAACACAGCCTCAAAGTAGGCCGAACAACCTCCGAAAAAGCTGGAAAATTATATATATATAAACTTGACGTTTTAAGCGGGTTTTAATTATAAAGTTGTAATGTTGGGTGATTTAAGACATAAAAATCTATAAATATATAAATATATTATCATATATTATAGATATTAAGTCCCTATTCTCATTTAGGGCTCGATTAATCTCGCTCGGTGCACCATCCATCAACTTACGAAAAAAAAGCACTTTTCTCTCGTTTTTGCCATCACACGCTCGGTGAGTCTTCATAGCCCCTATTTTCACTATCTTTTGGGGTGGAAATACATGCACTGTTTTCATATGGACATCAAAACTGTTTATTTCTTATATGTATTACATGTTTGGATCCATCAGCCCTCAAATCATGAACCGTTAATTGCATTTATTTGCAAGCGCGAATATATTGTGGATAGATCTATTGGGAGTCATGTCCCCCAGTCGGGTTAGTTCGGGTCGGCTAAAAGCGAGTGCATATATATTCAACACACGGTATTCCAGTCGGGGATACTGCACAGGGCAAACTCATTTTAATTAAGCTTCGGTTGCAATATGGTTTATGTAATACATACACGGAATTTATGATTTTATAAACTCAACTCATCTGATAATGTCCATACAACTGGTCTTTTCGCATAAACCTATGAGCTCACCAACAATTTGTTGACGTATTTTAGCATGTATTTTCAGGTGTTTGAGACATGCACATTTATCGGAAGTATTCCAAGGCTTCCGTTCATTTTGGAGTCGCATCGTTTTCAAATTCGGAGATTTATTTGCATCTTTTCGGATAAACTAAATTGTGTATTTAAATTTTAGTATTTTAAGAACTACTTACACTGTATTTTGGTTATGTGAAACAATATTTATATTTGAAGT
Organism: Centrapalus pauciflorus; assembly: GCA_020465985.1. Taxonomy (NCBI): domain Eukaryota; kingdom Viridiplantae; phylum Streptophyta; class Magnoliopsida; order Asterales; family Asteraceae; genus Centrapalus; species Centrapalus pauciflorus. Next base: position 107,494 of record JAANYP010003458.1, read on the forward strand.
TAAATCAATGCATTTTTTAAAAACGTCCATATAGTGGTCGTTCGTTATGATTATGGTTACGCTTCCGTGACGTCACGCTTCGTTGCCAACCGGGGTAACGGGGTGTGACAGATTGGTATCAGAGCCATAGTTATAGTGAACTAGGTTGCATTAGTACCTAGACTATAACTGTTACAAAAACTAAAGTTTTTCAACAACTGTGAACACATATATGGACCCTGATGACAATAACATGTCGAACAATACAGTTATTGTCCTCTTTCATTCAGAGGATGAATTCTCACCCATGGGACAAGGAAGCCAAGGTGACACTGAGGTGTACTTTGGATCGGGAACCCACCTAGACTAAATCAATGACGATGTAATGGACTCGTCAAAGCACAAGGAGGGCAATTGTGGCCCTGCAACACAAATTGCTCCACCATCACCACATATGCCACCCTACACCCTATTCAGAAGCCATCCCAATGGACCATTAAGAAAGTTCACCCCTAGGTAAAGGGTGTGACTAGCACAATGGGAGTCTATCCCGGTACCTACTCATCAGCCAAGCCTGCAACTGTAACGATAAGTGAACGTAAGACAGTGGAGATGGATGCCTCACACTCTCCAAGAGCGGAGAAACGAGGAGGGGATCCAAAACCAGTTTGAAGGCGGAACACCATCTTCCTCTCAATTGCCGACACTTACCCAGAATCCTATGTAACAAACGATGCCCCTGTTAGTGGCAAGGGCCGCCAGAAACGACCTCCAATTTCAACAAAATCCACCAAGAGGTCGGTGAGATCTTTGCAAGGATTAAGCAGGAGGCAATACAAACCACCAATAAACCTTGGGCGAACCAGAATACTCAGGCGATTCAACAAGACAGAATCAAGGAATTGTGACAGCTCCTAAAGCCCGCAGTGCAGAACTAACCCAACGACTTAACGCTCTGGAGTACGAGGAAACCCCGGAGGCATCTCATACTTAGTACCCTTTTATAGTATTTCTCTAGGATTTACTATCTGATATATCTTAGGGTGTGTAAAGCTTAAGAATTTATCGGAAAATTCCGACCATATCATGTACAAAGATTAGGAATCCAACATTTTAATGAAAAAAAACTAAGTTTTATCAATAACTCGGAGCATGAGGATATGTAATACGACAATCTGCCTAAGAAATTTCAAACCCATAGACTTATCCTCTTACCCCATTAAATACCACTTATGCATTTCTACTATTTGATACCGGTGCTGATAGGAGCTTTATATCTACTAAGTTCAGTAAGCAGATAAATTCCATTCTTACACCATTAAGTGCCAGTTATGCTATTGAAGTTGATGACAGTAAGACGCTTAAGACGAATAATATAAGTCGAGGATGCTCCTTAGAATTAGTAGGCCAACTCTTTGAAACAGACTTGATGCCCATCAAACTGGGATGTTTTGACGTGGTCATAGGCATGGATTGACTTTCGAAGAATCGTGCAGAAATAGTGTGCAACAAGAAGACGGTTCATATACCTTTAGCCAATAAGAAGGTCCTTACTGTCCAACGCAAAGCAAGAAATACCAAAGTAAGCATCATCTCTAACATTAGGACCCTGAAGTGTTGATAGAGAGGGAGCCAAAGGAAAAGCGACTCGAAAATATTCTTATTATTTATGGTTACTCCAAAGTTTTTCCAGAACATTTACCTGAACACCCAACATCGAGACAAGTAAAAAATCAGCCTAGTATCAGGTGCGGTACCAGTGGCTCGAGCACCATGTCGATTAGCCCCATCAATAGTGTAACAATCGTCCAACCAACTGTAGGAGTTCTTAGATAAAGGGTTTATCAAACTGAGTTCCTCGCTTTGGATGAGCTCCAGTTTTGTTCATAAAGAAGAAGGATAGAACCATCAGAATGTGCATCAATTACCAAGAGCTAAATAAACTAAAGGAACCGATACCCGCTCAGAAGGATCAATGACTTGCTTGACCAAAGAATTAAGCTTCTATTCGAAGATCGACCTAAGGTCTGGTTATCATCAGGTTAGAGTTCGCAAGAAAGATATTCCAAAGACAGCCTTCAGATTCTGTTTCGGTCATCATAAATTCCTATTAATACCGTTTGGATTAACCAGTGCCGCGACGGTATTCATGGACCTCATAAATCGGGTGTGAAAACCTTATTCATGATTGTATTCATCTTAATCTACTCACAAAGCAAGGAGGAGCACGAGCAAACATTTAAGGCTGATTCTAGAGTTGTTAAAGAAAGGACAACCACATGCCAAGCTTTCTAAGTTTGACTTTTGGCTAAGATAGGTAAGATTTCTCCATCACGTGATCAATAGTAAAGGGATCCAAGTCGACCCCGTAAAGATCGAGGCTATCAGTAATTGGTCAACTCTTAGAACCCCCATAGAGATACGACAGTCCTTAAGACTTGCCACTTATTATAGGTAATTATCAAAAAAATTTCAAAGATCACCGGAGATCTAACAGAACTGACCCGAAAGGACATTAAGTATGATTGGGGCGAGAATCAGGAGACATCGTATCAGTTATTAAAGCACAAACTGCGCAGTGCGCTTATTTTATCCAAGAGAAGCAAGAAATTTGTAGATTACTGTGACGTTTCACACAATGGGTTGATATAGAAAGATAGGGTCATAACTTATGCTTAATGAAAACCTAAGGTTCACTAGGTGATTTACACAACGCATGATCTGGATCTTGAAGCAGTAGTCTTTATCCTTGGAGACATTAGTTGTACGGTATGAAGTGTATTGTATCCACAGACCATAAGAGCCTCTAACACATCTTGAACCAGAAAGAGTCGAATACGAAGTAGTACCGTTGGATGGAACTAATAAGTAATTGCAACCATGAAAATTCGTTATCACCTGAGGAAAACTAATGAGCCAAGCCGTTAAGAGTACAAGTGGATAAATAGTTTAGGATAAGAGCTAATAAAAATCGATATATCATGAATAGAATCTGATTACTCTGTTTGGTGGAATAAGAAAGCTGGCTATGGATGAAGGACATAAATTAAGATATGTCGTTCACCTCGGATCCGATAAAATGTATCATGACCTTAAGAAGCTGTACGGGTGGCCTAACATTAAGGGTGACATTGCCACATATGTCAACAAATTCCTAACATGCTCCAAAGTTAAGACAAACATAAGAAAGCATTTGAGTATTAGTCGACCGCCTAACAAAATCCGCACATTCCTACCAATCAAGAAGAACAACATAATGAATAAGCTAGTCCAAACGTACCTCAAGGAAGTCATCTCCGGACACTGAGTGCCTATTTAAATCATTTCGGATACGAATAGCAGATTTACATCTAGACTTTTGGCAATTATTACTACAAGCTTTGGATACAAACTTGGACATGAGTACCACTTATCACCCTCAGACCAATGGTCAGAATAATAGAACGATCCAAACCCTAGAACACACATTAAGAGCCTGTGTAATGGATACTCAATTGCCTTAGTGGAATTATTAACTACAATAGCTATCACTCGAGTATTAAAGCTGCTCCGTTTGAGGTCCTCTACGGGCGAAAGTGTCGATCACTGATTTGTCAGGTAGAAGTAGGAAATAGCCAAATCACTGGCCCTAAGACCATTCACAAAACTACCCAAAAGGATAGTACAGATACAGAACTGACTAAAAGTTGCCTGCGATGGTAAGAAAGTTATGCAGATGAAAATAGAAAATCCCTTGAGTTCTAATTAGGAGAACAAGTACTGATGAAAGTCTTGCCATGGAAGGGCGTGTTACGATTTGGGAAACAAGGATAATTAAACCCTCGATACATTGGCAATACAAAGTCTTAAAGGGGATTGGACTCGTAGCTTATCGTTTAGAGTTACCACCAGAGCTTAGCAGCATGCACAATACCTTCCATGTATCGAATAAGAAGAAGTGGTTGTTAGAGTAGACACTTGTTACCCTTTGGGAGAGATCCAACTAACTGATAAACTTCGCTTCATCAAAGAGCCGGTTGAAATCATGGACCGTAAGGTCAAAGAATGGAAGCACAGTTGTATACCCATCCTCAAGGTCAGATGGAATTCTAGGCACGAACACGAATTCTCTAGGGCATGCAAAGGCCAGTTAAATCAAAGATACTCCCATATACTCTTAAATAACAATGCCCTTGAGGAAACAAGATAAAATTTCGGGACGAAATTCCCTAAACAGGGGGAGACTGTAACATCCGGCACTAAACCAGGTTAGCAACAATGACCTAATCTGTATTTAATAGCCAATTATAACCTAATCAGTGGTCCTTAGAAATTAATCAAGTGATTACCAAGGTTTATTAGAAAACTCAACTCAATTAGAATCAAATTCATCGGTGCGATGAATCGGGAAATCAATTAATCCGATCAATTTACGATATGAGGGAATAATTCAACTAAGTACATAATTAAATTATGATTAGTGACACTAATCATACACTAATACAATTACTTAACATTAGTTATGGAAGACTAAAACAATTCATTAAAACAATGCATCTAAAAGTATTTATGAAATTACAAGAAAAGGGAAATACAAGAATACATTTCTAAATACTTTTATACAAAAAAAATGTAAAATACATAGAAATACCTTCACATGGCCAGCCCTCTTAGTACACACACACACACTTGATTTTCAATTTTATATTAAGAAGACCATGCACCATCTACATCAAATCTCCTTTCTCCATTCCCTTTCATTTCACCATTCTCTTTCAATTCAACCAAGTGTGCACTCAACCTCCATTTGAAAGACCAAGACTTTTCCTATAAATAGAGAGCTTCCTTTTCATTATTTTCACACCAAAATCCCTCTTTTTTCTCTCTAAAAACCGTATCTATACACACACACATCAAAAACCTTTTCATTCAAGTGTTCTTCAAGTGTTCTTCAAGAAATTCAAGTGTTTTGGTGCATATCTTGCAACGATTTCAACTTCTACTCAAAATCATACTCTAAACACTTCAAAGTAAGTAAATAATAACTTATTTCATCTAACATTTATGTTTATATAAGTCTTGCATAATATATATAATCACCAACAACAACAAGTTTCACAAAAACTCAAGTTTATAAATTTCTAGTTTTTGTTTTTAAGTTGTTTCTTTAAATGTGTTTATGAATATATGAACACATTATAAAAATGTTAATATTATGAAAACATGTGATATATATGTGTTTTATAACTTTTATAACTTTTATACAAGTAGTCTTTGAATAAACAACAAGAATCATAAGTTATTTCATGTTTATAAACTGCGGATTTTCGGCAGAAAGTTTATATCGACTTTGAAAAATCATAACTAATTCATAACTTATCGAAATGAGTTGATTCTTGTCTCAAAAGTTAGATATATGTCTTAACTATAGATATGGAAGTTTTCATAATTTATTTTGGAGTTTAAGACCTCCAGAAATTATTTGGGAAATCGAAAGTTTGACAGCTCAAAAATGGCCAACATAGGGTTTTTAACAAGCTTTTTCACCAACCTAAACATCTCGAAAAATGGCCGTTCTTGATTCTAAAAATCCTTTGTATATAGTAGTTTAATGTCCTAGAAAACCAAAGCCTAAAACGTTTTGGAGCTTGGTCAAACACAGCCTCAAAGTAGGCCGAAAACCTCCGAAAAAGCTGGAAAATTATATATATATAAACTTGACGTTTTAAGCGGGTTTTAATTATAAACTTGTAATATTGGGTGATTTAAGACATAAAAATCTATAAATATGTATATTATCATATATTAGATATATTAAATCCCTATTATCATTTAGGGCTCGATTAATCTCGCTCGGTGCACCATCCATCAACTTACGAAAAAAAAAGCACTTTTCTCTCGTTTTTGCCATCACACGCTCGGTGAGTATTCATAGCCCCTATTTTCACTATCTTTTGGGGTGGAAATACATGCACTGTTTTCATATGGACATCAAAACTGTTTATTTCTTATATGTATTACATGTTTGGATCCATCAGCCCTCAAATCATGAACCGTTAATTGCATTTATTTGCAAGCGCGAATATATTGTGGATAGATCTATTGGGAGTCATGTCCCCATTCGGGTTAGTTCGGGTCGGCTAACAGCGAGTGCATATATATTCAACTCACGGTATTCCAGTCGGGGATACTGCACAGGGCAAACTCATTTTAATTAAGCTTCGGTTGCATGATGGTTTATGTAATACATACACGGAATTTATGATTTTATAAATTCAACTCATCTGATAATGTCCATACAACTGGTCTTTTCGCGTAAACCTATGAGCTCACCAACAATTTGTTGACGTATTTTAGCATGTATTTTCAGGTGTTTGAGACATGCACATTTATCGGAAGTATTCCAAGGCTTCCGCTCATTTTGGAGTCGCATCGTTTTCAAATTCGGAGATTTATTTGCATCTTTTCGGATAAACTAAATTGTGTATTTAAATTTTAGTATTTTAAGAACTACTTACGCTGTATTTTGGTTATCTAAAACAATATTTATATTTGAAGTTAAATCAATGCATTTTTGAAAAACGTCCATATAGTGGTCGTTCGTAATGATTATGGTTACGCTTCCGCGACGTCACGTTTCGTTGCCAACCGGGGTAACGGGGTGTGACATCAAGGGAACGTTATAGTTCTAAAAGACAAATTAAGTGAACAATGTGTCAGGATAGAACTTATGTATGAGCATGTTGAGGCTTTAACCAAAGAACTTACTATTAAGGAGGTTGAGCTAGCAGAATCAAGGGTTAAAGTTTCTGAGGTAAATAGTAAGTTGGAAAAGTTTAGGAACTCGTCACTAAACCTAGTGAAAATCTTAGATGCTCAACGGCAGTCTAAGAAACCGGCAGGATTAGGTTATCAAGAGAGTCCTCCACCTTTCAACGATAATTATGTGCCTCAACCTCAGGATAAAACTAATAAACCAGTCGAGTAAGAGGTAGCAGCTGAAACTGTATCTGAATCTGATAAGGGTAAATCAACTAAGGTGTCTAATAATAACTCTATGATTAAGAAAGTCAAGTTTATGCAGTCTTCTAGTGTCAAAATTCTAGGAGAAGCTAAAACTGAATTTAATAACCAGAAAGAGGAAATAGTCACGATAGTGGAAAAGAAAGAACATGACACTAGTGAGACACCAAAATCAAAGGGCACTTATAAGAAGTCGATTGATAAGATGTCTTGCTTTAGATACCATGAAAAGGGCCATGTTGCGTCTAGCTGTCCGTATAAGAAAGTCGAATATACACCTTCTGTAGGAAAGCCAGAACAACAAAGACCAATGTCTAGTGTTGCTAGCACAAGTGGTTCTCAAAACACTGAGAAGATTGGGAATGCAACACCCAAGACCGCTATCAGACAAGTACCTGTGTCGATTAGACCAAATGAAGTGGTTAGGACTTATTCGCCGAATAGAGTCCCTAATCAATCTTGGTCAGGACCTCCACAAGCTTATAGGAGTACAACACCTAGACGAACTAACACTCCAGTTAGGTCTCACACTCCTCAAAGACAACAGACACCAGGTAGAGCCCAGAGATATCAATCTGAAATGCCTTATAATAGAAATTATTCGAGGGTTTAACAGCAAATACCTACCCAAAGGTCAAGAGTGAACTTGAATCAATCAGCTCCACGACAGGTTCTCAATCAAAAACCCAAGTCACCGGAAAGGAGAGATGGGTATTTGAAGGAGTTCACGTATGTGGATGAGAATGGTATTACCAAGTCAGTCATGGATTCGGTTCCCCGTGATAACTAACTTGGTTTCTTTCATGTGCAGGAGCTAACTACAGGTCTAAACAACAAGTTGTTCGTCGACAGTGGTTGCTCTCGTCACATGACTGGTGTCACACCCCGTTACCCCGGTTGGAAACAAAGCATGACGTCGTGGAAGCGTAACCATAATCATAACGAACGACCACTATATGGACGTTTTCAAAAATACATTGATTTAACTTCAAATATACATATTGTTTTACATAACCAAAATACAGCGTATGTAGTTCTTAAAATACCAAGATTTAAATACGCAATTTAGTTTATCAAGAAAAAAGCAAATAAATCTCCGGGTTTGAAAATGACGCGACTCCAAAATGAACGGAAGCCTTGGGATGCTTCCGATAAATGCACATGTCTTAATCACCTAAAAATACATGCTAAAATACGTCAAAAAATTATTGGTGAGCTCATAGGTTTACGCGAAAAGACCAGTTGTATAGACATTATAAGATGAGTTGAATTTATAAAGCATAAATTCCGTATTTCCGTGTATGTATTACATAAACCATAATGCAATCGAAGCTTAATTAAATGAGTTTGTCCTGTGCAGTATTCCCATACGTAATACCGTGTGTTGAATATATATGCATCCCGCCGTTAGCCGATTAAGACTAACCCGAATGGGGGACATGACTCCCGATAGAATTATCCACAATATATTTGCGCTTACAAATAAATGCAATTAACGGTTCAAGATTTGAGGGCTGATGGATCCACACATGTAATACATATAAGAAATAAACAGTTTTGATGTCCATATGAAAATAGTGCATGTATTTCCATCCCAATAGATAGTGAAAATAGGGCTATAAGGACTCACCGAGCGTCGCGAAAAATGCAAGTTTAGGTTCTTTGATGGTTGATGCACCGGATGAGTTTAATCGAGGCCTAGATGATATAAGGGACTTAATAACTTCCCATATATGATAATATGTACATATAAAGGTTTTTATGTCTTAAATCACCCAACATTACAAGTTTATAAATAAAACCCACTTAAAACGTCAAGTTATATATACATACATATATATATATATATATAATTTTCCAGCTTTTCGAAGGTTTTTCGGCCTACTTTGAGGCTGTTTTTGACCGAACTCCAAAACGATTTAGGCTTTGGTTTTCTTGGACATTAAACTACTATAACAAAAAAATTTTAAAGTCAAGAACGACCATTTTTCGAGGTGTTTAGGTTAGGGAAAATGCCTGTTAAAACCCTATGTTGGCCATTTTTAAGCTGTCAAACTTTCGGGTTCCCAAATAATATCTGGGGGTTCTAAACTCCATAATAAATTATGAAAACTTCTAGATTTTTAGTTAAGACATAGATCTAACTTTTGGGACAAGAATCAACTCATTTTGTGTCAAGATCAAAATTACTACCTAAGATTAACTGGTTTTGAATTAATAAGAGTATAAACCAATAACCTTGTATTGAATCAAAGTCCAACTAAGAAGTTTGCGGAATAACACTTAACTGTTTTAAGAAAAGCTTTCAGAACAAATAACACATAAATATAATCAACCATCACTTGTATTGCCAAACTCAATGATTACAATCACCTCTAATCTGTTTGATTAGACGAAGAACACAGATTGTTCTTAGGGTTTTACAACCTTAGAGGCTTATGAAAACATAATCAGAAAAGCAATTACAACTGAAAAATAAACTTGTACATGCAGAACCTTACAATAGAAAAACCTATTCTATGTATATATACTGCTTTCTGATTTGTTTCCTTGATAAACTCTGATTTCTCTGATAGTGGATATGCTTGAATCTTCGAATATATCTTTTCCTGAATATCAGCACTTTCTGTTTATTGAGCTGTTGAGCAGCTTGAAGTCTATCTGTTGAGCAGCTTGAGTTTGAATACTGGCAGCTTGAACTTTTGAACTAGCAGCTCGAACTTCTTCAACTAACAGCTTGAACTTTGTAATTACACAGAAAATCCACTAACAGTTTGAGAAATCTAACTAACAGCTTGACATACTTAGAATATTTCCCAACAATCACCCCCTAACTTAAATTCTTTACACAAGACTTTAAGTTTCTATACAAATAAGGAAATAAAACAAAGTAAAACTGTTATCTACAAACTAAGGCATCCAAAAACTTACAATTGTGAAAGTTTCTGATTAACTGCCTTCAAAAGTTCTCTTTTCAATTCTTCTCTATCACAATATATCTTCACTGAGCTCATTTGTACCAACCATGCCCTTGGAAGATCAAAGAATTCAAAATTGAAGAACATGCTGGATCCATTTGTAAATTTGAGTCTGTATGTCTTTGATTTCACATACAGATCCACATTTGCAATCTTCATCTCCTTGGCATCTTCTATATCTTTTCTTATGGACTCTCGATCAAAAATGCTCTTGAAATCCTTTATAGCATGCTTGACCTGGGGTAGTGAAGATCTAATTTGACTCACAGATCCAACATGATGCATTCTGGTAAGTTCATCCCTGGTCATCCCTTGAACTATGTGCATTATGCTGTTGTACTCTTCCTCAGGACCACCTTCTCTTCTGACTACAAAATGTTATTTTAAATCAATGTTATCCATTGAATTAGCATACCAGTATGTAATAGGCGGTTTTGAGAAGTCATGCTGGTCGAGGGTCTTTTCAATCACCATCACCTTTTGAAGCTGATGCTCAAATAACACCTTTTTCACCTGATCAAGCTTTGCTTGTGAAATGGCTTCTGGTTGAGGATTAGTAGCAGCAGCTTGAACAGGAGGAGAAGGGTCACTAACACCAGCTTGAGCTGATTCTTGTTGGCTTTGGACCTGATGGGAGACTTTGGCTATCTTTCGTTTTTCCATTTCCTTGTCATGAACTTCCTACAGCCTTTCTGTGCTCCATGACTGAGCCATTTTCTTTGGAATCCCAACTGCAAAGGCGAAATTTATCAAAAACCTTCTGTGCTCTGCCTTTGAATGCCCAGTTGGCATTTTCCTTTTCTTCTCATTCTGTTTGACCACAAACCCTCTTAAGTAATCACCTAAGGTTTCATCATCTTGCATTGGAGTATGGGTTTGCTGGTCCAAAAGTTCATCCTGTTCTTCTGCTAATTGTCTAGCAAACTCAGCATCATGAGCAACCTGGGCCTCTTTAGATGAAAATTTGTGCTTTTGAGATTCTATGAGAATGCCCTTTCCCTTATCCTTGGTTGCAGAAGATGTAGCTTGGACTGTACTGAGAGGAGCTTGACTACCTTCACGGATAACAACTCCTGTTGTTCTTATAGGAACAGCTTGAACTTCTAGGCGAACAGCTTGAGTAGCTGTTGGAACTGTTAGCCTAGAATCTTGGACTGTTGGAGTAGAAGTTGGAGCTGCTTGGACTGAACTAGGGATCTCCTGATTCTTCCCCTTTTTGGATGCATTGGTTTGGTCAGGAGGACCTACAACCTTTGCCATTAGGATTCGAATCATCTTCTCAAGTTGAATATTTTTATTTCCACAGAGGGTGAACCCCTTATGAAAATAATCCATTCGCTGATTCTAAGCTGTTACTGTCTGTTGAAGTGCTCTGATTTGTAACCCCTGTGTAGCAATAAGAGACTGGTAATATTCAAATACTGCCACAACAGGTTTCAGCTGAGGATCCATCAAAATCATAAGTTGCAGACTAGCCTCAAGATCAGCAAATGAAAGTGGTGCTTGTGATCTATCACTAGCAGGAATTCCAGAAGTAAAAACATCTGGGCCCCTCTGTTCTTGGTTCTGGGGACTTCCAGAAGGTGCATGCACACCCTCGGTTGCCATGGGAGTGGTCTTATTGATGTTGACACTGTCCTGTGCCTCTTGTACAGAGACATCAGTAGTGTCAGCCACAGAACCCATATGGACATCCTCTGTTGGGAAGGCCACCTCCTAATTGAGGATGGGAGTGTCCTCAATGGGTGCCCTATGGATATTCTGTGCAGGAGTGTCCTCCTGCACAGGGACATTTGGCTCTTGTATTAGGGCTGAGGAGGAAGGAGCTCCTGAAACTCTTTTTCTTTTGTATAGTATAAGTGGGGATGATGGTTTGATAGAATGATCAGATGGAGTATTTGTATCATGAGGAGTGGGTTGGGGTCCTGGGGGTGAAGCAGTGATGTTAGGCTGAGCCTGCTCAGGACCCTCTCCTCTGTTTAGCGGATTGATGCCCAACATTGCACAGGGCAATGGGACATCTACACTCAAAAGATTGGCACTGGTTTTTAAAAGACGTTTTATTGTTGGTAAAGAGTGCCTATGGGAAACATGAATCCTTTTATGTACATTGAAATTACTGCAAGTTCTTGCAATAATTTTAGCCAAAAACCTAGGATACATCAAAAATTTCCCATGCTTTAGGGCATGATGCCTTAACATACCCTGAAAAATCATATTAGAAAAATTGAACTGTTGGCCTGTAGATAAACACACTAAGGCAGTGGCTATATTAGATGAAAAATCTGACCAACCAGTTCTTTTAGGGCTTATGCATTGTTGGATAATATGTACAAGATATTTCCACTTAGGGGAAAAATGAGTTTTAAAGAAAGTATAAAAATCAGTAGGGCCCCTATACCCTATAGCAAAAAGGCATTCATGTAAGGCAGTAAGAGATAGATCTGTTATACCTGTGGCATCTTGAAGATGCAAGTGTTGGCGGACGAGTTCCTCAGTAATGGTGACAGTGGTACCATCGATCTTGGATGTCAAAGAAGTGACTCCATTGATGGTTTTGACATAGGCATGTTTCAAGAACTGCTCTGTATGAGATATGTAGATTGTGGGGTTTATGGTGAGAGCATGATGAATATGGGAACTTCAAAGGAAGTCCATCATGTCGTGGAATGGTTGAAGGTCAGTGTGTTTGAGAGAATAGGGAAGACAATTGTGTTCTTTGACAAACTCCATTGACAATCAAAACGGTGATTTAGGGTTACAGAGAAGTGTGTGTGAATCGCTCAGAGAGAGAAGGAAGGTCGTGGAAGATATTTTGCAACTGGTAGTTACAATTAAACAAACTGGGACCTTTTAAAGGTTTGGGGTTTTCGAAAATATCTAATCCCGCGCACACACTTATAGGAAGTTACCAAATTACCCTGCACACTTTGACAAATCAAGTGAAACAACTAACGGTTCGAGTAAAATGAACTAGCAGCTTGAGAAAAGACTCAAGCTGTTAGTTGAAAAACAAGCACATTCTAATGAAACAGTGTCTCCCCCTTAATCAAGCATATGAAATAGATATATTTTTCATAAAATAAGAAAGAATGGTGAAAACAAATGAATCCATATTAACCATGCCAATATTTGACACTAGGAAGGTGAATCTTCCTACGTCAAATGGTTTTGTAAATAGATTAGCTAACTGATCATCAGTATGAATTTTGGTAACTTGGATTAATTTCTTCTCATTACAATCCCTTATAAAATGAAATCTGATGTCTATATGCTTGGTTTTGGGATATTTCACTGGAATTTGTACAATGCTTATTGCACTTGAGTTGTCAATGTAAATAGGAGTGGATAGGAAATTCATACCATAGTCTCTCAGTTGATTCTGAATCCACATCACCTGGGAACAGCAGCTTGCAGCTGCTACATATTCAGCTTCAGTGGATGAGGTGGAAACAATTGTTTGCTTTTTGCACTGCCAAGAGACCAGTCTTGCTCCTAGATATTGACATCCACCAGTTGTGGACTTTCTGTCAATGTTGCACCCTCCATAATCACTGTCAGAATAGGCTGTTAGTTCAAGAGGAGAATCTTTAGGATACCAGAGGCCCAAATGTGGGTGGCCTTTGAGATATCTAAAGATTCTCTTAACAGCAAATAGGTGTGAGTCCTTTGGAGCACATTGAAACCTGGCACACACACAAACAACAAACATTATATCAGGTCTAGAAGATGTGAGATACATAAGTGAACCTATCAAGGATCTGTATAGATGAATGTCCACATCTACTCCATCTTTATCTGCATCAAGCTGCTTGTGAGTGTCCATTGGAGTACTGGAAACTTTGGTATCTTTGTAACCAAACTTTTCCAGTATGTCTTTAACATACTTTGATTGACTTATAAAAAGTCCTGTGGGCTTCTGCTTGACCTGCAATCCTAGAAAGAAGGTGAGTTCTCCCATTGAACTCATTTGAAACTTTTTGTGCATCAATGCCTCAAATTCTTTGCACAGACTGTCATTAGTAGACCCAAAGATAATATCATCAACATAGATTTGAACAAGCAGAATCTCAGATTTGATAGACTTTGTGAACAAAGTTTTGTCCAGAGTACCTCTCTTGAAACCATTCTGTAGAAGGTATGATGACAGAGTGTCATACCATGCTCTAGGAGCTTGGTGTAGTCCATAGAGGGCTTTGTCTAATTTGTACACTCTGTCTGGATACTTGTAGTCCTCAAATCCAGGAGGTTGACACACATTACCTCTTCTTCAATTGTACCATACAGGAAAGCAGACTTCACATCCATTTGATACACTTTAAAACCCTTTGAAGCTTGCATAGGCTAGAAACAGTCTGATGGCTTCAATTCTTGCCACTGAAGCAAAGACATCATCATAGTCTATTCCTTCTTCTTGAGTGTATCCATGTGCTACCAATCTTTCTTTATTCTTGATGACTATCCCGCTCTCATCCTTCTTGTTTCTGAACACCCATCTTGTACCAATTGCTCTCTTTCCTTTAGGAAGATCAACTAGAGTACATACATTCTGAATCTTGAATTGCAGTAGCTCTCCCTGCATTGCCTCAATCCAAGATGGATCTTTCAAAGCCTCAGATGCCTTTTTAGGTTCTAACTGTGACATGAAACAGGCATGTTCAAAGGCAGCTAGACTGAATTCTGGGACTGCTGATTCAGCACCAGTAGACTCCTTGTGAACCATTGTCCTTGTTTGCACAGGAGTGCGTGGACCACCCATTATCTGATTGAGAGGATGATACTTGTGAACTCTGAGTGTTGGCTCTGTGTCTGTCTGAAAAGAAGTTCCTATATTTGTATCATCTCCATCAGGACCACATGATGGTTCAGCTTCAGGAACAGCTTGACTAGAATCTGGGACTGTTTCCCTTTGTGATGGAGTTGTTCCCTCAGGACTTGGGATTGGCACTTCATAGTTTGGATTTGAATCATGTTGAGCATCCAGTACCCCTGGTGGGTCACAAGATAGAAGTAGTATAACCGTATACTCATCCCATTGACCAGAATTTTCAACAGTCTGAAACTTTGTGCCAACAACTTGAACATTTGTGCTACCAGCATGAGAATTTGTGTTGGCAGCTTCAACCCTGTTTTCATCAGTTTCTGCAGTATACTCAACAAAGCTCAGAGAATTAGTTAAAGAGTCTAAATCAAACAACCAATCAGGACTAGTGCCTTTGACATTTGCAGTGTTTTCATTAAATTCAACATTGGCACTTTCTTCAATGGTTTTAGACACACTGTTATATACTCTATAGGCTTTGCTTTGAGTGGAGTATCCTACAAAGAAACCTTCTTTAGCCTTACTTTCAAACTTCCCTAAGTGAGTCTTAGTGTGAAGAATGGTGCATGAACAGCCAAAAGACTTTAGAAAGGCTATTAAGGGGAATCTACGATGGAATAACTCATATGGAGTTTTCCCTTGTGATTGAACAACCTGAACCCTATTCAGAACATAAAAAGCTGTATTGACTGCTTCTGCCCAAAAGGTCATTGGCAGTTTGGAATCAGTTAGCATGGTTCTAGCAACCTCAATTAAAGTTCTGTTCTTTCTTTCAGCTACACCATTTTGTTGTGGTGTTCTTGGTGCACTATATTGCCTAGCAATGCCTTTAGACTCACAGAAACTGTTTAGGATATGATTTTTAAACTCAGTTCCATTGTCTGATCTAATCACCTTAACTTTTAAGTTGGATTGGTTTTCTATCTTAAGAATAAATGATTTAACTAGCTCAGCAGTTTCATCTTTAGTCCTAAGAAAGTATACCCATGTGAATCTGGTGAAATCATCAACAATGACTAAACAGTAAGCTCTTTTATTCAAACTCAAGACAGATGTTGGACCAAAGAGATCCATATGAATAAGATGAAGAGCAGATGAGATTGAATTTACTTCTTTGGCCTTATGAGAAGTTTTGTGTTGCTTGCCTTAAGACATGATACACAATGATCATCACATATGAACTCCTTTTGTGGTAAACCTCTAACCAAATTCTTTTTGACTAGAACATTCATAGATTTGAAGTTCATGTGACACATCCTTCTGTGCCAAAGAGCAGACTCAGTAGATGATGCTTTGGATATCAAACAACTTGAAAGTACTTGATTTGGATAAAAGATCTGTGTCCAAACAGTAGACATTGTCCTTTCTTGGTGTTCTAAGTAAAACAAGATTTTCAAGTATTTTAAAATCTTATGACAGGACAATGCACTCAGAATCTGTGAAGACAACAATATTTTTTTTATCACAGATTTGAGACACACTTAATAAATTGTACTTCAGCTGTTCAACATATAAAACATCATTGAAAAGCATATTTCCTGCTTTAACAGTACCTTTACCTGCGACCTTACCTCCCTTGGAATTTCCTCCAAATGCAACAAAACCTCCTTCAAAGCCTCTGAAATTTGACAAGCATTTAGAATTGCCTGTCATGTGCCTAGAGTATCCACTGTCCAAAGGCCACCTTGTTTTGTGTTGTGACCTGTGGGTGCCCTGCACAAATAAAAGCTTAGTTAGTAGTGGAGTAAACCCAAACCAAATTGGTTTTGGGTTGTCCTTGTGCATTGACATAACTAAACACTGTTTGTGATTTTTTATACTTAGTGAGATCCACTGGTGGATTCTGTGGAGTATTTAGTTATTACATCAGGTATCCAGGTGTTCTTTCCAACTTTTGCATTAACAGTCTCAAATAATCCATTACCAGTTCCAGTTTTGGGTTTAGTAGTTTGAACTGGAATTTTAGTGCTAACAGCTTCAGAGTTTGCACTACAAGTTTCAACTTTAGGCCTGGCAGTTTCAACATTTGTATGAACAGGTTGATCTGGGTTTTTGCCTTTAACACACCATATTTGTTTAAAAGTGGATTTGGGTTTTGCCAAAACTTGTTTTTGGTGTGTTGACTGTTTTTATTTACTTTTACAAACCTGTGATCAACTGTTTTCTTTGGAACTGGTGCAACAGGTGGTTTGGCCTTAAAATGTTTTATCCAATGGACAAATTCCTTTTTCTGAACCACAGTCTGTTTTCCAACAGATGGTTTGTACAAGCAATACCTGGCCAAATGGTTTTTCCTGCCACAATGGAAACATCTTTTGACTGTTTGGATTTGAGAACCAGTTTTGTTGGACCATAACTGGTTTTTGTTCCTTTGATTTCCCCTTACCTGTTGTTGTTTGGGAAACTTTTGGACACCATGCTTTTGACATGTGCAGATTGGAACATTTTTACCCCTTTTATTACCTTTTGAGGAAGATGCAGTGTTACAGTTAGAAGGTACAGAAACATGTGGAGCAGCATGGCATACACTCATCTTCTCTTTTCCTTTCTTACTAGGGTTATAGGTGCACTCATTGTTTTGTGTTCTTTCTCAACTCCTTTGCACTCACAGTCTGCATTTGGAATCAGATCTTCTTTAGATTCAGGACTGTTTTCAAGGATAGGATCTACAGTGGTCATAGACTCATCTAAAGGTTCATTAACAAGTCTATCAGCAACTTCACTCATGGGATGAATGTATTTGTTGTTGTATGTAGGTGGAGTGACTCTATATCCTATACCTTCTTTGGGATTAAGCTGAGATTTTACCCTATCTTTAAATTGAACTTCCATTAGGTGTTCCAGCTTTTGATTTTCCAATTTGAAATTTCCTAGATCTATATTGACAGATTCTATTTTCTTGTTAGCTTCTAACACCTTCTGTTCAGCCTCATCTAATTTCTTATTTAAGGACTCTATTTTCTTATTCACCTCCTTTTTCTCCGACTCATGATATGTTCTATCATGTCCCATTTGAATCTCATTATCCTTGTAGTCATTGATCTGTTTTTCAAGATCTTCTATGGCCTGCATGTACTCATATCTCCTTTCTTCCATCTTAGCTAGAGTTTTGCACATGCTCTCATTATGATCTTTGTACTTTTTAACCATATTTTTGCATGTTTGAGAGCAGAGTTTAGCATTTACCTCAGATGATAGTTCAGTGTAGGTGACATTTGATGTTTCTGCCATGAGAGCTTGATTTTGAAACTCCTTCTCTGTCTGATTACTCAAGTTAAACACATTGTCTTCTTGAGAGACAAGTGCTTGTGATGATGAAGCTTGAGTAGTTTGTTGGGGCCTTAGTGGTTGTTGACCTTGGGATCTACATTCTCTGGCAAAGTGGCCAAGCTTGTGACATTTAAAGCATTCAACTTTGGATTTTTCAAATGCTGGTTTCCCTTCTGTTCTGGCTTGAAAGTTGGATCTGCCAGTTCTTTTCAGAAACCTTTTAGCCCTCATAATCAACATTGCATGTTGCCATTTTAAGTCCATCTCTTCAAGAACATCAGGATTAATTTGTTCTAAATCTTCAGCATTTAGAGCAAACAATCCATCATTGGCAACAAAGGCTTCATAATGAACTTCAGTAGAGTTACCATCAGCACCTGAAAGGGAATCACAACAGTTAGATTTTTCAGATGACAGCAGAGCAGTGTTATGATTATAAGAAAATGATTTCTTTTTAGTTTCAATCTCAGTTTCAAATACTCTCAGACTATTGTAAAGGCCATCCAATTCTATTTCATCAAGAGTGTCTTTGGTTCTCCATTGGGCAACATAGACCGTCCACTCATCACCAAGTGATCTAAGGAATTTTTTGTTGACTTCGTCTTGATCCAGGCTAACTTTGTCACTCTCCAATTCACCTATCAGTTTGTTAAACCTGTCAAAGATTTGAGTAAGGTTTTTATTTTTTCCACCAGAAAACTTTTCATACTGCTGTTTCAAAAGATCCTTTTGATTTCTCTTGGTGCTAGCATTGCCAGCAAATCTTTTCTCTAAAGCAATCCAAAGAGAATGAGCAGTTTAAAACTTTTTAAACTGGTGTTGATAAGCATTAGGAATGGCTATCTGTAAAAGTGTAAGAGCTTTCACATCATTCATTCTAGCCTTTCTTTCAAGTTCAGTTTTTGGAGGAGTTTTTATAGGTTTGCCCTCAGCATCAAGTTCAGAATCAACTACAGGAGGAAATTCAACAGCTTCCCATATGGCATAGTCAATAAATTGAATGTGCTGTTGAATCCTGAGTTTCCACATCTCAAACTCAGTGGGTTTGAGCATAGGCACTTTGAGTCCTTGCCCAGATCCACTACTGCTATTAAATTCCATTGCAGAAAATTAAAAATTTTAAAAGAAAGCTTCTGACTTTGAAAACAAAGAAAGACCTGTGGCTCTGATACCACCTGTCAAGATCAAAATTACTACCTAAGATTAATTGGTTTTGAATTAATCAGAGTATAAACCAATAACCTTGTATTGAATCAAAGTCCAACTAAGAAGTTTGCGGAATAACACTTAACTGTTTTAAGAAAAGCTTTCAAAACAAATAACACATAAACACTTGTATTGCCAAACTCAATGATTACAATCACCTCTAATCTGTTTGATTAGACGAAGAACACAGATTGTTCTTAGGGTTTTACAACCTTAGAGGCGTATGAAAACTTAATCAGAAAAGCAATTATAGCTGAAAAATAAACTTGTACATGCAGAACCTTACAATAGAAAAACCTATTCTATGTATATATACTGCTTTCTGATTTGTTTCCTTGATAAACTCTGATTTCTCTGATGGTAGATATGCTTGAATCTTCGAATATATCTTTTCTTGAATATCAGCACTTTCTGTTTATTGAGCTATTGAGCAGCTTGAAGTCTATTTGTTGAGCAGCTTGAGTTTGAATACTGGCAGCTTGAACTTTTGAACTAGCAGCTCGAACTTCTTCAACTAACAGCTTGAACTTTGTAATTACACAGAAAATCTACTAACAGTTTGAGAAATCTAACTAATAGCTTGACATACTTAGAATATTTCCCAACATTTTGTTAAGTTATGAATTAGTTATGACTTTTCAAAGTTGATGCAACTTTTCTGCCGAAATTCTGTATTTCATAAACTTGATATAACTTATGATTCTTGTTGTTTATTCAATAACTACTTGTATAAAAAGTTATAAAACACATTTATATAACTTGTTTTCATAATATTTACACTTACATGACGTGTTTATATATTTATAACCACATTTGAAGAAAACAACTCAAAAACAAAAACTAGTGATTTATAAACTTGAGTTTGTATGAAACTTGTTGTTGGTGACTATATATATTATGCAATATAAACATTAATATGAGATATAATAGGTTAGTATTTACTTACTTTGATGTTTTAGAAGAATAAAAATGAGTAGAAGGTTGGATCTTCAAAAGTTTCACCAAGAACACTTCAAAATATGAAGGACACTTGAAAGAAAAATTTGTGTGGAGTATTTGTGTGTGTGTGGCTGGTTTTTGAGAGGAGGAAGAAGAGGATTTTTGGCTTTTTGAATGTGTGAAATGGAATGAGGAAGAACCCTCTATTTATAGAGGAAAAAAGATGGTGAAATGATGAAGAATAGTGAAAATCTTGGATGAATTGAAATAAAAAGGATTTGAAGGTGAAATGTTGAGTAAAAAAAAATAATTTCCAAGTCCTTTTGTACTCACCTAGGGCCGGCCTAATGGGGGTATTTATGTGTATTTTATTTTTGTATAAAAGTATTTAGAAATGTATTCTTGTATTTCCTTTTTCTTGTAATTTCATAAATACTTTTGGATGCATTGTTTTAAATGAATTGTTTTAGTTTTGCATAATTAATGTTAACTAATTGTATTAGTGTATGATTACTGTCACTAATCATAGTTTAATTATATACTTAGTTGAATTAATCCATCGTATCGCAAATCGATCGGATTAATTGGTTTCCCGATTCATCGCACCGATGAAATTGATTCTAATTGAGTTGAATTTCCTTATGAACATTGTTAATCACCTTGATTAATTGCTAATGACCACTGATTAGGTTATAAATTCCTAATAAACACTAATTTGGTCATAGTTGCTAACCTGGTTTAGTGCCGGATGTTACAGTCTCCCCCTGTTAAGAGAATTTCATCCCGAAATTTTATATTGTTTCCTCACGGGTATTGTTACTTAATAATAGATAAGAGTATCTTTGCTTAGGTTGGCCTTTGCATGCCTAAGTGAAATCTGGTCCATGTCTAGAATTCCATCTGACCTTAAGGATGAGTATATGACTGTGCTTCAATCCTTTGACCTCACGGTCCATGATTTCTACCGGCTTTTTGATGAAGCGAAGTTTATCAGTTAGTTGGATTTCTTCCAAGGGGTAACAAGTGTTTCCTCTAACAAACGCTTCTTCAGATTCGATACGTGGAAGGTATTGTGCATGCTGCCAAGCTCTGGTGGTAGCTCTAAACAATAAGCTACTAGTCCAATTATTTTTAAGACCTTGAATTGTCCAATGTAATGAGGATTCAGTTATCCTTGACTTCCTAATCGTATCATGCCCTTCCATGGCGAGACTTTCATCGGTAACCTTTCTCCTAATTGAATCTCAAGGGATTTTCTCCTTACGCCCACATAACTTTTCCGACGATCGGGAGTAGCAAAGGCTTGACTATCCTTGACCTTGGCCTAGCAAAGGGGTGATCGACACTTTTGTCCATACAGTGCCTCAAATGAAGCAACCTTAAAACGTGTGTAATAGCTGTTGTTGTATGATAATTCTTCTAATGGTAATTGAGTATCCCAATACTTCCCAAAATCCATTACACAGGCTCTTAAGATAGGTTCTAGGTTTGAATCTTTCTTTCATTCTGACCATTGGTCTGATGGTGATAGGTGGTACTCATGTCCAAGTTGTACCCAAAGCTTGCTGTAATGTTTGCCAAAAATCTAGATGGGAATCTGCTCTCCGTATCCGTAATGATTGAAGTAGGCACTCCATGTCCGGAGATGACTTCCTTGAGGTACGTTTGGACTAGCTTATTCATCCTGTTGTTCTCCTTGATTGGTAAGAATGCACGGATTTTGTTAGGCAGTCGACTATTACCCAAATGGTTTCTGATATTTTGTCTTAACTTTGGAGTATGTTAGGAATTTGCTGACATATGTGGGAATGTCATCCTTCATGTTAGGCCACCCGTATAGCTCCTTGAGGTCATGATACATTTTATCGGATCCGGGGTGAACGACATATCCTGATTTGTGTCCTTCATCCATATCCAGCTTTCTTATTCCACCAAACAGAATAATCAGACTCTATTCTTGAATTATCGATTTTTATTAGCGCTTATCCCAAACTATTTATCCATTCTGTGCAGGGCTTCATTTTTCATATGTTCCTCCTTAACGACTTCTACTTGTGCATCATGAACTAAGAAAGGAAGGTTTGGTTGAATAGTTATAACTAGTGTTTGTACTCTAAACGGCTTAGCTCGTTCCTTTTGGCTCTGAGTGTCTGCAAGCACATTAGTTTTCCGCAGGTGATAACGAATTTCACAGTTGCAATCTTTTATTTGCTCCATTAACGATGTTACCTCATATTTGAGTTTTTCTGGTCCAAGATGTGTTGGAGGCTCTTATGGTCTGTGAGTGTAGTACACTTCTTACCGTACAACTAATGTCTTCAAGTTTTAAGGATAAAGACTACTGCTCCAAGATCTAGCTCATGCGTGGTGTAATTCACCTAATGAACATGAAGGTATCATATAGTATATGCTATGACCCTATCTTTCTATATCAACCCATTGTGTGAAGCGTCAGAGTAATCTATAAATTTCTTGCTTTTTCTTGAATAAAATAAGCGCGCTGCACAGTTTGTGCTTTAATAACTGATATTGTGTCTCCTGATCCTCGCCCCAATCATACTTAATGTCTTTTCGGGTCAGTTGTGTTAGAGCTCCGGTGATCTTTGAGAAATTTGATAATTGCCTATGATAAGTGGCAAGTCTCAAGGACTGTCGTATCTCTATGGGGGTTCTAAGAGTTGACCAATTCCTGATAGTCTCGATCTTTGCGGGGTCGACTTGGATCACTTTACTATTGATCACGTGACCGAGAAATCTTACCTATCTTAGCCAAAAGTCAAACTTAGAAAGCTTGGCATATAGTTGTTCTTTCTTCAACAACTCTAGAATCAGTCTTAAATGTTTGCTCGTGCTCCTCGTTGCTTTGTGAGTAGATTAAGATGTCATTCATGAATACAATCACGAATTTGTCTAGATAAGGTTTGCATACCCGATTTATGAGGTCCATGAATACTGTTGGGGCACTGGTTAATTCAAACGGCATTAATAGGAATTTATGATGACCGTAACGAAATCTAAGGGCTGTTTTGGGAATATCTTTCTTGCGAACCCTAACATGATGATAACCAGACCTTAGGTCGATCTTCGAATAGAAGCTTAATTCTTGGAGTTTGGTCAAACAAGTCATTGATCCTTGTGAGCGGGTATCGGTTGGCTTAGTTTATTTAGCTCTCGGTAATTGATGCACGTTCTGAAGGTTCCATCATTCTTCTTTATAAACAAAACTGGAGCTCCTCCAAAGCGAGGAACTCGATTTGATAAACCCTATATCTATGAGCGCCTACAGTTTTTTGGACGATTCTTACACTATTGATGGGGCTAATCGGCATGGTGCTCGAGCCACTGGTGCAGAACCTGATACTAGGCCGATTTTTGAATTTGACTTGCCTCGATGTTGGGAGTTAAGGTAAGTATTCTGGAAAAACTTTGGGGTAACCATAAATAACAAGAACATTTTCGAGCCGCTTTTCCTTTGGCTCCCTCTCTGTCAACACTTCATGGTCCTAATGCTAGAGATGATGCTTACATTGGTATTTCTTGCTTTGCCATGGACAGTAAGGACTTTCTTATTGGCTAAAGGTATATGAACCGTCTTCTTGTTGCACACTATTTCCGCACGATTTTTCGATAGTCAATCCATGCCTATGTCCACGTCAAAACTTCCCAGTTTGACGGGCATCAAGTCTGTTTCAAAGATTCGGCCTACTAATTCTAAGGAGCATCCTCGACTTATATTATTTGTCTTAAGCGTCTTACTCTTATCAACCTCAATAGCATAAGTGGCACATAATTGTGTAAGAATGGAATTTTTCTGCTAGTGGATATAGAGCTCCTATTAGCACCAGTTTCAATTAGTAGAAATGCATACGTGGTATCTAATGGGGTAAGAGGATAAGTGTATGAGTTTAAAATTTCTTAAGCAGATAGTCATATTTTTATCTCCTCGTACGTAGAGTTGTAGTTAAAACTTAATTCCTTATTAAAGTTCTTGATACATAATCTTTGTATATGATACGGTCGGGATTTTTCGATAAATTTTCAAGGCTTACGTACATCAGATAGTAAAAACCTAGAGATATACTATAAACCGGTAGAAAGGTACTAAGTATGAGATGCCTCATCGTACTTTAGAGCGTTAAGTTGTTGGGTTAGCTCTGCATTATGGCTATGCGCTCTGCTAAGCGCTGTCACAATTTGTCGGTTCCGTCTTGTTGGATCGCCTAGGTATTCTGGTTGGCCCAATGTATGTTGGTGTGTTACCTCCTACTTAATCCTTGCAGAGATCTCAACGACCCCCTGTTGGATTTATCGGAGTTAGAGGTCATGTCTGGCGGCCCTTGCCACCAACAGAGGCATCATTTGTTATGTAGGTTTCTGGGTAAGTGTCAGCACTTGAGAGGAAGATGGTGTTCCGACTTCAAACTGGTTTTGGATCCCTCCCTCGTTTCTCCACTCTTGGAGAGTGTGAGGCATCCATTCCCAATGTCTTATGGTTGCCCGTCACTACTACGGTGGGTTTGGCTAATGGGCAGGTACTGGGATAGACTCCCATTGTGTGACGTCCTTGTTAAATTAATGATATAATTGTAATCTCCAGGATCGACAAACAACCCAATGAATAATCATAACAATTGAAATTGAATACTTAAGATAGAGTTAAGCAATTACACGCTAAAGCAATGAAAGTAAATGTCTATAGTGAATAAGTCTAGCTATTACATCAACATAATTGTATTACAAGTCATAATAGCCCAGCCCCAAGTCACATTATCTGTGTACCAATAACTTCTAAGTCTCCGGGATGTGAATTGATTTGCTTAAGTGGAAGGTCCCGCTACACACTTGCCTTTGCCTGTAAACATGGTGAGTCAACGGTAAGCTAAATGCTTAGTGAGATAACAGATTATGCATACAACAAATATTTCTTTAGAAACAATGCTTAACCATGGGCAGTGTAAGCCCCATGTATGTGAAAACGGCAGTGAAAGCCTCAATGTGTAAGTAAACCATGCAGTGCTAGCATGGGGTGGCAGTTCAATATGCTGATCGGGGATGTGCCGAACCTGATGGGATACGAGTGGGATGATCAGTCCCCGACAGTGGCCTGCTGTCAGCCCCAGTCCAGGTCGCATCAGATTGTGAAGTAATGATCATGCAATGCAAGCATGATGTAAATAGATGCACTTTCAATTGAACGCAAGCTACATGTGTGTTACATGTCAAGTACGAGTGTGCATCATAACAACAAATCATTTCATGAGTGCCAAATGAAGTATATGAACAACGTGAACATGCCATTGAATGTATAAACATGAATGCAAAAACAATAAATGTTCGAATGACAATCTGTTACTCACAGTGATTGGTTTTGTGACTTGATCCTGAATCAATGTGTGTTTTGATAACACCACAATGATCTGTAATGTAAGTGTAATAGTGAACATGTGTCAGTAATTGCTTAAAACTTGTATTCTGTAATTTTAAATGTAATTGGGTTCTGAATTCGGACCACATCCGAATTCGGATGGTCCGAATTGTAATTGGTCCGAATTTGGGGTGATGGTCCGAAGTTGTGGATCCGAATTGGGTAATCCGAAATTACTATGTGTCCGAAATTGGCATTGGTCCGAATTAGGAGGGATCCGGATTAGCAAGGTCCGAAATTGGCGAGGTCCGAAATTGCTAATGGTCCGGATTGGAACTTTGGTCCGAAATAGTTGAACAGGACCCGAATTCGGATGGTCCGAATTCGGTCCATATGGATCCGAGTTCATACTTATAAATTTTTCTAATATTTTCCAGAATTATGTTTTTGACCATTTTTGTATGTTTCTGAGTCTAATATTGCAGCTATAAGCTTAAATGTACTATATCAACTTATAATATAACACTTATGTACCAACATAACCGATTTGTGTCCATTTTTCTTATGAGTCTCGATGAACACACACTAAAACACACACACAATTACAGATTTCATACTTAAGAGTGGATTTAGAACCTGAAATTTTGTACACAACATCTCTAACACTCGATTTGAACATTGCAACCATAAATTCCAACATGCATTAACATTTGCAACAATAATCTTAGAAATCGGTTTTCATAAAAACCGAACCAAAACTTCATAAATCCGAAAGATTGAATAATATTTACCTCGAATCGTTTGTTGTAGCAGTTATAGTTCCTAAATTGCAACTTGTTTCCAACTTTTGCACTTGAATTTTATGATTTCTAGAGAGTAGAGAGAAAATCGGTTTAGAGAGAGAGAGTAGAGAGAGAGTGTGTGGGTGGAAATGAAAGGGTTTTTCCCCTTTTTATTTCTATTTTGTCCCAATTGCACATTATACCCCTCAACTTCGTATTTTTCTTACTTAACTGATAATATGATCAAAATTTGCTTAAATTGACATAACATTTCATTAATACAAATAATTGAGTCTTAATAATTGTAAATTACACATAATTGAAAATTGGGATGTTACAGCATGGGCTCCACCACGCCTATACTTCGTCCGCGAAGTCATGCTGCGCTAAACAAACTTGGGTACTTAATCTTCATTTCTTCTTCCGATTCCCAAGTGTGATTAGCTCCCTTATGATGCTTCCACTTGACCAGCACCATCCTGATCTCTTTGTTCCGTAGCTTCTTGACTTTTGTCTCCAAAATGCACTCCGGTTCATCAACGAACCTTAGCCGTTCGTCAACCTTAATATCCGAGTGATCAGTCCATGGTTCCCTGTCGGGCACCAGACTCTTTCTTAAGTATCCTACGTGGAAGACTGGGTGAACACTTGACAATTCTTCCGGCAAGTCCAAATGATAGGACTGATTCCCAACTCTTTCTAGTATTTTGAAGGGTCCTATGAATCGAGGTGATAGCTTTCCTCGCTTCACGAATCTTGTAACACCTTTCATTGGGGATACCTTCAAGTATACCCAATCGTCCTTTTGAAACTCTATTGCTTTATGACGGCGATCGTGGTAATTCTTTTGCCGATCTTGTGCCGTTTTCATGTATTGCCGAATGAGTTGGATCTTTTCATTGGTCTCTTGCAGCAAAGCAGGACCAGCTATTGGAGTTTCTCCTGTTTCCCTCCAACAGGTTGGAGTCCTACATTTTCTTCCGTATAGAAACTCGAACGGTGCCATCTTGATAGTGGAATGGTAACTATTGTTGTAGGAGAATTCAACCAATGGGAGGTGCTCGTCCCAGTTACCACCCAAATCCATGACACAGGCTCTGAGCATGTCTTCGAGAGTTAGGATTGTTCTTTCACTTTGCCCGTCTGATTGAGGTCTATATGCAGTACTCATTGCGATACGAGTACCTAGACCCTGTTGTAGAGCAGCCCAGAAGTTGGAAGTGAATCTACTATCTCGGTCGGAGACAATAGACTTAGGCACACCATGCCTAATAATGATTTCGTTAACGTAGATCTGGGCGAGACGGTCCAGTGAATAGGTTTCTCGGATTGGAATGAAGTGTGCAGATTTTGTTAATCGGTCAACGATGACCCAAATGGCATCATGTTGACGACGTGTTTTGGGAAGTTTTGTTACGAAGTCCATAGTAATATGGTCCCACTTCCATTCAGGGATAGGAAGAGGTTGCATACTACCATAGGGCTGTTGATGTTCTGCTTTGACTAGACGACATGTTCTGCACCTTTCAACATACTGACCGACATCTCTTTTCAATCCTGGCCACCAGAAGTCGGCCTTCAGGTCGTTGTACATTTTTGTGCTACCAGGATGAATTGAGAATTTGGATTGGTGAGCTTCTTCAAGTATGACTTCCCGCATGTTCCCGAACTTAGGAACCCACACTCTGCCATAAATACCCTTTAATCCAGTTCCATCATCTTGCATCAATGGCAACTGTATTCTGATATCTTCATCTTTAACATTCTCTTCTTTTAGGGCCTGTAACTGAGCAGCCCTTACATCGTTTATGATCGTTGAAGTCAGTATCGTGGAAGTCAAAGCATAGCAGTATGCCTTGCAATACGCTTTTCTGCTTAAGGCATCGGCCACTACGTTGGCCTTCCCCGGGTGATATAGAATTTCACAGTCGTAATCTTTGATCAGCTCCATTGACCTTCTTTGCCTCATATTCAAGTCCTTCTGACTGAATATGTACTTCAAACTTTTGTGGTCGGTGTAGAGCTGACACTTGGTTCCACACAAGTAGTGTCTCCATAACTTGAGAGCGAAAGTCACAACAGTTAGCTCTAGATCATGAGTAGAGTAATCTTTCTCATGCGGTTTGAGTTGTCTAGAAGCATAAGCTATGACGTTTCCTCTTTGCATTAGTACCGCACCCAAACCCATGCCTGATGCATCTGTGTAGACAACGAAGTCTTCGTTCCCTTCAGGCAGGGCTAACACAGGTGCTTCACTTAGCAGATTCTTCAAGTTGTCAAATGCCATTTGCTGTTCTTCTTTCCAAAAGAAGGTCGCGTTCTTGCGAGTAAGCTTTGTTAGCGGAACGGCGATCTTTGAGAAGTCTTTGATGAATCGGCGGTAGTAACCAGCCAATCCCAGAAAACTACGAATCTCGGTGGCGTTGCGGGGTGATTCCCAGTTCTGGATAGCTTCGATCTTTGCAGGATCAACAGCAATCCTAGCACCAGATATCACGTGCCCCAAGAATTGGATCTGAATTAAATTTTGAGTAAGTACAAGCTAACAACGAGTTTATGATTAAGTATAAGGATCAAGAAATTGTTTGGAATGTTGAGACGTACCTGCCTCAACCAGAATTCACATTTAGAGAATTTGGCGTAAAGTCGCTCTTTGCGCAGCAACTCTAGCAATTCTCTCATATGTGCTGCATGATCCTCTTCGGTTTTTGAATAAATGAGAATGTCATCGATGAACACGATGACCGATTTGTCGAGCATTGGCCGACAGACTCGATTCATGAGATCCATGAAAGCGGCCGGCGCATTTGTGAGACCAAACGGCATTACCAGAAACTCGTAGTGTCCGTAACGAGTTCTGAAAGCCGTTTTAGGAATGTCATCAGGGTGTACTTTGAGTTGGTGATAACCCGAACGAAGATCAATCTTCGAGAAGTAACTTGCGCCTTGTAACTGGTCGAAGAGATCATCAATCCGGGGCAATGGGTATTTGTTTTTGATTGTGACTTTGTTGAGTTCTCGATAGTCGATGCACATTCGCAATGTGCCATCTTTCTTTTTAACGAACAACACAGGAGCGCCCCATGGAGAAGAACTTGGGCGTATGAAACCCTTATCGAGCAGCTCCTGTAATTGCTTCATCATTTCCTGCATTTCTGCAGGAGCTAGACGGTACGGAGCCTTTGCTATTGGAGCAGCTCCGGGAACGAGATCGATACGGAATTCCACTTGACGGTCAGGTGGCAACCCCGAGATATCTTCTGGAAAGACATCTGGAAATTCGGAAACGACGGGAACGGTGGAAGGAGATTGAACTTCAGCCTTTGCATCGACAGCGTAGGCTAAGTATGCGGAACAACCCTTGGCAACGTGCTTTCGGGCTTTTGCAATTGAAATGAGGCATAGGTCGCCTTTGTGTCTGTCACCATAGATACAAATATCTCGGCCCTCGGGAGTGGTAATCTTGATCATTCTTTTCTTACATACGATCTGGGCCTCATTGTGAACTAACCAGTCCATGCCTACTATGATATCGAATTCCCCGAACTCCATGGGAATTAGATCTATGTTGAACACTACATCCTCTACCAGTAAAGTGCAATTCCTATACACTTTATCTGCTTTAACTAACATGTTGCTAGCAGTCTCTATATCAAGTACAAATTGTAGTTTCGAAGTGGGCATATTGAATTGACGAGCAAATGCAGTGGAGACAAATGAACGATTTGCTCCAGAGTCAAACAATACACGTGCAGGAATGGAATTAACATAGAACGTACCAGTGACCACCTCCGGGTCATCCTTTGCTTCTTCAGCTGTGATTTGGAATGCCCTTGTTGGAGCCCTATGAGATTGATCCCTGCGAGCAGTGGATGCTGCAGAAGATCTTGCTGTTGATTGCTGAACGTTCTGATCTCTTGGGGGTTTCGGGCAATCCCTTGAAAAATGGCCAAGTCGGTGGCAGTTGTAGCATGCATCATCTTTTCGAGGACAATGCTCCCAGTGATGGCCTTTCTGCCCACAGCAGAAACAATACATGTCTTGAGTCTTGCACTCCCCAGAGTGCGCTTTTCTGCATCGTCTGCAGTCTCTCATTTCAGAACTGGCCGAAAAGGCCCTTAACTGATCAGCAAATGACTGAGCCTGCTCATCCATTCGTTTGGTTTGTAGCTCATTGTTCTGTTCCATAAGAGCTTGCATCATCTGGAACATTTGCTGAGGAGTCATATCGTCTCCTGACATGTTCTGAAATATAACAACTTATATTTAGAACATTTGATTGTAAGTCCTAAGTGTACAGTTACCCTTTGTGTTTCCCCGTGTGCATGTCAATCCTATCTTAGTTCAGATCATTACTTAGAAGTTCATTCTAATATCATAACCTAAGTTTGAGTTCAAGTCCTCGCGGACACTTGAAACCTCAAACTAATGCTCTGATACCAAACTGTGACGTCCTTGTTAAATTAATGATATAATTGTAATCTCCAGGATCGACAAACAACCCAATGAATAATCATAACAATTGAAATTGAATACTTAAGATAGAGTTAAGCAATTACACGCTAAAGCAATGAAAGTAAATGTCTACAGTGAATAAGTCTAGCTATTACATCAACATAATTGTATTACAAGTCATAATAGCCCAGCCCCAAGTCACATTATCTGTGTACCAATAACTTCTAAGTCTCCGGGATGTGAATTGATTTGCTTAAGTGGAAGGTCCCGCTACACACTTGCCTTTGCCTGTAAACATGGTGAGTCAACGGTAAGCTAAATGCTTAGTGAGATAATAGATTATGCATACAACAAATATTTCTTTACAAACAATGCTTAACCATGGGCAGTGTAAGCCCCATGTATGTGAAAACGGCAGTGAAAGCCTCAATGTGTAAGTAAACCATGCAGTGCTAGCATGGGGTGGCAGTTCAATATGCTGATCGGGGATGTGCCGAACCTGATGGGATACGAGTGGGATGATCAGTCCCCGACAGTGGCCTGCTGTCAGCCCCAGTCCAGGTCGCATCAGATTGTGAAGTAATGATCATGCAGTGCAAGCATGATGTAAATAAATGCACTTTCAATTGAACGCAAGCTACATGTGTGTTACATGTCAAGTACGAGTGTGCATCATAACAACAAATCATTTCATGAGTGCCAAATGAAGTATATGAACAACGTGAACATGCCATTGAATGTATAAACATGAATGTAAAAACAATAAATGTTCGAATGATAATCTGCAACTCACAGTGATTGGTTTTGTGACTTGATCCTGAATCAATGTGTGTTTTGATAACACCACAATGATCTGTAATGTAAGTGTAATAGTGAACATGTGTCAGTAATTGCTTAAAACTTGTATTCTGTAATTTTAAATGTAATTGGGTTCTGAATTCGGACCACATCCGAATTCGGATGGTCCGAATTGTAATTGGTCCGAATTTGGGGTGATGGTCCGAAGTTGTGGATCCGAATTGGGTAATCCGAAATTACTATGTGTCCGAAATTGGCATTGGTCCGAATTAGGAGGGATCCGGATTAGCAAGGTCCGAAATTGGCGAGGTCCGAAATTGCTAATGGTCCGGATTGGAACTTTGGTCCGAAATAGTTGAACAGGACCCGAATTCGGATGGTCCGAATTCGGTCCATATGGATCCGAGTTCATACTTATAAATTTTTCTAATATTTTCCAGAATTATGTTTTTGACCATTTTTGTATGTTTCTGAGTCTAATATTGCAGCTATAAGCTTAAATGTACTATATCAACTTATAATATAACACTTATGTACCAACATAACCGATTTGTGTCCATTTTTCTTATGAGTCTCGATGAACACACACTAAAACACACACACAATTACAGATTTCATACTTAAGAGTGGATTTAGAACCTGAAATTTTGTACACAACATCTCTAACACTCGATTTGAACATTGCAACCATAAATTCCAACATGCATTAACATTTGCAACAATAATCTTAGAAATCGGTTTTCATAAAAACCGAACCAAAACTTCATAAATCCGAAAGATTGAATGATATTTACCTCGAATCGTTTGTTGTAGCAGTTATAGTTCCTAAATTGCAACTTGTTTCCAACTTTTGCACTTGAATTTTATGATTTCTTGTGTGTGTTCTTGGATGGAGCCGAGAGGAAGAGAGAGTAGAGAGAAAATCGGTTTAGAGAGAGAGAGTAGAGAGAGAGTGTGTGGGTGGAAATGAAAGGGTTTTTCCCCTTTTTATTTCTATTTTGTCCCAATTGCACATTATACCCCTCAACTTCGTATTTTTCTTACTTAACTGATAATATGATCAAAATTTGCTTAAATTGACATAACATTTCATTAATACAAATAATTGAGTCTTAATAATTGTAAATTACACATAATTGAAAATTGGGATGTTACACATTGTTCCAGTCACACCCTTTTCCTAGGGGTGAACTTTCTCAATGTTCCATTGGGATGGCTCCTGAATAGGGTGTAGGATGGAATACATGGTGGTGATGGTGGAGCATTTGAGCTGCAGGGCTACAGTTGCCCCCCTCTTGTTCTGACGGTTCTTCTACCTCGGCATTGATTGGGTCAGGGTGGGTTTTCGATCCAAGTACACCTCAGTGTCACTTTGGCTTCCTTGTTCCATGGGTAAGAGTTCATCCTCAGGGTCAAAGGGGGATAATACCGTATTGTTTGACATGTTTCTATCATTAGGGTCCATACGTATGTTCACAGTTCTGGAAGAAGGTTTAGTTTTTGTAACAGTTATAGTCTAGGTGCTAATGCAACCTAGTTCACTATAACAATGGCTCTGATACCAATCTGTCACACCCCGTTACCCCGGTTGGAAACAAAGCGTGACGTTGCGGAAGCGTAACCATAATCATAACGAACGACCACTATATGGACGTTTTCAAAAATACATTGATTTAACTTCAAATATATATATTGTTTTACATAACCAAAATATAGCGTAAGTAGTTCTTAAAATACCAAGATTTAAATACGCAATTTAGTTTATCAAGAAAAATGCAAATAAATCTCCGAGTTTGAAAATGATGTGACTCCAAAATGAACGGAAGCCTTGGGATGCTTCCGATAAATGCGCATGTCTTAATCACCTGAAAATACATGCTAAAATACGTCAAAAAATTGTTGGTGAACTCATAGATTTAAGCGAAAAGACCAGTTGTATGGACATTATCAAATGAGTTGAATTTATAAAGCATTAATTTCGTTTATGTATTACATAAACCATCATGCAACCGAAGCTTAATTAAATGAGTTTGCCCTGTGCAGTATTCCCATACGTAATACCGTGTATTGAATATATATGCATCCCGCCGTTAGCCGATTAAGACTTACCCGAATGGGGGACATGACTCCCGATAGATCTATCCACAATATATTCGCGCTTACAAATAAATGCAATTAACGGTTCATGATTGAGGGCTGATGGATCCACACATGTAATACATATAAGAAATAAATAGTTTTGATGTCCATATGAAAATAGTGCATGTATTTCCACCCCAATAGATAGTGAAAATAGGGCTATAAGGACTCACCGAGCGTGTGATGGCAAAATATTTGCGAAAAATGCAAGTTTACGTTCTTTGATGGTTGATGCACCGGATGAGTTTAATCGAGTCCTGGATGATATAAGGGACTTAATAACTTCCCATATATGATAATATGTATATATAAAGGTTTTATGTCTTAAAGCACCCAACATTACAAGTTATAAATAAAACTCACTTAAAACGTCAAGTTTATATATATATATATATAGATATATAAAAAATTTTCCAGCTTTTCGAAGGGTTTTCGGCCTACTTTGAGGTTGTTTTTGACCAACCTCCAAAACGATTTAGGCTTTGGTTTTCTTGGACATTAAACTACTATATACAAATATTTTTTAATGTCAAGAACGGCCATTTTTCGAGGTGTTTAGGTTGGGAAAAATGCTTGTTAAAAATCCAATGTTGGCCATTTTTGAGCTGTCAAACTTTCGGGTTTCCAAATAATATCTGGGGGTTCTAAACTCCATAACAAATTATGAAAACTTCTAGATTTTTAGTTAAGACATAGATCTAACTTTTGAGATAAAAATCAACTCATTTTGTTAAGTTATGAATTAGTTATGATTTTTCAAAGTAGATGCAACTTTTCTGCCGAAATTCTGTATTTCATAAACTTGAAATAACTTGTGATTCTTGTTGTTTATTCAAAGACTACTTGTATAAAAAGTTAAAAAGCACATTTATATAACTTGTTTTCTTAATATTTACACTTACATGACGTGTTTATATATTTATAACCACATTTGAAGAAAACAACTCAAAAACAAAAACTTGTGATTTATAAACATGAGTTTTTATGACTCTTGTTGTTGTTGGTGATTATATATATTATGCAAGACTTATATAAACATTAATATGTAATATAATAGGTTAGTATTTACTTACTTTGATGTTTTAGAAGAATGAAAATGAGTAGAAGGTTAGATCTTCAAAAGTTTCACCAAGAACACTTCAAAATATGAAGGACACTTGAAAGAAAATTTTGTGTGGAGTGTGTGTGTGTGTGTGTGTGTGGGGCCGGTTTTTGAGAGGAGGAAGAAGAGAATTTTTGGCTTTTTGAATGTGTGAAAAATGAATGAAATGATGAATAATAGTGTAAATCTTGGATGAATTGAAATAAAGAGGATTTGATGGTGAAATGTTGAGAAAAAAAAATATTTCAAGGTCCTTTTGTACTCACCTAGGGCCAGCCTAATGGGGGTATTTATGTGTATTTTTTTTTTGTATTAAAGTATTTAGAAATGTGTTATTGTATTTCCATTTTATTGTAATTTCATAAATACTTTTGGATGCATTGTTTTAAATGAATTGTTTTAGTATTGCATAATTAATGTTAAGTAATTGTATTACTGTATGATTAGTGTCACTAATCATAGTTTTATTATATACTTAGTTGAATTAATCCATCATATCGCAAATCGATCGGATTAATTGATTTCCCAATTCATCGCACCGATGAAATTGATTCTAATTGAATTGAATTTCCTTACGAACATTGTTAATCACCTTGATTAATTGCTAATGACCACTAATTAGGTTATAAGTTCCTAATAAACACTGATTAGGTCATAGTTGCTAACCTGGATTAGTGCCAGATGTTACAATCTTCCCCTGTTAAGGGAATTTCGTCCCGAAATTTTATCTTTTTTCCTCAGGGGTATTGTTACTTAATAATATATAAGAGTATCTTTTCTTAGGCTGGCCTTTGCATGCCTAAGAGAAATCGGGTCCATGTCTAGAATTCCATCTGACCTTAAGGATGAGTATATGACTGTGCTTCAATCCTTTAACCTCACGGTCCATGATTTCTACCGGCTTTTTGATGAAGCAAAGTTTATCAGTTAGTTGGATTTCTTCCAAGGGGTAACAAGTGTTTCCCCTAACAAACGCTTCTTCAGATTCGATACGTGGAAGGTATTGTGCAAGCTGCTAAGCTCTGGTGGTAGCTCTAAACAATAAGCTACTAGTCCAATTCTTTTTAAGACGTTGAATTGTCCAATGTAATGAGGATTCAGTTATCCTTGATTTCCTAATCTTATCATGCCCTTCCATGGCGAGACTTTCATCGGTACCCTTTCTCCTAATTGAAACTCAAGGGATTTTCTCCTTACGCCCACATAACTTTTCTAACGATCGGGAGTAGCAAAGGCTTGACTATCCCTGACCTTGGCCTAGCAAAGGGGTGATCGATACTTTTGTCCGTACAGTGCCCCAAATGGAGCAACCTTAAAACTTGTGTAATAGCTATTGTTGTATGATAGTTCTTCTAATGGTAATTGAGTATCCCAATACTTCTCAAAATCCATTACACAGGCTCTTAACATAGGTTCTAGGGTTTGAATCTTTCTTTCATTTTGACCATCGGTCTGATGGTGATAGGTGGTACTCATGTCCATGTTTGTACCCAAAGCTTGCTGTAATGTTTGCCAAAAAGCTAGAAGTGAATCTGCTATCCGTATCCGTAATGATTGAAATAGGCACTCTGTGTCTGGAGATGACTTCCTTGAGGTACGTTTGGACTAGCTTATTCATCCTGTTGTTCTCCTTGATTGATAGGAATGCATAGATTTTTTTAGGCGGTCGACTATTACCCAAATGGTTTCTGATGTTTTGTCTTAACTTTGGAGTATGTTAGGAATTTGCTGACATATGTGGCAATCTCATCCTTCATGTTAGGCCACCCGTATAGCTCCTTGAGGTCATGATACATTTTATCAGATCCGGAGTGAACGACATATCCTGATTTGTGTCCTTCATCCATAGCCAGCTTTCTTATTCCACCAAGCAGAGTAATCAGACTCTATTCATGAAATATCGATTTTTATTAGCCCTTATCCCAAACTATTTATCCATTCCGTCCAGGGCTTCATTTTTCTTATTTTCCTCCTTAACAACTTTTACTTGTCAATCATGAACTAAGGAAGGAAAGTTTGGTTGAATGGTTATAACTAGGGTTTGTACTCTTAACGGCTTAGCTCGTTCCTTTTGGCTCCGAACGTCTGCAAGCATATTAGTTTTCCTCAGGTGATAACGAATTTCACAGTTGCAATCTTTTATTTGCTCCATCAACGATGTTACCTCATATTTGACTTTTTCTGGTTCAAGATGTGTTGGAGGCTCTTATGGTCTGTGAGTGTAGTACACTTCTTCGCGTAGAACTAGTGTCTTCAAGTGTTAAGGATAAAGACTACTGCTCCAAGATCTAGCTCATGCGTGGTGTAATTCACCTAATGAACCTTAAGGTTTCATAAAGTATAAGCTATGACCCTATCTTTCTATATCAACCCATTGTGTGAAGCGTCACAGTGATCTACAAATTTCTTGCATCTATTGAATAAAATAAGCGCGCTACACAGTTTGTGCTTTAATAACTGATATGGTGTCTCTTGATCCTCACCCCAATCATACTTAATGTCTTTTCGGGTCAGTTTTGTTAGAGCTCCGGTGATCTTTTAGAAATTTTGATAATTTCCTATAATAAGTGGCAAGTCTTAAGGACTGTCGTATCTCCATGGGAGTTCTAAGAGTTGACCAATTTCTGATAGTCTCGATCTTTACTGGGTCGACTTGGATTCCTTTACTATTGATCACGTAACCGATAAATATTACCTATCTTAGCCAAAAGTCAAACTTAGAAAGCTTGGCATATAGTTGTTCTTTCTTCAACAACTCTAGAATCAGTCTTAAATGTTTACTCGTGCTCCTCCTTGCTTCGTGAGTAGATTAAGATGTCATTCATGAATACAATCACGAATTTGTCTAGATAAGGTTTGCACAGCCGATTTATGAGGTCCATGAATATCGTTGGGGCACTCGTTAATTCAAACGTCATTATTAGAAATGTATGATGACCGTAACGAAATCTGAGGGCTGTCTTTGGAATATCTTTCTTGTGAACTCTAACATGATGATAACCAGACCTTAGGTCGATCTTCGAATAGAAGCTTAATTCTTGGAGTTTGGTCAAACAAGTCATTGATCCTTGTGAGCGGGTATCGGTTCACTTAGTTTATTTAGCTCTCGGTAATTGATGCACGTTCTGAAGGTTCCATCCTTCTTCTTTATAAACAAAACTTGAGCTCCTCCAAAGCGAGGAACTCGGTTTCATAAACTCTTTATCTAAGAGCTCCTTCAGTTGGTTGGACGATTCTTACACTATTGATGGGGCTAATCGGCATGGTTCTCGAGCCACTGGTGCAGTACCTCATACTAGGCCGATTTTTGAATTTGACTTGACTCGATGTTGGGAGTTAAGGTAAGTGTTCTGGAAAAACTTTGGGGTAACCATAAATAACAAGACTATTTTTGAGCCGCTTTTCCTTTGGCTCCCTCTCTGTCAACACTTCAGGGTCCTAATGCTAGAGATGATGCTTACTTTGGTATTTCTTGCTTTCCCTTGGACAGTAAGGACCTTCTTATTGGCTAAATGTATATGAACCTTCTTCTTGTTGCACACTATTTCCGCACGATTTTTCGATAGTCAATCCATGCTTATGTCCACGTCAAAACTTCCCAGTTTGACGGGCATCAAGTCTGTTTCAAAGAGTCAGCCTACTAATTCTAAGGAGCATCCTCAAGAGAGGGAACAAGGGATTCGTATCATTCGCTGGGAACAAGGGAGGACATATCACTGGAACTGGAGTGGTCACTAATGGGACTATCACACTTGATCAAGTTTATCATGTTGATAAACTTGATCATAATCTCATTAGTGTATCTCAAATCTGTGATAAGACGAACTAAGTAATATTTACTTATATTGAGGCGTTAGTAGTGAAACCAGGATTTAAAGTACCTGAAGAGTGGATAATGATGAGAGCCCCAAGGAAGAATGATTTGTACATGATGGACATTAACATATCAGATTCGTCGATGGGAACAATCTGTCTTCTATCCAAAGCTTCAGAGTCAGAATCCATTTTATGGCACAGACGCATGACACACTTGCACCTAAGGAAAATGAACTACATCACTAAACATGGTCTGGTGCAAGGTGTCCCACTGAAGAGTTTTCAGTTCGACGACAAGTGTGTACCATGCAAGAAAGGCAAACAACACAAGAAGTCACACAAGTCAAAAACTCAGAACTCGATAGCTTCCACCTTCGATTTGCTGCATATGGATCTCTTCGGTCCTATCAACGAAGGGAGTATATGTGGTAGTTGGTATTGTTTAGTTATCACTGATGATTACTCACATTTTTCATGGGTTTTCTTTTTAGGTACGAAGGACGAAACAGCTGGAAAGTTGATTGGGTTCTTAGACCAAGTCGAAAATTCATACGGGACGAGGGTAAAACGTATCAGGAGTGATAATGGAACAGAATTTAAAAACACAATAATTGGTGTTTATTTCCTATCCAAAGGCATAGTGCATCAATTTAGTGCACATATGAGCCACAACAAAATGGGGTGGCAGAACGGAAAAACAAGTCTTTGATTGAGGCAGCAAGGACCATACTCTCGGATTCAAAGCTTCCTACCATGTTTTGGGGGGAGGCAGTGAATACCACATGTCCCGTTTTAAACCGGGTCCTTACTGTCAAATCACTGAACAAAACCTGTTATGAAGTTCTGAATAATAGACCACCTAATTTAACAGGCTTTGAACCTTTTGGGGTACCGTGTACTCTATTGAAAACAAAACGTCAACCTAACTTTGGTGAAATGGCTGACGAAGGATACTTCCTAGGTAATGTCCCTAACTCACCAAACAAAAGGGTTTTTAACAAAACAAACGGTACGGTAGGAATTGTGTTTAACATCGATGTTACAAGTTATTCACATGAACCCCAAACAGGTCCTGAGTGGTTATTTGATTATGACTCATTGTTTGAATCATTTAACATACCTTTTACTGGAAATGCAAATACAGTGGAGAATGACTTCTCGTCATTAAGTCTGAATAACAACTATCAAGGTTTTCCTAAGTCAGGCGTTGCATCAACTTCTGAGCCTACAACGACTGAAGATAGGTCTCCAACAGAGAATGAACCTGAGTTACCTACAAACGAGAATCAGACAAATTCTTCTAACTCCGAGGATAGTGATCATGAGGAAGAGAATGTAACGTCTGAAGTCGTACCCCCGTTAGGTGAAATAGGATCAAACTTAAGAGATAATCTTAGGGTCGATGAGATTGAGACATCAAGGATAAACAAGGATCATCCGATTGAGAGTATCATAGGGAATCCTAATACCGGTGTGAGAACTAGGAGTAGTGTGAATAATAACACGGTGTTGTTATCGATGATCAACGACTCCGAGGCCTATGACACTTGTCTTTATTCATGTTTCATCTCGCAAGTAGAGCCGAAGAATGTACAAATGGTACTAAAAGACAACTCTTGGGTTGAAGCCATGCAAGAAGAACTGTCACAATTCAGAAAGCTTGAAGTGTGGGAGTTAGTGCCGCTACCTCGAGGAGAAGTTGTAATAGGAACCAAATGGGTTTTTAAGTGCAAGAGAGATGATCGGGGTATAGTTACTCGTAACAAGGCTAGACTTGTGGTTAAAGGATTCAACCAAGAAGAGAGAATTGATTAGAACGAAGTGTTTGCACCAGTGGCAAGGCTTGAGGCAATTCTTCTGTTTCTAGCCTTCGCGTCCTTCAAAGGATTTAAAGTATATCAACTGGATGTAAAGAGTGCATTCCTGTATGGCAAGGTGAAGGAACTGGTGTACGTCGAACAACCGCCTGGGTTTACTGATCCAAAATATCCCGACAGAGTATATCGACTTGATAAGGCTCTATATGGATTACATCAGGCACCAAGAGCATGGTATGAGACGATATCAACTCATCTTTTGGACAACTTGTAACATCCCTACTTTTCAATTATTTGTAATTTACAATTTTAAGGACTCAATTATTGTATTAATGGAATATTATATCAATTTAAGGAAATTTTGATCATAATACAGGTTTAAATAAGAAAATACGAAGTTGAGGGGTATGATGTGCAAATAGGTTAAAGTGACAAATAAAAGATGGAAACTCCTTCATTTTTCATCATCTCACTCTCTCTCTACACTCTCACGATCTCTCTCTTCATCTCTCTAAAAACCCACCTTTTCATCATCAGAAATCCGAAATTGTTGGATTGAAGTACTACAAATCAGGAATCAAGCTTTTTGGAAGGAACTATAGGCAACACAACAAACGATTTGAGGTAAGATTCATCCAATCTTGCTATTTTTGAAGTTTTTGGTTCGGTTTTTATATAAACCGAATCATAGGATTTTGATCTCAGATGTAATTGCATGTCGAATCTTGTTATGGAAATGTTAAAATCGAGTATATAGGATGTTGCATACCAATTTTCAAAATCAGATTCGAAGTCTAAGTATAATTTTGAATTAAGTGTGTGTTTTTAGTGTGTGTGTTCATCGTGACTTGAAGAAAAATGGACTTAAATGGACTAATTTGGTATGATAGTGTTATGTTATAAGTTAAAAGTGTACATAAAGGTCATATCTTCAATTTTAAGTTACTGAAACATGCAAAAATGGTCAAAAATGCAAATCTGGAAAATATTGGAAATTTACCAAGTATGAACTCGGTCCGGATCCATCCGAGTTCGGACCCGTACTCCAATTCGGACCAACCCATTTCGGACCAAAGACCCAATCCGGACCCTGCCTAATTCGGACCCCAACCTATTTCGGACCTCCACCCAGTTCGGACCAACAGTCATTTCGGATCACCCCCATTTCGGACCTTACTCAATTCGGACCATCTGCATTTCGGACCATCCGAATTCAGATGTGGTCCGAATTCAGTTCCAATTTTAGTTAATTTTCAGAATTTAAGTTTTAAGCAATTACTGACACAAAATCATTATTACACTTACTTGACAGATCATTGTGGTGTTATCAAACACACATTGATACAGAGATAAATCACACTATACCAATCACTGTGAGTAATAGATTATCATTCTAACATTTATTGTCTTTGCATTCACATTTACATATTCAATGGCATGTTCACATTGTTCATATACATCAATTGACACTCATGAATGATTTGTTGTTATGATGCACACTCGTACTTGACATGCAACACACATGTAGCCAGCGTTCGTTTGAAAGTGCATCTATTTACATCATGCTTGCACTGCATGATCATTACTTCACAATCTGATGCGACCTGGACTGGGGCTGACAGCAGGCCACTGTCAGGGATTGATCATCCCACTCGTTATCCTGGTCAGGTTCGGCACATCCCCGATCAGCATTTGAACTGCCAACCCCATGATTGCACTGCATGGTTTTCACATACATTGGGGCATACACTGCCCGTAGTCACACTATGCTTGTAAAGAAATATTTGTTGTTTGCATAATCTGTTATCTCACTAAGCAAATTAGCTTATTGTTGACTCACGATGTTTTCAGGCAAAGGCAAAGGTCTAGCTGGACCATCTACTTAAGCATTTCAGTTCAATATTCAGGAGACTTTAGAAACTATTGGTACATGAATGTAGTAGCTTTGGGCTGGGATTTGATACTTTCAAAACAATTATGATGTTGTAATAGTTAGACTTAATCACTGTAGACATATACTTTTATTGCTTTAGTGTGGAACTGCTTAAATCTAATTGAAGTATTCAATTTTAATTATCATGTTATTCATTGGGTTGTTTGTTGATCCTGGTGATTTGAATTATACTATCTAAATATGAGGACGTCACACAACGGGTTTGAAAGAGGTAGAATTGATCGTACATTGTTCCTGAAGAGAATGGGAGAAGACTTTATCTTGGTACAAGGGTACGTGGATGACATCATTTTCGAGTCGTCAAACGAACAGATGTGCAAAGACTTTGAGAAGGTTATGAAGTCAAAGTTTGAGATGAGTGCTATGGGAGAGCTGAACTTCTTTTTGGGTTTGCAAGTTGAACAGAGGTAGGAGGGCATGTTTATCCATCAGACGAAGTATGTCTATGATATTCTGGAGCGCTTCGGATGGAAGGAACAAATCTGACTGCTCACTTTGGCACTCCGATTCAAGTGAATCACAATCTCGGACTGGGTACAGAGAGTGATACTGATGTGGATCCGACTCTATATCGGGCCATGATCGGGTCACTTATATATTTAACTGCTTCTAGATCTGACATTATGTTTGCTGTGTGTATTTGTGCTAGGTTCCAAGCTAATTCGAAAGAAATGCATATGAAAGCTGTGAAGCGGATTCTACGATACCTGAAGTCGAAACCGAAGCTGGGACTTTGGTATCATGCTGATGGAGATCTAGAATTTGAAGCAAACATGGATTCTGATTATGGCGGATGCAGCTTGAACCGCAAATCAACAACTGGAGGTTGTTAGTTCCTTGGAGGGAGGCTCGTATCCTGGCA
Source organism: Centrapalus pauciflorus (assembly GCA_020465985.1). Taxonomy (NCBI): domain Eukaryota; kingdom Viridiplantae; phylum Streptophyta; class Magnoliopsida; order Asterales; family Asteraceae; genus Centrapalus; species Centrapalus pauciflorus. Next base: position 150,780 of record JAANYP010003458.1, read on the forward strand.
ATGCAAGAAACAGACTTCGGTAGCCGTGTCAACGTGCGAGGCCGAATATGTAGCTGCTGGTAGTTGCTGTTCACAGGTTTTGTGGATACAACAACAATTGCGGGATTACGGTTTGACTTACACTCATACTCCCATTAGGATAGATAATCAATCTACAATTGCTATAACTAATAATCCAGTTAAACACAGTAAAACAAAGCACATAGACATAAGACATCATTTCATACGTGATTGTGCTGAAAAGAGTTTGATAAAACTGGTAAAAGTTGCAACGGCAGACAATAATGCATATTTATTCACTAAAGCATTTGATAAGGCACACTTTGAGTTGTTAGTTCAACTAAATGGTATGCGTAATCCAGAGTAACTTGACCTTAGTAGTTTTTCTTTCCTTTTAAAAGTAAGATAGTGGCTTAGTAGATTTTCTTTCCTTTTATAGTAAGTTAGTATGTTAGATTATTCGCTTATCTTAAAAATCAAAAACAAAAAAAAAAAGAGAAAATCATAAAAATTAAAAAAAAAAAAAAAAAGAGAATATGAAAAAATGAGTTAAGTCATAGAGTCTAAGGTTCAAAGTGACAAAAATTAGCACAGTCTAAACAAACTCTAAGTTTGAGCTTTCACACATAATACACCATAAATTCTAAGTTATATACACTTTCTTATTTGATGTGGTGGTAGACATAATCCATGAAGGAAATCCTAACAGCTAATAAAATAATCAAGAAAATGTCATATGTGTGACTAACTTAGATGTATGACCAAATGGTCTTAAATTCTATGCTAGAGACTTACAGACAATGATTGTAAATGAGGTATGCAAGTTTATCTGGGGGATGTATACTGTAACATCCCATTTTTGGGATAGGTACGTGGAATTATTTCATTGGATTAATTATTTAAATTGGGACCCAGTGATATAAATTTGTATTTTGTGTAAGTGGGATCGGGTATTGGGTGTCGGACCGAGTAAAAACAATCGTATATATATTGGCTGCTTCTTTGTTCCTTTTATTCATTCCAAATCCAGAGCTCAAAGGTGTATGTGTGTGTAATTGAATTTCAGTGAGAAAGCAGTAGCAAAGGAGATTGTAACCTGGGATTTGAGTTACCAACCTTCTTATCATCTTGATACATCATATTCAAGTAAGTGAAGCTCCAAATTTGTGGGATTTATGTGTTAGTTGTTATCAAGTGATTAAAGTAAGGTCAAATTCGTGAGCTAAAATCGAGCAAAAATCAGTTTTTGAGGTGTGAAATCGATGCTGTCAGAAAACAGAGCATATATGGCTGACAGTCAGTTAACGCGGCCGCGTAGGGTAAGATACGCGGCAGCGTAGATATTTGTTTACAAGCCCATGTAATAAGCTACACGCGGCCGCGTGGGTTGCAGTCACACCATATTGTAAAAATCCTACACCACCGCGTAAGGAGACTGCTACACCACCGCGTAAGAAATCTTACACGGCCGCGTGAGAATTCAGAAAAATAAGCATATTTTAAGCGTTTATTTAGGGATGAATTAGTGATATTGGGTTGTTCCTTTGTGTTTCTAGGATCTCGAGTTGATAGGGTCGGGATACGGGCAGGGAACCGAGACTTAAGGAAAGATATTTCAGGGTCAGGTGAGTTTGCATGCTTTTCTGAGATAATTGTACGATTATTTATTTATACTTGCATGGTCTTTTTCTGAGCTTTCTTTATGAGATTATTATGAGTTTCTTACGAGTTTTATTACTGAGATATTGTCATGTATGTATATTGTGTTTATTTTGAACTGAGTTTTACTATATGAGATTTGAGACACGAGCTATCGAGTTACTAAACCGTACGGCTGGGCAGGGGTCGGGTCGCTCTCGATTCCCTTTTGAATCCTGACGACTGCTTTGTGTGGTCTAGGGTTTGGGTACGTGGATTCGTCCACACGAGTTGAGTACCTATCTGAGCTACTTTGTTGGATTCATATACCTGTTCAGTAGAGAACGCTGAACCTTTTTATTATCGAGTTTATTCCTTTTATCGAGCTTTTATAATAATCGTACACTAACACTTGCATTCTCACCAGCGTTAGCTGACCCCGTGTGTGTTGTGTGTGTCTCAGGTGATCGGACTTCTAGTAGGCCTGCTGGACCCAAGTAGGTTTACATCTACTGTGATCTAGAAGTTAGCTACCTTCTGTAGAGGTAGTTATATTTTGGGGACTGTACATTTACTTCGGATAGTATGTGATTAACCAGGGATTTCCGTGACTTACTTTTGTAAATTAAAGTTTTAAATTATCGGGTTTCCGCATGTATGTATTGGGAATAGTTATAGACTATTATATTATATTGTTGATGATGTGTTATTTACGTGCAATTTGGGGATTAGTTTGAGGGTGTTACAAGCTTGGTATCAGAGCCTAGGTTTAAGAGATTAAGTATCTAGTGGATGCTTAAGCTTAAACACTAGAGTTTAGATCCTTGGATTGTAATCCGAAGTAGAGTATTAGGTGATAAACGAGTAGTGTGTAGAGTCTTGTAGAGTTAATTTGTGTTATTATTTTATTGTGCAGGTCATTATGGACCGTCAGGGCAGCGGGCCTCAGGGGGATGACCATAGGGATGATGAGCCTTTGCGTAGGTCTGACTTATATGTTGTGATAGGCCAGATCCTAGATGAGCGTTTTCCGGTCCAGGGTGCGGGTAGGGGTCGAGGTGCGGTGCCTCCGCCCGAGAGAGATCAGAGTTCTGGGGCTGGTGCCTCTTCTAGCCAGCCGTCGCGGGGGTCCTTTAAGGACTTTATGACGAGCCGTCCATCTGAGTTCTTTGGTGCCTCGAAGGCACTGGATTGGTTGAGAGAGATCGAGGCTGCGTTCCGTATAGCCCATGTGGATCGAGCAGACAGGGTGAGTTATGCCTCCTACCTTCTGAAGGGAGGAGCATTGAGATGGTGGAGTTCAGTTGTTAGTGCTCAGGGAGTCGACGAGGCCTACTTGATGTCTTGGGAGGAGTTCCGTACAGAGTTCGAGATGCAGTATTGTCCGCTGGATACGAGGAGAGAGTTAGAGCGGGAGTTTATCCATCTGCAGCAGAGATCTAGATCTGTTCAGGAGTATATCGACATTTTTAATGACAGAGCCCAGTTTGCGCCGCATCAGGTAGCCACAGAGGACCGAAAGGTCAATATGTTTATCGAAGGTCTGAGGCCGGATATCCGAGAGTTTGTAGGGATGTTGCGTGACCCCACTTTCTCGTCAGCGATGGAGTACGCCAGGCGTAGGGAGAGAGAGATTGAGAGACAGCGGGAGCAGCCGGCTCCCGAGAGACAGCGTGTGGAGGCATCGGGACAGGGGCAGAGTTCGGGGTCATCAAGATTTTACCGGGAGAGTCGTCATGGCGGTTAATCTGAGCAGCAGGGACAAAGTTCAACGGCTCAGCGAGATCAGAGACGGGATGATAGGCAGTTGGGGGTTGGTCAGAGTCAGGGACAGGGTCGGGGTGATCAGAGACAGCAGGGACGGAGGCAGCAGGGACAGAGTCAGAGGCAGTCACAGAGTCAGGGTCAGAGTAGTGGTGGTAGAGGTTCCAGTGATTCGGGGAGTAGGGTTGGGAGTTCAGCCGATGCCGAGAGAGATTGCCAGCGATGTCATCATCGCCATGCAGGGCCGTGCGCCCCCGAGCATCTTCGTTGTTTCCGATGTCGCCAGTTTCGTCACACTGCTGTTGCGTGTACTTCTCAGGAGTCTCTTCGCTTCCGATGCGGGAAGCCGGGTCATATGTCTCGGGATTGTCCAAACCCGAGTGCGGGGTTTCCGGGATCGAGCTCAGGTGGAGCTGGGGCTTCGGGGTCATCGTCAGCACCTCGTGGAGGTGGAGCACCGAGTGCTCGCGGCAGAGTTTTCCAGGCCACTACGGAGGAGGCGCGTGAGTCGCCTGATGTTGTATCTGGTACGTTCATCCTTAATGGACTGCGTGCCTTTATTTTGTTTGATTCGGGATCTGATCGTTCTTATGTATCTACCTCCTTCTGTGATTATTTTTCTATGCCTTCGTCTGAGTTATCTGCGCCTGTTATTGTTGAGCGTGTTGATGGTAGTACGGTATTAGTAAGCGGTATCTATAGGGATTGTGCATTAGAGATAGACGGTCACCGATTTTCCATAGACTTGATTCCTACGGAGATTAGCAGTTTTGATGCCATTGTAGGCATGGATTGGCTGACAGCGCGACAGGCGGATATCTTCTGTTCCATGAAGATGATCCGTATTCCTATTTCTGAGTCAGAGTCAGCGATGGTGTATGGTGAGAGGCGCCGAGGAGAGATGAGTATAGTGTCGATGGCGCAGGCGCAGAGGTATGTGGTGAAGGGGTGTGCCACTTATTTAGCTTATGTGGTAGATGCGAAGAAGGAGAAGAGGGAGGTTAGTGATGTGCATGTAGTTAGAGATTTTCCTGACGTGTTCCCAGATGAGCTGCCGGGTCTGCCGCCGGACCGGCAGGTTGAGTTTAGGATCGACCTAGTTCCCGGGGCCGTTCCTATTGCGCGCACGCCATATCGATTAGCTCCTAACGAGATGCGCGAGATGATGACGCAGCTGCAGGATCTGTTGGATCGCGGGTTTATTCGCCCCAGTTCTTCTCCGTGGGGAGCCCCTGTGTTATTCGTGAAGAAGAAGGACGGAACGATGCGTATGTGTATAGATTACAGAGAGCTTAATAGGGTCTGCATGCCGATGCTCGATCGATTCGTAATTGTGTTTATTGATGTTATTCTGATCTACTCGAGGAGCAGCGAGGAGCATAGCCAGCATCTGAGAGGGGTCCTGAGTACCTTGCAGCGAGAGAGGCTATACGCCAAGTTTTCGAAGTGTGAGTTCTGGCTTCGAGAGGTGCAGTTCTTAGGGAACGTGGTGACGAGTGAGGGCGTTAAGGTGGATCCCGCGAAGATTGAGGCGATTATGAGTTGGGGCCAGCCCACATCTGTCTCAGAGGTTCGCAGCTTCTTGGGTTTGGCCGGGTATTATCGGCGGTTTATAGAGAATTTCTCGCGGATTGCTGTACCGTTGACGATGTTTACACGACAGTCTGTGCCGTTTGTGTGGACTGAGGAGCAGGAGAGTGCTTTCCTAGAGTTGAAGAATCGGTTGTGTAGGGCTCCGATTCTAGCGTTGCCAAAGGGTTCTGAGGATTGCTGTGTATTGCGATGCTTCTTTTACTGGGTTGGGGTGTGTACTGATGCAGAGAGGCAAGGTGATTGCTTGTGCCTCGAGACAGCTTAAGAGTTATGAGCTGAGTCGGCCGGTGCATGATTTAGAGTTGGACGCCATAGTCTTTGCCTTGAAGATATGGCGGAATTATATATATGGGACGAGATTTACAGTATTTACCGATCATAAGAGTTTACAGTATCTGTTTAGTCAGAAGGAGCTGAACATGAGACAGAGGCGCAGCATGGAGCTCCTAAAGGATTATGATTGTGACATCCAGTATCACCCGTGGAAAGCTAACGTGGTGGCGGACGCTTTGAGCCGAAGATCTTATGAGCAGACGGTTACGTCCAGAGCTTCTCGATTAGAGGTCACGTCGACCTTGATTGATAGTCTGCGGTTAGCTCAGGAGGAGGGTTTGAGAGGTGAAAATGTGCAGAGAGAGAGATTAGCTGGTCAGTTGGAGTTGTTGAGCAGAGATGACAGAGGTTTGATGACCCTTCGTGGTCGAGTGTGGGTCCCTCGAGTAGGGAACTTGAGACAGCTGATTCTAGATGATTCCCATAAGTCTAGATTGTCGATCCATCCGGGCAACACGAAGATGTATCGAGATCTACGAGTTCATTACTATTGGCCACGGACGAAGAAAGATGTGGGAAAGTATGTGGAGGCGTGTATGACGTGTTTGAGGGTTAAGAGTGAGCATCAGAAGCCGCATGGTAGACTTCAGCCGTTAGAGATTCCAGATTGGAAATGGTATGATATCACCATGGACTTCATAGTGAGACTTCCGCGGACTGTCCGTGGGAATGATATGATCTGGGTTATTGTTGATCGGCTTACGAAGAGCGCCCACTTCTTGGCCGTTCGTGAGACTATTTCGATGGATCAGTTGGCGCGCCTCTACATCAGTGAGATCGTTGCGAGGCATGGTGTTCCGAGATCTATTACGTCTGACCGAGATAACCGATTTGTGTCGCGATTCTGGCAGAGTTGTCGGGAGTTCATAATTCCTTTCATGTTAGCCATCTCCGTAAGTGCTTGGCCCGTGATGATCAGCGAGTACCGTTATCAGAGATTGAGGTTGATGATAGACTTCAGTATGCTGAGGAGCCTGAGGCAGTGACGGATCGCAAAGTGAAGAGGCTACGTAATAAAGAGGTGTCGCTAGTATTGGTGCTGTGGAAGCACCATAAGGGTACCAGTGCCACGTGGGAGCCAGAGTTAGAGATGCGTAGCCGCTATCCTCACCTCTTTGCTTCGAGCTAGATTCTGAGGACAGAATCTTTATAAGGAGGGAGGACTTGTAACATCCCATTTTTTGGATAGGTACGTCGAATTATTTAATTGGATTAATTATTTAAATTGGGACCCAGTGATATAAATTTGTATTTTGTGTTAGTGGGATCGGGTATTGGGTGTCGGACCGAGTAAAAACCAAAATCGTATATCCAGAGCTCAAAGGTGTATGTGTGTGTAATTGAATTTCAGTGAGAAAGCAGTAGCAAAGGAGATTGTAACCTGGGTTTGAGTTACCAACCTTCTTATCATCTGGCTACATCATATTCAAGTAAGTGAAGCTCCAAATTTGTGGGATTTATGTGTTAGTTGTTATCAAGGGATTAAAGTAAGTTTATATATACGTTTTATTGAGTTTTTGGTCAAATTCGTTAGCTAAAATCGAGCAAAAATCGGGTTTTGAGGTGCGAAATCGATGCTGTAAAAAAACAGAGCATATATGGCTGACAGTCAGTTTACGTGGCCGCGTAGGGTTAGCTACGCGGCAGCGTAGATATTTGTTTACAAGCCCGTGTAAAAAGCTACAGGGTGGTGTAAAGATGGTGCTACGTGCCCGCGTGGGTATTGTTACGCGGCCGCGTGGGTTGCAGTCACACCATCTTGTAAAAATCCTACACCACCGCGTAAGGAGACTGCTACACCACCGCGTAAGAAATCTTACACGGCCGCGTGAGAATTCAGAAAAATAAGCATATTTTAAGCGTTCATTTAGGGATGAATTAGTGATATGGGTTGTTCCTTTGTGTTTCTAGGGTCTCGAGTTGATAGGGTCGGGATACGGGCAGGGAACCAACACTTAAGGAAAGAGATTTCAGGGTCAGGTGAGTTTGCATGCTTTTCTGAGATAATTGTACGATTAATTATTTATTCTTGCATGGCCTTTTTCTGAGCTTTCTTTATGAGATTATTATGAGTTTCTTACGAGTTTTATTACTGAGATACTGTCATGCATGCATATTGTGTTTATTGTGAACTGAGTTTTACTATATGAGATTTGAGACACACGAACTATCGAGTTACTAAACCGTACGGCTGGGCAGGGGTCGGGTCGCTCCCGATTCCCTTTTGAATCCTGACGACTGCTTTGTGCGTTCTAGGGGTTTGGGTACGTGGATTCGTCCACACGAGTTGAGTACCTATCTGAGCTACTTTGTGGGATATCATATACCTGTTCAGTAGAGAACGCTGAACCTTTTTATTATCGAGTTTATTCCTTTTATCGAGCTTTTATAATAATCGTACACTAACACTTGCATTCTTACCAGCGTTAGCTGACCACGTGTGTCTGGTGTGTGTGTGTCTCAGGTGATCGGACTTCTAGTAGGCCTGCTGGACCCAAGTAGGTTTACATCTACTGTGATCGAGAAGTTAGCTACCTTCTGTAGAGGTAGTTATATTTTGGGGACTGTACATTTACTTCGAATAGTATGTGATTAACCAGGGATTTCCGTGACTTACTTTTGTAAATTAAAGTTTTAAATTATCGGGTTTCCGCATGTATGTATTGGGAATAGTTAGAGACTATTATATTATACTGTTGATGATGTGTTATTTACGTGCAATTTGGGGATTAGTTTGAGGGTGTTACATATAGCAACATCAAAATACATCTTAAGCACAGGAAAGAAATTTTTTTGAAAACAAAAGGAAGTCAAAACAAATCGCTTTGTTGTACGTAAGTACAGACCTGTCACTTCTGTTTTGACATAAGGTAGCAACATAAGTCGCTTTGTTGTACGTGACTACAGACCTGTCACCGCTGTCTTGCTAACATAAAAGGAACTCTAAGACAAACTAAGACACTCTGTTGTATGTAAATACAGAACTGTGTTCGACGTTTGCCTTTTAAAGAAAATTTGCAATATTGAAAAGTTATAATCATTGTGTGCCTGCCTTGAGCATAGATGTATATTTAAGTATGGGACACGTAAGGTAGTTTCTTGATAAATAAAAGGGCCAAGGGAATTTCCAAAGTGTTAAATGTTTAAAGGGAAAATCATACCAACAATCGACTTGGAATGTATCACGACAAACAACCAAAGGATTAAAAATTTTCTAAGTGTGAAAGTGAAATACTGAAAGTGCGTTTGACACCACTATCTGATTGAACCTTCTTCGACTTTCTCGCAAAAATATTCTGCTAGTATATGTTATAGGTCGTAATTTTTAAAGTACTTTTGAGTAGTTTTAATTTTATTTTTACTTTATTTTATTTTATTTTAGTTCATTTTATTTTATTTTATTTTACTTTAAGTAGGATAAAGGTCAAAGTTACTAGGATGCATTTTTGGTTGAAGAAACAAATACTGTGTGAAAGTCTGTTGCTTAGCGTGAATGATTTTGCAAAGTTTGTAAAATTCTGTTACATGAAAAAGTTGGAAAAGTTGGATTTTATTCAAGAATTTTTAAAATTTTTAGTTAAGTTCGAAATCCAGACAAATTCGAAGTTATCTTCGAATTTCCTAGAAGTTCGAACTTATGCTAAGTTCGAAGGTAGTTGATATAAATCGGTCAACAATACTTCATTTAAGACACCTACCCTCGAATTTGTGTTCTCGAACATGTGCGGCGATCTCGAACATACCGATTTTCGAATTTCCGTCCTATTCCTCAAAGTTTTCCCACTATTTCTCGAACATACACGTAACTTGGGTATATTGATCATCATAATACTAAGTAAGTGTAGTTTAGGACATTATTATGGCAAAAATCGACCATATTTGATAGTTATATTATTTAAAACTAGGTAATTTAAAATCACAAGGTTTAAAAGATAAAACTTCAAATAAATGATACATTTCTTAGATTAGAACCTAATAGGACTAACTTACACGGTTGATTAAGTCAAATAGGGTCAAAATCATGGTTTTTAAGTTGAAAGTGACTGACTTCGAAATTGTTCTTCAGGTTCGAACTTGTCAGAAAGTTTGAACTTGTTGAAATATCTATAAGTTCGAAGTCAGTCAAGTTCGAATGGATGCCTCGAATTTATTTAAGTTCGAATGCTTTTAAATAATCTCAAATTTGTCTAATTTGGAATGTGTTGGACTTCGAACTTATTCAAGTTCGAAGTTATGCAAATTCGAATATAACAAATTCCATTTTATTTTAATTTTACTTTCTAATTTTGTTTGATGATTTTGTGTGAAGATATGGGTGATTGTGTTTTTTATAATAAGCATAATATGGTCATGGTCGTGGATCTTCAATTGCCAGAGGCCCAACCTTATCGTCAGATGATCGAATTCCTGACGCAGTTTCAAGTTTCCTTTGCACTAACTCATAATTTGCAAATTACCTTGACGTATGTGAGACAATTCTGGGAACATCTTCAGGTTGACTGCTCGGTTACCCCTACTGTGCTGCGAACAAGAGTAGGCGGTCAACCAATTGCGTTTTCGGCAAATATGTTGAGGCAAATTCTACAATTGGGCTCTGAGGAGCAAGAAGCAGGCTCTATAGATTTTCCTTTACCCATTCGGCAAGCAGCATTTTTAAGGATGGGATATGCGCAAGACATCACAAAGGCATCATATGTAAATAGTGGGTTGATAGAGCAGTGGAGATATCTAGTTAACGTGATTATGGTGTGTTTTGCACCAGATAAGGCGGGGTTTGACACGATGGTGTCCAAATTGCAATCTGCGTTGATTGCTTTGGTGTATAACAAGAAGTTTAGCTTTTCAGAGATGTTTTTCGGGGAATTTGTGCACAAGATCACAGCTCCGGCAAGGGAACGATTCTTAATGTATCCACGTTTTGTAATGATGATTATCCGCCATTTTTGGCCGAATCTTCCACCACTTCCCGACCAAAGTGGCGTGGCTTTGATTGATAAGCGCATCTTTGCTGACTTCCAGACCCATAATGCTAGAAGCGTTGAGCAGGTCAGGTCCCAAGTGGCACCGCTGTTTGGTGCAGTCATAGATTCAGATTTTGTCACCCCAGAAGGTGAAGATTGGATTGGTGAAGCCCCACCCCAACAGCAGTAGCCGCAACAACAACAGCAGCAACAGCAGCAACAGAGAAGAGCACCGGTTAGAAGAACTCCGGCTGCTAGAACCATCTCTCGCTCCCAACCAGCCATTGCAGCTGCTAGACCATCATCTAAAGCTGCTGGCCCATCTAGTTCAGCTCCACAATATGACCAGAGGGAGCAAACTCTGGAGGAAATTTGGGCTTAGGGAACAGCTGCGGAGCAAGATATTGCTGTAGAATTAGTTCAAGATATTTTGGAGCCTCCGGCTGATATGCATGATATTTTTAAAGAGATAGATGAATATCAACCCTATGATGCCGAGCTTGTAGACACAGAGGTTCATGCTGAAGAAGAGATTGCTAGAGATCAGACTGAGGCTGAGGGTCACATCGAGACCGCCTCCGAGTCTGCATCCGAATCTAGTTCTGAAGGTGAAGATCCGGATGTCACAATCGGAAGATATGCATCTAGGTTAGTTGTTAGCTGAAGGAGAATGACAAGGCCAACTATTAGTTATGAAGAGGCCGAAGAATGCGAGTTTGAATTAGAAGAAGAAGCTCCTCTTGTCCCTAGGCATCGAGCAAAGAGGCATAGATTCATGCACGGAGCTCCATCCACTTCTGCTACTCTGCTTGTGTCAACTCCCGCTCCATCCGCATCAACCGCAGCTCCATAAACATCCGCCTCTACTCTATCCACCTCGACTTCATTCACCGAAAACCAGCGGTTCACAGAGTTGAAGGGAAAAGTGGACTTCCAAACAGTCCAAATATTCCAACTCTCCCAGGCCGTAAAAGAGTTGCAATAGCACAATGCACGATTGGATCAGGAGAATGCCGCATTACAGACAACTGTGGCAGATCAACAGGCTGAGCTGAGGACTCAACAAGCCCAAATTCTGACTATGCAGACTCTCATTGAGCAGATAATGAAATATCTCCGAGCTCAGGGGGAGAGTAGCTGCAAAGGTGATGAGCTGAGGAAAGTTAGAAGAGACGATGAAGAAGGCAATGATCCAGATGCAAAGAAAGATAGTGAGCTAGCAGATCTTTCTCAAAAGACTGCTCAGCAAGCAATTGTTCAGGGGGAGCCTAGTTCTTCAAGCATAGGAGGAGGTGAATCTCGAGAAAAAGGCAAGGCTCCAGAGGCAACAGAGTTAGTTGATCAGGAGATAATCGGACCCTTGGCCGATCTTGAAGATGAAGAGGTAATGTTTGATTTTGAAGATGAGATTGAAGACCTTGAAGAGGGGAAGTTCATCCCAGAAGACATTACCGATTGGAAATCTGATGATGAGGTCTTGGTTGACGAAGAGGATGAGGCAAATGAGATCATCATTCAACAAAATCCTATCACAGATACATAAACTACAGCTGAACAAAATTCGATAGACATTGATGCGTTTAAAGATGCTCTTAATGTTGAATCAGAGAGTGAGGAGCCTGAAAGGGAACTCACCAATGAAGAGAAAAGACAGCTGTGGTTTAGAAAGGAAGAGAAAAGGACGGAGTTAGCTGTGAAAAAGAAGATGAGATTGCCTAATCCAGGAAAGTTGTCTGGAGGCATTCTTAGCTGGTTGTTTGATAGAGAGCTACAACTCTTTCTGCTGACGAGACGAGATGGAAGGTATGACGTGGATGAATCTAATCAACCAAGGAGATGACCCTTATGCGGAAATAGTTGCTAAAATTATCAGAAGGGAGGGTAGATCTGGAAGGTTTGAAAGGATAAAGCCAAGATCAGGAAAGAGAGTAGAAGACGAGACGAGAATAGATCCGCATACTGGGAAACCATGGGCTCAGATGGTTTACAAAGCAGTAAGATGCTTGAAGAAGGTTCTGTTGAAGTCTATGCCACAGGATGTTCTTTTAAACATGAAGTGGTGGTTTGTAGACAACGAAACAGCTGAGGAAATGATGGAGGACCATGATGACAAAGTGATTTTGAAAGTATATGACCCTCTACATCTTGTCAACCTATCTCAGAACAACCTGAAGAAACTTCATGAACAGCCTATCTACTTCCATGAAGGTTGGAGATCGGAAGGCAAGAAGTATCAAAAGGTGGTAAAGGTTTGTACAGAAAAGGGTTTATATGTTGGTAGTGTTTTGAATAGACCTAGTACATAGACAAAGTGTATATCTAGTTAGAAGCTATCTCAAGGGGGAGTCTGTTAGAGCATCCCGTGTGACGATAGCAGTCTAAGTGTAGATAATGTTTCGTAAGAATTCAAGTCTTCGTAATTGCACGTTAACACATGTTTGATATATGTTTGATACATGTTTGATATATGTTTGATATATGTTTGATATTGATTGTATATATGTTTGAACTTGTCTGTAATTGATGTTTTACTTAAGTTCAAACATAAGTTCAAAGATAAGTTCAAAGATAAGTTCAAAGACAAGTTCAAAGACAAGTTCTAGAATAAGTTCAAAGCCTTGGTTTGAAATTATTGGTGGACAAGTTCGTGGGCTTGGGCCTTCTCGAACTTGTCCAGGCTAAGTTCGAATCTAATGGCTATAATTAAGGTTTAATCAGTTTTGATTAAGAATCTTTGCAGAAATCAGTGTTCGTGCAATTACGAACTTGCAGAGTATTTTCAGAGTGTTCTTAGAGAGAATCACGTGTCGGGATGTTCGTGTTTACGTCTATCATCGTGTTGGTCTTCGTGTTTCGTGTGTGTGATCAATCTGTTAAGCCACTAACGAGGATTCCGCACTCGTTGGACGGTGTCGCGTCAAGATTGGATCCGTAGGTAGGTGACCTTACATATGCAGTAGATCAAAAGTGAAGAAGATTGAGTTCTGAGTCTTAGACTTGTGCACCTTCTTGTGTTGTTTCCCTTTCTTGCAAGCCATGCACTTGTCTTCAAATTGGAAGCTCTTTATTGGTACATCTTGCACAAGACCATTTTTAGTGATGAAGTTCATCTTCCTTAAGTGCAGGCGAGCCATTCGCCTGTGCCACCGCAAAGATTCTTATTCGGAAGCTTTGGATAGTAAACATATATATCCCATCGAAGATTCTGCTATGGACATGTCCATCATATACATATTATTCTTCCTTGGAGCCCTCATCATTATCCACTCTTCAAGAATTTTAAACTCAGGCTTTAGCTCTAGCGCTTCCTTCTCAGTAAAATGTATTGAATGATGCTTATCACAGATTTGAGAGACACTAATGAGATTATCATCGAGCTTCTCCACATAGTAGACTTGCTCGAGAGTGATTTTCCCATTAGTGACCGTTCCTAATCCAGTGATATCGTCTCCCTTATTCCCAGCAAAAGAAACAAACCCTTTATTCCCGCTTTTGAAGTCTGTCAATAGACTTCTCTCCCCTGACATGTGTCGAGAGCAACCACTATCCACATACCACTTGTTGCTTGGACCTGTAGCTGAGTCCTGCACATGAAACGAAACAGGTTAGTTATCACGGGGAACCCAAGCCATGACTGACTTGGTAATACCTTTCTCATCCATAGACGTGTATTCTTTCAAATACCCATCTCTCTTTTCAGGTGACTTGGGTTTTTGATCAAGAACAGGTTGTGAATTAGAGTGATTAAGATCTACTCTATGCCTTTGGATTGGTCTTTGCTATTCAGCCCTAGAATAATGTCTATTATAGTACATCTCACTGTGATAATTCTGGGCTCTACTTGGCGTCTGATGTCTATTAGGAGTATGAGACCTAACTAGAGTGTGACTCCTATTTGGTGTACGATTCCTAAGGATGGCTTAGGGGCCAAATTTTGATTGACCTGGGAATCTATTCGGTGAATTATTCCTAGGTCCTTCATTTTGTCTGGTAAACACCAGTATCTGTCTACTACCTAATCTTAGCATAACATTAGAGTTCTTCTCTGAACTGTGAGAACTACTCATGCTCGCATCACAAGGCATTGTTTTCAAGGTAGGTTGTTTTTGTTTCCCTTTGTTCGGAGTAGACTCTGTTTTCTTATAGGGACAACCTGAAGCAACATGACCTTTCTCATGACACTTAAAACAAGACATCTTCTCAATTGATTTCTTATTTGCACTTTTTTGTCTTACGTGTCACACTAATATCCTGTTTGTTCTGATCAACTGCCTTTTCATCTCCTCTTTTTTCTTATCCCTTACAGTTTCAGCTTCATCTTGTTTTGGCATACAACTAGATTCCACAAACTGTACTATTTTCTTAACCTGAGGGATAGGTGTTGACACTTCAGCTGACTCATTTACCTTTAATTCCTCTGATTTAACTGTTTCCATGGTTTCATGCTAAGGAGTAGGTACGTAGTTGCTATTGAAGGGTGGAGGCATATCTTAATATCCTAGGCTAGTCGGCTTCTTAGACTGTCTCTGTGAATCTAAGATCTTGCCTAAAGTCAAGGACGAATTCCTAAACTTTTCAATCTTGCTGTTTGCTTCAGCCACCCTAACTCTAGCATTTGCTAATTCTACATCTTTCAAGGAGATCTCTTTGGTTAACGATGCTACATGCTTATAAATCAGTTCATTCCTGACACATTGTTCACTTAACTTATCTTTCAAAACTATCATATCTTGAGCATCAGGTTTAAGTTTAGCTTTAAGATCCTCCTTGATATCTAATAAACTAGCATTATCAGATTTTAACGATTGGATTTGAGATGTAATTGATGAATGAGTCTCTAGTACTAAATTCAGTTTATCATTTAGAGTAGTACATAAGACACATAAATCATGTAAAGTAGAAAAGTTTAGAGTTACCTTTTTCCTGTCACATTTGATGTTGGCCATTTGAGCTGCAAACTCTAAAGTAGTCAGCTTGTCAGTGTTCTCCAGTACCAATGGATCTGAATCAGATTGCTAGGTATCATCTTCCTTTACTTCTCCTTCTCCACTATCTTCCTTTTTATCAGCTTCTGTCACTTCAGCCATGAGGGCTCTAGCGGTTGCCTCAAAATGTGTAATCCAATCATACATGCCATCTAACTGTTTGTTAGAAGACACATTTGTGAGCAAACCAGCCACTAAACCCTGGTTCCCTGAACCTGAAGAATTCTGACATCCTAATTCTGATAATTATCCACCTTAGGTCTTTGACACTCTCTAGCAAAGTGTCCCAACCCCTGATAGTTGTAACATTTAACCTTTGATTTGTCAAATCCAACACTAATCACACTTAGAGTTCTGCCTATTCTTTTCATGAACCTTTTGAATCTCTGTGTGACCATGGCCAGTTGCCATTGTAGCTCCATTTGCTCCAGATCATCAGGATCCACTTGATCATAGTCTTCTTCCCAGAGTGTCGGATCGTTGATCTTTCCCTGAATACAGTTCCCATATGCTGCTACAAACGATGCTAGAAGCTTGAGTTGTTCCTCAGCAGTCTTAGCACTCATCGGCATCTTTGTGTACCCTGGAGTTGATGATCCTGAAGTATAACTCTGAGGTTGATCATCTGTTTTTGAGAAACCCAGAAAAGCCCTACTGGTAGATTCTTCTAATTCTCCTGGTATGACCTCTTGTTCCCCAGTATAGAATGTCGTAGCTCTAGACTTAGTTGCACCTGAAGTAGATGGCTCAGTCTTACCAAAGTACATCTCAGAATCTTGTACCTGATCATATTCCATATCTTTCTTCTGCATCTTGAAGTTATGAGCTCTCAGCCTCCCAGTTACTTCCTCAAAAGAAAGCGTATCTAACTTCTCTTGATCATGCTTCAACAAAGTAGTGTACATCTCCCACTTTGGCAGTAAAGCCTCCAAGAGTTTGTCAATAATTTCTGATTCTTTATAATCAACTCTGTGATTATCCAGTTCAGTCAAAAGATGAGAATCGAGTGATCACTTCATCCAGACTCTCATCTTTCAGACACTTGAAAATTGCAAATTGTTGCTTTAGCAAGTCGGTTCACACCTTCCTTACTTGTGGATTTCCCTCATACCTTCTTTCCAAAGCCTCCCAAAGTTCTTTTGAGGTCCTGTGGTGTTTCAAAGTATGTAGAATCTCTAGAGGCAGAGACATCTTGATTTAAGATAAAGCTTGATTCTCAGCTTCATAGATCTTCTTATCCTCATCCTTCATCTACTGATAAGTAAGAACTTTCATCCTGCCCTCAAGTTCCTGAGTTGAGGGAACATATCCTTCGTCGATACAAATCCACATTCTGATGTCATTGTAACGAGCAAAGTCTACAAATCTGTCCTTCCACCAATAATAGTCCTCAATTTTCATGAGCTTTGGTGGGGAGTTCGATTTACCAAATGATCCATTTCCATAAACTTGTGTAAACTTGACATTCTCGAAAACTTTTGTTCACGAACTTAATTAATTAAGTTTAAATGAAATCAAAACAAGTTCGTACGGACTTATAACAAGTTCGTACGAATTTAATAAATTCGTTTTTAGCAAATTAACTTCGATTTATATTAAGTTCATGAGCCTCAAGTTCGTAAAAACTAAATTCGTTCTGACAAGTTTGTGAATCCCTAGTTTCTAACAAGTCAGTGGCTTAAGTTCGTACGAATTTGTAAGGTCTACGACTGCAAGATCTATCTAGACGCGGATCCGTGAACGAGTGCGGAATCCTCGTTGACGGTTAGACGCACAACTCTCAACCAACGGAACACGGAGACTATTAGACGCTGAACGAACGACACACGAACGATCCTACGTACTAATTCTCTCCGAAACGGCACTCACCTAGCTGATAAACTCGAGATCGTCCTTTGCTTAATCCCTCACGAATTCTGCAAAAAGTCCTCTAATTATTCGAGTCTATCCCTAATTATAGACCCTGATTCGAGTCTGTTGTGGGCCAACCTCGAATCTGGCCCAAGGCCCATTCGAATCTGTCCATCTGACAGTCTCGAATCTAGCCTATTTTCGAATCTATGGTTACATTCGAATCTATCACAGATTCGAATGTCAACCCATATATAATTCGAATCTAGCCTTTTACATAAACAACTAAGTGTTGATCCTTACGTTATTACTTATAATTGAATTTATCTTTGTACTTTATGTTTGAACTTCTTGTAATACGTTACATCAAGTTCAAACATACAAACACTAATAAATATCAACCATAAATAAACATATATATCACACACTTGCTAAAATCACAATGTAGGATCACTTAGACTGCTGTCGTCACACAGGATGTACCTACAGACTCCCCCTTGACGATAGCTTCTAATAATTCACACATTTGATTTAAGAACTTGGTTTATTTATTGATTCAAAACACTACCAGCATACAGACCTTTCTCGACGCATACCTTGACCACATTTTCATACTTTTCATAGTCACTGGAAATCTTACAATTATACAAAATCTGCAGATCTTCTTTAGATAGGTTTACCAGGTGAAGCGGGTCATAGACTCTAAGAATAACATTTTCTTCTAAGTCTTCCATAACCGCTTCCCCAGTTTCCGTGTCAGCATACCACCACTTCAGATTCTTCAGAATATTTTGTGGCATTGGCTTGAGAGGAAGCCTTCTAAGACATCTAGCCGGCTTGTAGTGAATCCTCATCCAAGGTCGTCCAGTTAGAGGATCAATACGTGACGGATCCTCAACTCTTCTCCCGACCCTTGGATTCAAACGTTCGAACTTCCTTGATCTCCCTTCCTTTCTTATGATTCTTTCGATTACGCTCGCGTAGGGATCATTGCCAATGTTTATAAGATCTTTCCAAGCTAGCGTAGTGATTTCGATTTTTGGCAGGGAGTTGAACGCTTTTAAAGTTCGCCTCATGTACTGAAGCCCGTCTTTTCTCTTTATTATAAATAGCTGCAGATCTCTGTCAAAGAACCAGCTTAAAATTCGCTCCGACAGCTTCCCAGTACCTGGAACTCTCATTGTCTTTTTAATTGCTGCTTCCTTCTCTTCAGCCCTGAACCATAGCTTTCGTTTTTCTTCATTAGTTAGCTCTCTTGCAGGTTCTTCTGTCAATGGCTGAGGATTTAATGCAACATTAACTATATCTGCGTCGACAATTTTATTTCCATCAATCATGTAAGTATCAGTGATAGGATTCTGCTGCACAACTATCTCGTCAGCTTCATCATCCTCATCAGCAAGTACTTCATCATCCGACTGCCAGTCTACAATCTCCCCTGGCACAAACTCCCCTTCTTCCAGCTCTTCATCTTCATTATCAAAGCCTACATCCAGTGGATCATCTTCAAGATCCATGAGCGCTTCAATCATCTCGCTGATCTCAAAGTCTGTAGGCTGTTTAGATGAACTAGCCTCACCCCTTTCTCCTTCGCCTTGACTAGGCTCCCCCTGAACTTGTGTAATTTGAGCTGCAGGAAAATCTACAGACTCAATCTCTTTATTCGCACCGGGATCATCGCCTTCGTCATCATCCTCTCTATGCTGCACTTCCTGATCCCTGCAGGATGTCTCCCCCTGAGCCTGAAGATTTTTCATTAACTGCTCAATGAGGGAGCGCATCGATCTTAACTCGGCTGCCTGGTCGCAGACAAATGTCTTTAGCTCAACATTCTCGTCTTGGATTGTTTCTACTGTCTTCTTCAATTCAGCATTTTCTTTATCTAGATTTGCATTATGTTCCTGAATTTCACCCATTGCCTGTGTTAGGCTCAGGATTTGGACATGTTGGAAATCCACTCGAGCTTTGAGTTGCATAAACCGCTGATTTTCAGCATAGGCGGTTGAGGTGGATGGAATGGACTGAATGGGAGAAGGAATGAATGGTGGTGGAATATATGGTTCATCTTGAGGTGGTGGTGGTGGTGATGGACTGGTGGTTTGAGGTTCTTGATGTTGTGGAATTTCTGGTTGAGGATCAGGAGCTGAAGATGATCCTTGCATGAACCTGTGACGTTTGGCCCGTTGCCTTGTCACTAGTTGAGGAACTTCCTCTTCTTCAAAATCAGACTCTTCCAATTCCCTATTCACGCGCCTCCTCGAACCACCCTCGTTTATAATCAATCTTGAACCATATGCTCCAATTTGAATATCAGGAGCTGTCGCTGCCGGAACTTCCGCGGATTCTGAGTCGGATTCCGAGGATGTTAATTCGTCATCTGCCCCTTCTGGCTCGTATTCCTCAACATCTCTAAATACATCATCTGTATCTACTGGGGGACTAAGCAGCTCATCCACTAATGCTGCTGCAACATCTTCATTGGCATGTGGACCAGATGCCCATATTTCCTCCAAAGTTTGAGCAATCTGCTCAGATTCAGGAATGGCACTTGAAGGCCCTGCTTCCTGTGCTTGGGGCTGTTCGCTCGTAGAAGGCCTGGAAGCCTGGATTTGACTCGCGGCTGGTCTTTGTCGGCGTCTTGGATCACGCGGCTGAGCTCGCGGCTGGTGTTGTTGTTGACGTTGCTGTTGTTGTTGCTGTGGTTGAATGTCAGCGACCCGTGCCCAGTTGGCATCTTCCGGGGCGCGAAATTCCCTGTCCACAATCGCTCCAAACAATGGACGCGCAACCGGAACAGCTAATCTTCCTCGATGTGAGGAACAGTCAGCAAAGATGCGTTTATCCATAACATTCACGCTCAAAGAGTCATCTGATTGTGGCAAATTTGGCAAAAAGTGCCTTATCAACATCATGACAAATCTTGGATATAGCAAAAATCTTTCCCTTTCTGGAGCCGTGATCTGATGGACGAACTCCGAGAAAAACATTTGAGAGAAGCTGAACTTCCGATTATACACCAGTGCAATAACCCCTGATTGGATCTTTGACACGATGTAGTCAAATCCAGCCTTCTTTGGCGCAAAACAAACCATGAACACATGCACCAAAAATCTCCACTGCCCTATCAGGCCACTTTTCATATACGATGACTTCGTCACATCTAAACTGTACCCCATTCTCAGAAAAGCAGTCTGCCTAATACTTAATGGAAAGTCAATAGGCCCATCTTCTTGTTCTTGAGAACCCAACTGTAGCACTTGGCGCAACATGTCTGCTGAGAAGACTAGAGGCTGGCCAGCAATTCTGGTTCTGATAACTGTCGGGGTGACAGTACAGTCCACCTGTAAATGATCGTAAAATTGGCGTACATACGAAATTACAATTGGAATGTTATGATACAAAGCATAGCTAATCCTAGACTCAGCTAGGAAGTCCAAAACTTCACGAAAACCCTGCGCCTCAGGGATATCATTAACTGGATTAAGGACCATATTATGCTTCGGGACAAAAGCGCGAACTGCCATATCTGCACAATAAATAAAACTGTTAGACTCATTAAAAATCAATAAACTTGTTTAAATTCAAAATTTGTTTTATTTTGTACTTGATTAAATACAAAATCTAACACAATTAAATTTCCACAAGTTTAATAAAATTTAAATTAAACAAAGTAAATAAAGTACAGATTCGAAAGCAACAGATTCGAAGTGTCCATATTCGAGTGTAATGGACAGATTCGAAGAGTTCCATTTCGAGTCTAATGGACAGATTCGAATATCATGGTCATCTCGAATCTAATGACAGATTCGAGAAACCCATGAACAGATTCGAAGGTCCTTGAACAGACTCGAAGCCCCGACTGTTGATTTTTCAACAAAAACCCAAGATTTTAACCATTTTGAACTTGGTAAATCACATACATTAGTTCAACTAGGTTCTAATCATTGATTTATGTCATTAATTTGATCTTTTATAGGTCCAATCTTGGTAATTTAGCAAAAACCCTATTTCAACCTATAAAACTTCAAAATTTGATGTTTTAGCCTAAAATTGTGTATAAAACTACACAAATCTTGTACAATCCGGTTGATTATACCTAGAAGTGTCTGTAGAATCGAACACAACGTCTTCAAAGTCGACAAAATGTCGTTTAGGAGAGAAACGGTAGACTCGAGAACAGATTCGAAATCGCCAATATAGATTCGAGAGTATAGATTCGAAAACAGATAGAGTTAATGACCTTTACTGTTAACCTATTTATACCAACAACCCTCGAGTCTAAGCACAGTTTCGAATCTACTGACAGATTCGAAGTCTTACTGCTTCGAGTCTGTCTTAGATTCGAAACCACCAATACTTAGAAAAATTTTCGAAAATTTTGAAATAAATTCAACTTTTCCAACTTTTTCTACGGTGTCGTGTAACCAGATAAACTATGCCAACTCTTTTACCCTAAGCTCAAGATAGTTCACGCATTGTTTATTTTATCCAACTCTGAATGCTCCCTCAGTAATTTTTTGACCTTTTACCTAAGTAAAAATTAAACTAAACTAAAATAAAATAAAATAAAATAAACTAAGGTAAAAATAAAATAAAATAAAGTAAAATAAAATTTTGACCAAAAAATTTAATCTAGACTTAAGAAAAATTTACAATCTAAGCTAAATACTTAACAACATATTTTTGATGAGTATAGTCTAAGAAAGGTTCAATCAGATAGCGATGTCCGATACTAACTTTCAGTACTTAAACTTTCACACTTAAGAATTTTTTTTTTGAATTCCTCTGATTGTTTGTCGTGACATACCCATTTAGCCGATTGTTGGTATTTTACCCTGTTAAACATTCTACATTTCGGAATATCCCTTGGCCTTTTTATTTATCAGGAAATTATCTTACGTGACTCAGACATAGACATACTTTTATGATCAAGGCACACAGACAAAAATTCTAACTTGTTGGTATTTGCAAACTTTCTTTAAAAGACAAACATCGGACACAGGTCTGTATTCTCATACAACAAAGTGTCTTAGTTCGACTTAAGGTTTATTTTTAAAGTTAGCAGATAGCGGTGACAGGTCTGTACTGACGTACAACAAAGCGACATGTCTGCTAACCCGAATCTAAACAGAGACAACAGGTCTGTACTTACGTACAACAGAGTTGCATGTTTTCGACTCTCAGTTTTACATGATATTTCTATTCTTTCCATTTTCAGATGTATTTGATGTTGCCATACATCCCCAGAAAGTTTGCATACCTCATTTAGACTCAATGTTTGTATGTCTTGTACATAAAAATTAAGACCGATTGGTCATACATCTAAGTTAGTGACACGCTTGACTATTTCTAGAATATTTTATTAGCCTTGAGATTCCCTATATGTATTATGCCTACCAACACATCAAACTAAGTAAAGTATAACACTTAGGATTTAGTTGCATTATGTGTGAAAGCCTAAATACTTAGAGTCTGTAACGACGGTGCTAAGTTTCGTCTAAGACTTAACTCCTTTTCTGATATTCTCTTTTTTTGTATTTTTGTAATTTTCTCTCTTTTTTCTTTTGTTTTTCATAAGAAAAAGCAGTAAAATAAGCTAACCTACTTACTAAAAATAGAAACTTACTAAAATTAGAAACTTACTAAAAATAGAAACTTTCCTAAATTAGCAGACTACTGTAAAGAAAGAAATACTACTACTCTAAAAGAAAATAAACTTACTACTACTAAGGTCAAATTACTCTGGGTTGCGCATTCCATTCAGTTGAATTAAATACTCAAACCGTGACTTATCAAACGCTTTGGTAAATAAATCTGCATTATTATCTTCTGTTGCCACCTTTACCAGTTTGATTAAGTTCTTTTCAGCACAATCACGAATAAAATGATGCCTTATGTCTATGTGCTTTGTTTTACTGTGTTTAACTGGATTATTAGTTATAGCAATTGTAGATTGATTGTCTATCCTAATAGGAGTTTGAGTGTAAGCCAACCGTAATCCCGCAATTGTTGTTGTATCCACAGAACCTGTGAGCAGCAACTACCAGCAGCAACATACTCGGCCTCGCACGTTGAAATGGCTACCGATGTTTGTTTCTTGCATTGCCAGGATACCAATCTCCCTCCTAGGAACTGACAACCTCCAGTTGTAGATTTGCGCGTCAAGCTGCATCCTCCATAGTCAGAATCCGTGAACGCTTACAACTCTAGATCTCCCTCCGCGTGATACCAAAGTCCCAGCTTCGGTTTCGACTTGAGGTATCGTAGAATCCGCTTCACAGCTTTCATATGCATCTCCTTCGGATTCGCTTGAAACCTAGCACAAATACACACAGCAAACATTATGTCAGGTCTTGAAGCAGTTAAATACATAAGTGACCCAATCATGGCCCGATATAAAGTCGGATCCACATCGGTATCACTTTCAGTACCCGGCCCGAGATTGTGATTCACTTGAATCGGCGTGCTGAAGTGGGCAGTCAACTTAGTTCCCTCCATCCCAAACCGTTCTAATATGTCATAGACATACTTAGTTTGATGGATAAACATCCCTTCCTTCTTTTGGTCAACTTGTAACCCTAAAAAGAAATTCAACTCCCCCATACCACTCATCTCGAACTTAGACTTCATCACCTTCTCGAAATCTTTGCACATTTGTTCGTCTGATGATCCAAAAATGATATCATCGACGTACACTTGTACCAAGATAAAGTGTTCACCCTTTCTCTTCACAAATAGAGTACTGTCTATCCTACCCCTTTCAAAACCGTTTTCTAAAAGATGGTTGGATAAAGTCTCATACCACGCCCTAGGTGCCTGATGTAATCCATAAAGAGCCTTATCTAAGCGATATACTCTATCAGAATATTTTGGATCTGTAAATCCGGGCGGTTGTTCTACATATACCAACTCCTTCACTTTCCCATACAGGAAAGCACTCTTAACGTCTAGTTGATATACCTTAAAGCCTTTGAAGGAGGCAAACGCTAGAAACAACCTAATGGCTTCCAGCCTTGCTACTGGTGCAAAAACTTCGTTGTAATCGATTCCCTCCTCTTGGTTGAAACCCTTTACAACTAATCTCGCCTTGTTGCGAGTGACTATACCCCGATCGTCTCTTTTGCACTTAAAAACCCATTTGGTTCCTATTGCAATCTCCCCTCGAGGTAACGGAACTAACTCCCACACTTCTAGTTTCCTAAATTGTGAAAGTTCTTCCTGCATCGCTTCAACCCAAGAGTTGTCCTTAAGTGCCATTTGCACATTTTTGGGCTCTACTTGCGATATGAAACACGAATATAGACATGTGTGATATGCCTCGGAGTCGTTTATCATCGACAACAACACGGTGTTGTTATTTACACTACTCCGAGTCCTCACACCCTCGTTAGGATTTCCTATGATGCTATCTATTGGATGGTTCTTGTTAATCCTAGAGGTCTCTATATCATCAACTCTTAGATTATCTCCTAAGTTGGATCCTATTTCACCTAATGGGGGAACAGGCTCAGCTTCTACATTTTCCTCCTCACGGACATTTTCCTCAGAGTTGGAACTCGATGCTTGAGTCTGATTCTCAGTGGTAGGTTCCTCTTGATCAGCAACTTCTGGAGACCCATCTACAGTCGCAGTAGGCTCGGAAGTAGATTCGAACGTGGTCCTTGGAAAGATTTGGCCATCGTCGTTCAGATGCAACGTCGCCAAGTCCTTCTCGATTGTACCTTCATTATCATCCAGAGGAATGTTAAATGACTCAAATAACTTATCATAGTCAAATATCCATTCCGGACCAGTTTGGAGTTCATGTGTATAACTTGTGACCTCAATGTTATACACAATCTCCACAGTACCAGTTGTTTTGTTAAACACCCGTTTGTTTGGTGAGTTTGGCACATAACCTAGGAAGTATCTTTGTTGGGACTGATTTTGGTACTTTCCTTGATGCTGACTCTGTCCTTGGTATGTCTCTACCTTCGGTCTTTGACACTCCCTGGCGAAGTGTCCCAATCCCTGACAGTTGTAGCATTTGACCTTAGACTTATCAAATCCTATCCCTTTGTTGTTCATTTGCAGATTCCTCCCAGTTCGCTTGATGAATCTTTTTACCCTCTGGGTCACCATGGCCAGTTGCCACTTAAGATCCATTTCCTCTAAGTCATCAGGGTCGACCTGATCGTAATCTTCATCCCATAGAGTTGGGTCATTGATTTTCCCTTGAACACAATTTCCATAAGCTGCCACAAAGGAAGCAAGCAGATTCAAATGTTCTTCTGCGGACTTTGCGCTCATCGGCATCTTCGAATAGCTCTGACTTGTCGGTGCCTGATGGACTTGAGGTTGCGGTTCTTCCGATCTTCCTAACCCTAAGAACGCGCGATTCAGTGAGTCTTCGGACTCTGGTGGCGATGACGTTTCTCCGGTGAAAAACGCTGTAGCACTCTTCGGTTCAGCTGTCACTGATGATTTAGATGTCTTTCCAAAATACATAGCCGGATTCTGGACTTGCTCGTAATCAGTCTCAGCCTTAATCATCTCGAAGTGATATGCCCTCAACGTTCCCACAATGTCATCAAGTGATTGAGCATAATATTTGTCCTCATTCAGCTTAATCATTGCCACGTACATAGCCCATTTGGCTGGTAGGGCATCAAGAAGCTTGTTGTTCTTGTCAGTGTCCGAATACTCAATTCCATGACTTTCAAGTTCCGTTATCAGATGATAGAACCTTGTGATAATATCATCCAACTGTTCATCCTTAATTGCCTTGAAAATCGCAAACTGTTGGGTCAACAGCTCTGTACGCTTTCTACGCACCCGAGGATTACCTTCACACCTTTTCTGGAGAGACTCCCAAAGTTCCTTCGACGTCCTTTGAGTCCGAAATGTGTGTAAAATATCTTGAGGTAAAGCCATACGGATTATGGAGAAAGCTTTGTTTTCAGCTTCAAATAGTTTCTTGTCATCCTCTTTCATCATCTGATATGACAAGACCTTTTGACGGCCTTCAACTTCAGATACTGGCGGAATGTACCCTTCATCTATGCACACCCACATGCGCATATCATTGAATCGTACAAAATCTGTAAATCTGTCCTTCCACCAGTAATAGTCCTCAACTTTCATCAGCTTTGGCGGTGCATTTGCCTTCCGAACTTCGTGATCCATCTCAAGGAATTTCTGAAGATTTGACATCTTTTCTGAAACAAATTGAATTTGAACTTAATTAATTTAATTCGAAACTGATTTAGACTAACTTATTCGAATCTAGATAGATTCGAAACTAATTAATATTAAATCTGTTGAGATTAAATTCGATTAAGTCTTAAAAGTCAATTAGATTCGAAATTATGTCAGATTCGAACAACTCCTTAGATTCGAAGGTCGTTAGAATCGAAGGCACAGCAGAGTCGAATGTCAGCATATTCGAAGCACAGAATCGAAACAGTAACAAACTCGAAATAAACTCGAAACAACACAGACTCGAGATCCAATTCGAATGAGGTAACAGATTCGAAACAAAGTAGACTCGAAACTCTCTGAAATTGACTCGAAAGGAGCGTATTTAGGTTAGACTCGAGACTAGAGTGAAACCCTAATTACCCATATAGATTCGAGCGCCGCAAACTCGAAAAACGGCTAACACTTTGATTTTTTGACGTTTTACAGATTAAGTCACTATTTTTCAAACGAAAAATAATGATTTCGATCAAAAACGTGAAAAACCACAAAGTGTTTCCCGAATATGAATTTGCTAAGCTCAGAAACACGTTTTTGAGAGCAAAACCGTCCAACTAGCGTCAAGAAACCTAGAATGTATCTGATGAACACGAAGAACACCAAGAACACTCCGTAGGCTCTGATACCACTTGTAAGGTCTACCACTGCAAGATCTATCTAGACGCGGATCCGTGAACGAGTGCGGAATCCTCGTTGACGGTTAGACGGACAACTCTCAACCAACGGAACACGGAGACTATTAGACGCTGAACGAACGACACACGAACGATCCTACGTACTAATTCTCTCCGAAACGGCACTCACCTAGCTGATAAACTCGAGATCGCCTCTTGCTTAATTCCTCACGAATTCTGCAAAAAGTCCTCTAATTATTCGAGTCTATCCCTAATTATAGACCCTGATTCGAGTCTGTTGTGGGCCAACCTCGAATCTGTCCATCTGACAGTCTCGAATCTAGCCTATTTTCGAATCTATGGTTACATTCGAATCTATCACAGATTCGAATGTCAACCCATATATAATTCGAATCTAGCCTTTTACATAAACAACTAAGTGTTGATCCTTACGTTATTACTTATAATTGAATTTATCTTTGTACTTTATGTTTGAACTTCTTGTAATACGTTACATCAGGTTCAAACATACAAACACTAATAAATATCAACCATAAATAAACATATATATCACACACTTGCTAAAATCACAATGTAGGATCACTTAGACTGCTGTCGTCACACAGGATGTACCTACAGAATTTAACAGTCTAAGTTCGTAACCCTAGTACTGACAAGTTCGTGAAGGCCCCTAAAAATCGAATTTTTCAAAAACTCAGATTAATCCAAAGTTTTTGAGACTAAAAACGATGAATCCCACTGGCTAAGTGAACTCAGATGACCGTAGATGAGAAAAGCTAATCAAATCAACGTAAAAACTCGAGGAAAATCGTGATTTATCCCGAAAACACGCCTAGAAACCTTTGAATGTTTAACGAAATATGAAGAACACGAAGAACACCTGTGAAGACCACCCCTCGCGGGGCAGTTCTCACGAGTCTAGGTCCCACATCATGCAATACGATATCAATCAAACTAAGATAGAGTAATTAACTGCGGAATATTAAATTACAGTACAAGCATATTAGGATTAAGTTTAATACAGTTTTACGGTTTTCAAATTAAACATATAAAGGGCACAAGTCTAATCTAATTCATGTCATCATATAATCAAGATAAATCTACCCAGAACACCACAATATCATCATCCAATCTGTACCAAAATGGTTTGCTGAGTAGAGGTCTATGAAAACTTCACTTGATTCTTGTATGACCTAAGTACTAGGTCCGGCAGGTGACTTTCCCTTATCTTTTCCTGTAAAAATGTTAATGTAGCAACCGTAAGCAATGCTTAGTGAGTAAATAGATTTTCAAATTAACATGCATAGTCAAGCGGATCATCATAAGTCTAGCGTGATATGTCAAGGCTGCCGCTACAGCCACTCATGATTGAGACATAGAAGTCATAGAGTCGGATGATGTTCAGGCCACGCTCACGCTTAAATCGTGGGGATCAGCCACATACTGGGCTAGCTACCAGTAAATCAATGTGGCGGAACATCGGAGGTCATTACCAAGTTCAATAGTACTGGTGAAATAGCCAGGTCTAGAACAATAGACCAACAAGGCTAATCAAGCTGAATCAATATGTCAAGTTATATGCAATGATGAAGCATACGTAATCAAGTCATGATAGCAATAATCTCAAAGCAATGTCAGAAATGAACTGTAAATGCAATATCATATGAAGTGATAAGTCAAATAGCTATCATGATCAACTGGCAACACCGAACCATATTGTGCACAGGTCACAATCCAGCTGATGATATGAATGTCAATTTAATCTAACATCAACAATATGTCTCAACCGGAACTTCAAGCATGTTAAATCTGAATATCTATAACTCACAGTGTTGGGTCTTTATCAAACAGATGTAAAATCTGCCACCTGAGTTATCTCAGGATTTTATCTCAATCTGTTCTCTGTCAAATCAAATCTTTGACCCACTTTATAAATCTTTAAATCTTTGTTCTATGTTCAGAATTTCACTGAACCTGTCCAGAATTATAATATCAATATCATGTCAATATCATCATCTTTTATCTTTTAAATTCCTTATTTTTATCTAATTCTGATAACTTGTTTATTCACAAATCATTCTTTGTTTCACAAATTCTCAAGGGTCAATATATATATATACTCATTTTGCTAACTATTTCGTTATTTTATGTGTTGTCTATGTATTTTATTCAATATATTCGAATTTAAGGAGTGGGTTTCGAATTTATATAATCAAATTCGAATATATTAATAATTTGGAAGGCCTAAATTCGAAGGCTTAATGTGACTAAATTCAAATCATGGGGATTAAATTCGAAGCATTCCCTTTGAATATATATATATATGCTAAATTCAAATCATGTAGCTAAAGTCAAACCTTTCATTTGAGCATACATTAAATTCAAAGACATAAGCTAAATTCGAATCTTTTCATTTCGAATTTAATGTCAAAGTCAATTCTCATTCGAATTTAATGGACAAAATCAAACTCCTTAGCTAAATTCGAATCCTCATTCGAACTTATGGTCAAAATCGAAGCCTATATTCGAATTTAGCTAAAAATCGAGTTTGTTCTACTTATTTCGAGTTTGTTCTTGACATCTCGAAATTGTTCATAATTTCCAGCTTTAAATCATGAATTTCTAAGTCTAAAATCATAAATATACTAAGTATTAAGCCTAGTTTCAATTATATTATACATAATCTAGTTAAAATTCGAGCTAAACTAACTTTAATCACTCAAAATAGTCAAATTCGAATTTATTCTTAAAACCGAAACAAAGAAATCAGAATAGCAACGATGTTTACCTCAAATTTGCGTTGATTGTTTGTTGATTAGTAATTGTAACTCTGTCCTTGCTTCAATCTTCGAATTTATTGCAAATTATGGTGAATTTTTGAGTGTTTTTAGAGAGAGAGTAGAGAGAGAGAGTGTAGAGAGAGAGAGAGTAAAGTGATTAATGAATAATAAATCTCGTTTATATACTTCATCTAGTTATATTTGCTACTTAACCCACTTTCATTTTTGTATATTATATCTCTTTTATTTAATTATCTTTAATAATTTATTAATTCATAATATAAATATTTATATAATTTAATTAAATATTTCATAACTTAATTAAATTATAATTCAAATAATGTAATAATATTACATTATCGGATCAATATACTGAATTTTAAGACTAGATCAAAAGTTAGGTTGTTACAGAATGGGCTCCACCACGCACAAACTTCGTCCCCGAAGTTAGCTATGTTCGAACAGACTGGGATATGTTGCTTTCATAACATCTTCAGATTCCCAAGACTGATGCGAACCTTTGTGGTGTTTCCACTGGACGAGCACCATCTGTATCTCTTTATTCCGAAGCTTTTTGGTCTTCGAGTCCAGAATACATTCTGGTTCTTCAACCATTCGAAGCTTCTCATCAATCTGCAAGTTAACGTGTGGTATTTGAACTTCTCTTTCGTTAGCTAAGCTCTTTCTCAAATGACTGATATGGAATACAGGATGTATTCCAGATAAGTCCCCTGCCAGTTCAAGACGATAAGATTGATTTCCTATCTTTTCCACAATCTTGAACGGACCGATGAATCTCGGAGCTAGCTTGTTTCTCTTTATGAATCTCACCACATTCTTCATTGGGGACACTTTCAACATCACCCAATCGTTAACCGCAAAGCTTATTGATCTGTGTCGATTATCATAGTATGACTTCTGCCTGCTTTGAGCTTCAAGTATGTTTCTTCTAACCAGCTGAATCTTTTCATGAGTTAACTGTAGAAGGGCAGGTCCTGCTATAGGCAATTCACCTGTTTCACGCCAACAGGTGGGAGTTCTGCACTTTCTTCCGTACAAAGCTTCAAATGGAGCCATCTTGATTGTTGAATGATAACTGTTATTATATGAGAATTCGACCAACGGCAAGTGGTCATCCCAGTTACCACCTAGATCAAGAACACAGGCACGAAGCATATCTTCAAGAGTAAGGATAGTACGCTCACTCTGGCCATCTGCATTAGGATGATAAGCAATACTCATAGAGATCCGAGTACCCATCCCGTCTTGTAGAGCTTGCTAGAATCTAGATGTGAAACGACTATCACGATCTGATATGATAGACTTTGGCACACCGTGACGAGAAATCATTTCGGTGATGTATAGTTGTGCCAATCTATCGAGAGAGTATGTTTCTTTCATCGGTATGAAGTGAGCTGACTTCGTTAATCGGTCCACGACTATCCAGATGGAGTCGTGCTGTCCTTTGGTCTTCGGCAACTTCGTGATGAAGTCCATTGTTATATGCTCCCACTTCCACTCAGTAACTGGCAGTGGTTGCATATCCCCGAAGGGTTTCTGATGTTCTGCCTTAACCATTTGACATATTCTGCAGCTTTCAACATAATGACCGATGTCTTTCTTCATTCCTGGTCACCAATAATCGGCTTTCAGATCAAAATACATCTTTGAGCTGCCAGGATGAACAGATAACCTGGACTGATGGGCTTCAGATAGAAGAGTGTTGCGAATAGAACCATATTTAGGAATCCAGATTCGGTTTCCCTTGAGACAGTGAAGTCCCAAATGGTTCAGAGATAAGAATTGTAACTGCTCTTTGAGATTTTCAGCACTTATATTTTCTTCTTTCAACGCTTTGGTTTGAGCAGATCTGATGTCCTCGATAAGATCGGAAGAGAATACAACCGGAGTCAGGGCATAGCAACACTTTTCTGGATATGTCTTTCTACTCAAGGCATCCGCGACCACATTTGCTTTGCCGGGATGATATAGGATCTCGCAATCATAGTCCTTGATGAGTTTTAAGGACCGACGTTGTTTCATATTCAGATCCTTTTGAGTAAAGAGATGTTTGAGACTCTTATGATCGGTGTAAAGCTGACATCGAGTCCCATAAAGATAATGACGCCAGATTTTTCAGAGCAAAGGTAACGGCAGCCAACTCAAGATCATGAGTTGGTGCACTTTTCTCGTAGTCCTTCAATTGCCTTGAAGCATAGGCAATTACTTTTCCCCTTTGCATCAGAACACATCCTAAGCCAGTACCAGATGCGTCGCTGTAAACGACAAAATCATCGTTGCCCTCTGGTAAGGCTAGGATTGGCGCTTGAATTAACTTCTTTTTCAAAGTTTCAAATGCCTCTTGCTGTTTATCCGCCCATACGAAAGGTGTATTCTTTCGTGTTAGCATCGTAAGTGGCAGAGCAATCTTCGAGAAGTCCTTAATGAATCGCCGATAGTAACCAGCCAATCCAAGGAAACTTCTTATTTCGGAGGCATTGCGAGGTGTTTGCCATTTCTGAACAGCCTCGACTTTAGATGGATCTACTGAAATACCTTCGCCAGATATGACATGGCCAAGGAATTGAATCTAGAAAGAAATCAGAGTGAAATTTCAAGTTTTAATTCAATCAAAGAACGCTTAGGAATGACTCAAGACAATATAAAGTTATACCTGTCTGAGCTAGAATTCGCACTTAGAGAATTTTGCGTAGAGTCTTTCTTTTCTCAGTAACTCTAGCAATTGTCGCAGATGAATAGAATGGTCAGAATCCGTTTTGGAGTAAATCAGAATATCGTCTATGAATACGATAACTGACTTATCCAGCATCGGTCTGCACACGCGATTCATGAGATCCATGAATGCCGCTGGTGAATTTGTTAAACTGAACGGCATCACGAGAAATTCGTAATGACCGTATCTTGTTCGGAAGGCTGTCTTCGGAATATCCTCTTTTTTTACCTTCAATTGATGATACCCAGAACGAAGATCAATCTTGGAGAAATAGCTTGCTTCTTGTAGCCGATCAAATGGATCATCAATCCTGGGCAGAGGATATTTATTCTTTATAGTGATTTTGTTCAACTCGCGGTAGTCGATGCACATTCGGAGAGTTCCGTCTTTCTTCTTTACATATAAGACAGGTGCACCCCGCGGAGATGAACTAGGTCGGATAAAAGCCTTCTCTAACAGCTCTTGCAACTGCTTTGACATTTCCTGCATTTCTACAGGCGTAAGTCTGTAAGGGGCATTAGCGATGGGAGCCGCACCAGGAACTAAGTCAATTCCAAATTCAACTTGACGTTCCGGTGGCACTCCAGAGATATCATCCGGGAATACGTCTGGGAACTCACAGACGATTGGAATATCAGTTAAGGATTTCTTTTGGGCTTCAGAGTTAGATTCAGATGAGACGTAGCATAAATAAGATTCGTGACCCTTAGATAGATACCTATACGCTTTTTCAACAGAAATGAAGCAGTGAGCACCTTTTCGCTTCTCGCCTTTGATTTCCAATACTCGGCCGTCTGAAGACCTAATTCTGATGATTCGCCGATTGCAGACGATCGTAGCCTCGTTATTCATTAGCCAGTCCATGCCGATGATGACATCGAACTCTTTCAACGGAATAGGAATGAGATCAAGGTTGAATACGACGTTATCAACTAGTAGAGTGCAGTTTCGGTATACAGAATCAGCCATAACATAACTGTTACTGGCCGTCTCAATATCAATCACAACAGGAGGCTTCGATGGAGACTTATATAATCTTTGTGCAAAAGATGTTGATATGAAAGAATAACTAGCACCGGAATCGAATAATACGCGAGCAGGGATTGAGTTAAGCAGGAACGTACCGGTAACTACGTCAGGTGTTTCTTTTGCTTCCTTGGCTGTTATTTGAAATGCACGAGTCCTTGCAGTCGGAGTTGCAGCTGAGCTTTTCATCGTAGATCCTCCAGCTGACGATTGTGACTGAAGTCATTGCCCGCTGCGACACTGATACATGAAGTGTCCTCTTTTCCAGCATTTCGCACATCCGCGTCCTTGCTGTGGGCACTCTTCACTGCTGTGACCAATTCTGTTGCAAGCAAAGCATGTGACGTCATCTGGATTGCACAATCCCATGTGTGATTTTCTGCATCTCTTGTAGAATCGTGGCTCATTCGTTAGAGAATACGCTTGGGCTTTCGGCTGTGAACTATACTGCTGTGGCTTTTGAGACTGGGATTTGTTTGTCTTGAAAAATCTACCGAATCTTTGCTTCTTCAGTGGAGAAGGACATGTCGGGTTTGCTGATGGAGCATAAAGCTGATCGCCGTACTCTAAATAACCCATCTCGATCTGTCTAGCTGCTTCAACTATTTCTACGTAACTCTTGTATTTTATCGCACTCATCGGATGTCGGTATCTCGGGTTGAGCCCTCCACGGAATCTATTCATCTTCCTTTCCTCAGTAGCTACTTGATATGAGGAGTAACCGCAAAGCCGAGAGAATTCGTGCTCGTATTCATCAACAGTCTTGGTTCCCTGAGTCAACTGCATCAGTTGTACTTCCATCTTGTCTCGCTGGTCGATAGGGCAATACTTTGCATTGAACATATCTAAGAACTGTTCCCACTCTAGAGTCTGGATAACTTCCTCACCATAGATGCTCCTCTGAGTCTTCCACCAACCACGGGCAGCTCCAACAAATAACGCAGACGCATAACTTACTTTCTTTGAATCTAAGCAGTCAAAAATTCTTAAAATTTCTTCGGTATGGCTGATCCAATCCATCGCCTGAATTAGATTTAATGTGCCCTCAAAGTTCAGGGCACCGCTTGCTTTGAAATCTTTGAACTTACAGCCTTTAGGCTGCTGAATTTGGGTATCAGGGGTAGAGTTATCAGAATCAGAGTCATTATTCTGGACTTGTTTTTCTTTTCTCTTATTCTTTTTATCTTCACGTCTTTTAGTTTCGGCCTCATCTCTGGCCTGAAACTGTTCTTGCATAATCTTATTTTGTTGTTCAGAGTGTTGGGGTAGAAGTTGTTGCATCATTTCAAACATTTGTTGTGGGGTCATGTTGTTTGGTATATCACCTGATCCTGATCCTGACATCTTAACTGAAAATTAAAATCATTTAACTATCAGTTTATAGACTTAGATCAATGTACCCTTTTTCCCATCCTAATAGTCCGTACATCCTATCTCAGTTCAAACCACCTAAATGATTGATACATATGTATTGCTTCAGTTTGAGACCAAGTACACTCACGTAATACTTGATTCACTCAAACTATGGGCTCTGATACCATCCTGTGAAGACCACCCCTCGCGAGGCAGTTCTCACGAGTCTAGGTCCCATATCATGCAATACGATATCAATCAAACTAAGATAGAGTAATTAATTGCGGAATATTAAATTACAGTACAAGCATATTAGGATTAAGTTTAATACAGTTTTACGGTTTTCAAATTAAACTTATAAAGGGCACAAGTCTAATCTAATTCATGTCATCATATAATCAAGATAAATCTACCCAGAACACCACAATATCATCATCCAATCTGTACCAAAATGGTTTGCTGAGTAGAGGTCTATGAAAACTTCACTTGATTCTTGTATGACCTAAGTACTAGGTCCGGCAGGTGACTTTCCCTTATCTTTTCCTGTAAAAATGTTAATGTAGCAACCGTAAGCAATGCTTAGCGAGTAAATAGATTTTCAAATTAACATGCATAGTCAAGCAGATCATCATATGTCTAGCATGATATGTCAAGGCTGCCGCTACAGCCACTCATGATTGAGACATAGAAGTCATAGAGTCGGATGATGTTTAGGCCACACTCACGCTTAAATCGTGGGGATCAGCCACATACTGGGCTAGCTACTAGTAAATCAACGTGGCGGAACATCGGAGGTCATTACCAAGTTCAATAGAACTGGTGAAATAGCCAGGTCTAGAACAATAGACCAACAAGGCTAATCAAGCTGAATCAATATGTCAAGTTATATGCAATGATGAAGCATATGTAATCAAGTCATGATAGCAATAATCTCAAAGCAATGTCAGAAATGAACTGTAAATGCAATATCATATGAAGTGATAAGTCAAATAGCTATCATGATCCACTGGGAAACACCGAACCATAGTGTGCACAGGTCACAATCCAGCTGATGATATGAATGTCAATTTAATCTAACATCAACAATATGTCTCAACCGAAAATTCAAGCATGTTAAATCTGAATATCTATAACTCACAGTGTTGCGTCTTTATCAAACAGATGTAAAATCTGCCACCTGAGTTATCTCAGGATTTTATCTCAATCTGTTCTCTATCAAATCAAATCTTTGACCCACTTTATAAATCTTTAAATCTTTGTTCTATGTTCAGAATTTCACTGAACCTGTCCAGAATTATAATATCAAGATCATGTCAATATCATCGTCTTTTATCTTTTAAATTCCTTATTTTATCTGATTCTGATAACTTGTTTATTCACAAATCATTCTTTGTTTCATAAATTCTCAAGGGTCTATATATATATATATATATATATATATATATATATATATATATATATATATATATATATATATATATATATATATATATATATATATATATATATATATATATATATATATATACTCATTTTGCTAACTATTTCGTTATTTTATGCGTTGTCTATGTATTTTATTCAATATATTCGAATTTAAGGAGTGGGTTTCGAATTTATATAATTAAATTCGAATATATTAATAATTTGGAAGGCCTAAATTCGAAGGCTTAATGTGACTAAATTCAAATCATGGGGATTAAATTCGAAGCATTCCATTTGAATATATATATGCTAAATTCAAATCATGTAGCTAAAGTCAAACCTTTCATTTGAGCATACATTAAATTCAAAGACATAAGCTAAATTCGAATCTTTTCATTTCGAATTTAATGTCAAACTCAATTCTCATTCGAATTTAATGGACAAAATCGAACTCCTTAGCTAAATTCGAATCCTCATTCGAACTTATGGTCAAAATCGAAGCCTATATTCGAATTTAGCTAAAAATCGAGTTTGTTCTATTTATTTCGAGTTTGTTCTTGACATCTCGAATTTGTTCATAATTTCCTGCTTTAAATCATGAATTTCTAAGTCTAAAATCGTAAATATACTAAGTATTAAGCCTAGTTTCAATTATATTATACATACTCTAGTTAAAATTCGAGCTAACTTAACTTTAATCACTCAAAATAGTCAAATTCGAGTTTATTCTTAAAACCGAAACAAAGAAATCAGAATAGCAACGATTTTTACCTCAAATTTGCGTTGATTGTTTGTTGATTAGTAATTGTAACTCTGTCCTTGCTTCAATCTTTGAATTTATTGCAAATTATGGTGAATTTTTGAGAGTTTTTAGAGAGAGTGTAGAGAGAGAGAGTAAAGTGATTAATGAATAATAAATCTCGTTTATATACTTCATCTAGTTATATTTGCTACTTAACCCACTTTCATTTTTGTATATTATATCTCTTTTATTTAATTATCTTTAATAATTTATTAATTCATAATATAAATATTTATATAATTTAATTAAATATTTCATAACTTAATTAAATTATAATTCAAATAATGTAATAATATTACATTATCGGATCAATATACTGAATTTTAAGACTAGATCAAAAGTTAGGGTGTTACAACACTCAATGAAAACGCTCTGATACCATTTGTAAAGTCCCTCCCTATTGGATCTATTAAGGCGTTGCGACGTCAAACGAGTATGGAATCCTCGTTTCACACTAACGAATCAAAACACGAATACTCACACGGGAAAATGGAGCCAAACACAATGTTAGTTGAATGAATATCAACTCCACAAGATGTATTGCTCCTCTGGTCGCTTTTCTGCTCTCAAAAACCGTCTTAGATTACAATTGTCGAAGTCCTGGAATTCTTGAACGTAAGTTCATAATATATACGCTAAGTTCGTGCATGGCCCAAGCCCACGATCTTATACGTTCAAGCCCATGCAGCTAAGTTCGTATGAACTTATCAGCCATAAGTTCGTATGAACTTATTCACCATAAGTTCGTATGAACTTATTAATGATAAGTTCATACCTACTTACTCATGAACTTATCATGCAATCATGAACTTGTCATGGAATATTGAACTTAACAATCAATCATGAACTTAACATGCAATCATGAACTTAATACACAATCATGAACTTAAGACATAAACATGAACATATAATCATGACTTTGTATTCATAAGGCCCAATCTTTTACAATTGACTATCAATAACATACTAGACTACTGTCGTCACACTGGGTGTACCAACAGTGCAGCAGTTGGAGCTCCCTTTCTACAGTTTTCACTATAATGCCCCTATACACCGCACTTATGGAAGGCATCAGCTTTCCGTGGGCACTTATTTTGGAAATGGCCTAATTCTCCACAACAAAAGCAAGCACGTCCATTAATGCACTTGCCGAAATGTTCCAGATGACATTTGTTACAATACTGCGGCTCCGTGTTGATGGAGTACGCACGAGCTTGATTTGAAGAACTAGATGATCGACGGTAGGACTACTGGGATGAGTACTGAGATGAAAGAGACAAACCTGAGTAGCCTCCTTCACGTTGGCGCTTCAGCGGTGACGGCTAAGTTGGGTTAGCAGAAGCAGCAGCAGACCCAATTGTATACCCAGACATAATCAATATTTGTTCAACATTTCTGGCAGCCTCCAGTATGCCTGCAAATGTAGGATAGAGGATATTGCTCATGACCCTCCTGATTTCCAGATCCAAACCAACCTCCAATCTGGTCACTTTCCTTTCCTGAAGATCCACCTGATGAGGCGCAAACAAACTCAGCCTCGTAAATTCAACCGCATATTGGGACACAAACTTAGTCCCCTACATTAGAGTCATAAATTTAGCTTCCAGTCTCTGGCGCTCATCAGCCGGGTAGTATTGCTGAGTGAATATCTCGGTGAACTCAGCCCAAGTCATAACAGATACTTTCTCCAAGGTTAAAGCGTTAACCATGGAATTCCACCACATGACATGATCCTTAATAAACATTACGGTAGCAAATCGAAACATGTCCTTCTCAGCACAATCGCTGATTTGGTATGTCCTTTCGGTATTCCAACGCGGCAACAACATCTCCCAATCCATTGAACTCCACAACTCCATTTCCCTTGAAATCCTTAAACCCACAACCCTTGGGCTTATTTGATGACCCAGTGTTGTCATCTTGATTGTTATTATTACCATCTTTGTCCTTATTCTTTCTCTTGTCTTCCCTTCTCTTAGCTTCGGCCTCATCTCGAGCCCGAAATTGTTCCTGAATCATCTTGTTTTGGTCAGCCATCATGGCTAGCATCATTTCCCTTGTCTCTTGTGGTGTCATTCCTTCTCCAGACATGTTCTGAAATTTGAAACATATAACTTGTTTAGTAAATATATCATTTATTTGAGGGTTAAAGTCATGCAAACGTATGTTACTTTACTGAAATTACTCAAATGACTAATCTAGTTATCTTTTTATCCCATTGGTACTTGTACTTACAATTTATTGTTGAGATGGTACTTTTGATTATCGGATCTACCGGTAATGATCTTATATTTGTGTTTTTAGAGGTATGAAAATGATCTAGATGCTTATGTGGATTTTCTAAATTATTTTTATAGATGAAAATCCACGTTGTACTCCAAAATAACTTGTCGATATGGTAAGTGTAACCAGTAACTACGTTGATATGGTAAATCCACGTAAGTATCATGTCATTAAAAACCTGCTACGTTGTCATTTGAATCAACAAAAACTGTCATATCAACTTGTTTACTGGTTACACGTACCATATCGACAAGTTATTTTGGAGTACAACTACCATCCGGTCAAAAAAACGTTAATTAGTCATTTAGGTAAATTGAGAAAAGTATATTGCATTTGTACGACGTTAACCCTTTATTTGAAGACACCACCCATTGTCCCGTATGAAAGTCAATTTCCTATACTTACTAGATCATAACCTATCTTAGTTCAGATCATCACTTATAATCACTACATGTCATCACCTATGTTTGAGACCAAGACCTCCCGAAAACTTGAATCTCAAACTACTGCTCTGATACCATTAGCTGTGACACCCTTGCCACAATAACCACCATTACATTACCTAGGATTAAACACCACGCAATAAACAATAATGATATGAAATACTTAGTACAATACAGGAAACTGAAAGTGCATGATTAAAATACAAGTCATACACCCTACGGTGCTACAAGGTTCCAGACTAATCTCTACATACTCAATAATTTATTACAACCATCCCAAATATTACATCATTGTCCCCATGTTTCATTTACCAGTTGAGCAGTAGAGGATCTTCCAAGACTTCCAAATATGACCTAACTAGAAGGTCCGGCAGCGTATTTTCCTTTTCCTCAAAAACGTGAGCAACTAAGGGGTAAGCAAAGCTTAGTGAGTACACAAATTATACATTCTACATATATTTATGTAGCACACAAGAGTAACACCGACAACAAATGCCGTATACTCTCTTCGTACATGAAGTACGGAAACAAGTCGCAGCTCCATCGTGCCATTTGCACGGAATCACACATTCAATTGAGGCAAAGTATTACCATCGGGGATGCTACACCATCAGGACCTCGGAGGGATCAGATCCAGGTCATATAGCCTTGGTAGCATCGATTTACCAGTTATGGCTCGCAAGCAGAAGATGCACAACAAAGAATACGGACATGCAACAAGCAACACTGTGCATCAACATATACGCAAGTTAGTAGAGTGCCAAACGAAAGTGAAACAACATGCCTCAATGAACAATAGTTAATATAAAACAAATGTAGACATATACAATCCTAAGTACTCACAGTGGGTGCGTTAGTTAACTTCAATTTATTATTATTTCTCTTCCGAATTTCAATCGGATTCACAAATACCCCACTGTGTGTTAAACAACACCACAAGGGACCTGTTACATTTTCATTGGAAAACATATCATCAATGTACGTTCGTTAATAAAGTTCATCAAGTCTTTACAAATTAAAGTGTTTAATCTTCAGATTCACTGTCCGGAATTCAAATGTAAACCCCTAGGTTCATATTGTTAATAAGTACAAGGAACCCATCATTAAATGCCTTAATATAATACCAAAGATGTCCCAAAAGTTTGATATTTAAACAAGACATTCGGGTCCCTTAAACCCAAATCAAAATTCGCTTGAACTGGGACCGACTCGCCGAGTCGTCACATTCGACTCACCGAGTCGAGGTCCAAATTTCGGATCCCGGCCGGATTTCATTTGCACCCGAGAAATAACAAGCTTGACCCGAAATTTTGACCCATCCGAGTTCGGGTCTCATCTGAGTTCGAGTCCCATCCGAGTTTCGTTCCAACCCAAATTCGGGTCTCCATACTTAGAAACTTTTCTGATGTTCTTGGTGTTCTTGGCGACTCGCCGAGTCACCCCCTGCGACTCGCCGAGTCGACCTGCATGTTGCATGTCCCAGCTACGGGTTTTTGTTCAAAAATTCGCCAAACTCAATTTTAACCACGTGCAATCCATACAAATGTTATATTAACATATTTGGGGTGTTTCTACACTATTTTCCCCATTTATAACACCTAAATTCGTCCAGATTAGACCAAAAATGAGGAAAAACCTCAAGAACACAAAAACTAATAAAACTTTGAATTTCTTACCTTTTTGGACGATTCAGTGAGCAATTCTTGTTTCTGAAGCTTCAGGAATCTTCAGTTGATGATTTTCAACTGGAATAACATTCATGCAACATCATTTTATCAGATTTATAAATCCAAATTTGCAATTAAACTCTCAAAAATAACCTCAAGTTTAGATATTACTTTCTTACCTTAAATCCCAATTGATTATCGATAATCCAGCCTTAAACCACGAATTTCTCTCAAGAATTTCGTTTATCCAGCAGAGATTTTAGAAAGAGAGAGTTGTGTGTTTGGAGATGAAGAGATGAAATGAACTCAATAAAAGACTAAGAGTCTTTTATTTCAATAATTTCGGCTATTGACACAAATAGCCCCTCCACTAGTTTGATTTCTTTTAAATAAAGTTTCCATCTTCATTTTAACATCACTAACACTTATAACTCATTATACTTACTTAATAATTTGAAATTTTAATATTTCTATATTTCTTAACATAGCAACCAACTTTTCAAATTTCCAAATACATAATTATCATAAATAATCCAACTTGATTACATTAAATTCGAAATTTAAACTAAATATCCTCAATTACAACAATTTGATTCCGAGGATGCTACAAGTCGGAGAGCAACCGTTCGTGCCATAGAAATTGTGTTACAAAGTTTTTTTTTCCTAAATCAATGGTTTTAAACTCCCATTGTATGCATTTAGTTTTTTTTTTAAATTTTTTATCTGTTAATCAATTGGTTTAGAAATTGTGTTGGACCAACATTTTCAGTCAAAATTAATAGTGTGACTTAATTCCATTGACTAATAAAAAAAATTGTTGCATAATTCTTTTTGAGAGGAGAAATCAATTAAAGATTTGTTTGTCTTTGAGCTGCTTAATGATCGCGAAAGTTGGAAATATATGACAAAGGGAGTTGTGCCATATTCTCAACTTGTGAGTTTGTGATCTTCGGAACTCAAATACTCTTGGCCTTCGGAACTCAAAAGATTTGCTAGTTGACTCTCCATTTATAATTCCGCAATTTGTCATTTCATTTCATCTTGTATCCACTTTCGCAGCTTTTACATTTTTTTGTCTTCGAAAATTTTCCATCCAATTAGACTTTGTATTTTTATTTTTCTTTCTGAATTTTTATATCTTTACTTTCGGTACTTTCATTTAATTTTTTTCGAAACTTAATTGTTTTCTAGTTTGGTTCAGAAATTTTTTAATTTTGGAATTATTGTGTCCATTCGGAACTTTTAAAAGTCGAAGAATATTTTGAAGTTACGGATTTTCGTTTTTTGTGTAAGTTACGGTGTTGGTTTGTTTTTCTAAGTTTCGGAGTTTTTTTTGTTAATGATTGTGAGAGTCTCGGATCTTTTTATTTTTAAGTCTTAGTTTTTTTTTGGTTGTTAGTAGTACAAGATGAGTCTCAGATCTTTGATCTTTTAAGTCTCTTAGTTTTTTTAAATTCTAGTGGTATTAGGTGAAAGTCTCGGATTTTTGATTTTTTAAAGTCTCTTAGTTTTTTTTATTCTAGTGGAGTTAATTGAAAGTCTCGCTTGATTTTTTTTAAGTCTCTTAGTTTTTTTTTTAATTCTAGTGGTGTTAAGTGAAACTCTCGAATCTTTCTTTTATTTTGTAAGTCTCTTAACTTTTGAAATTTAGTAGTACTAACTGTGAGAGTCTTGGATCTTTATTCTTTTTAAGTCTCTTAGTTTTTGATTTTTAGTAGTACTATGTGTGAGAGTTGGATCTTTATTCTTTTATAAGTCTCTTATGCCTGTGAGTCTACGAGTCTTTGAGTCGAACCTACACTTAGTTTATTTTCTAAGTCTCTTATGTTTGTAGGTCTAGCTACACTTAGTTTCTTATTCTAAGTCTCTTATGTTTGTGAGTTGATAGGACTATAATATTATGTGTTTTCGGTATCATTTAAGGCTTATTTATGCACCTTTGCTTCGTAACTACCATACTTTTACTCCAAAATTGTGTTTCAGGGTCAAGTAGCCAAATGGAAGCAACTCGAGAAAATTCAGCGCGAAACGAGCTGGTGAGGGCGCTGACCTGCGCCACCCTACGCCCTCAAAACAGAATTATTTAGAGAGCACTTCCAGCGTAGCCCAGGTCGTACCCCCCAGCGCAGCGCCAGGCGTAGGCCTACGCCTGGGTCTACGCTCGTGCGGCGTGAAAAGCCTACAGCCGCTTTTTGACGCCCAAAAGCCTAATTCTCTATATAATAGAGCACGTCTGTGGCCGTTTTTGGAGGTCCCGAAATATTGAAAACATTGGCGAAGCCCTACTGGAGTTGATTCACGGATCGAGTACGAAGAAGGTGGAGTGCAACCGTTCGTGCAATAGAAGCCTACAATGCTTTCCACAATCATTACCGGTGAAAAACACACGACGAGAGGCTAAACCACCATAGCCATTTGCAGAGGATCTACGACTAAGTTTTATTTACTTGAATCTCTTTTTATGTATTGATG
Source organism: Centrapalus pauciflorus (assembly GCA_020465985.1). Lineage (NCBI taxonomy): Eukaryota > Viridiplantae > Streptophyta > Magnoliopsida > Asterales > Asteraceae > Centrapalus > Centrapalus pauciflorus. The sequence goes on from JAANYP010003458.1 coordinate 194,759, forward strand.
TATTTTGTGATACTTGAATATTTGTTGTGATGCAAATGATATACATTTGGTTATTTTTATGAGTAAATGGTTTGATTGGTAAAAGCAAGATAGTTATAGTGATATTATTATTTGTGTCGAGTACATTAGCTTAGGGATTAAGACAAGTAATGAATGTTGCATGCGCTATGCCGAGATTTATTGGTTAAAACATTTATGATTAATATGACTAAGTAATTGGTTATGTCTATGTGACCGTTGCATGATATTCAAGTGGGTAATAACTTATGCCGTAGTGATTTCGTAAATGGTTATCTTTAGTTCGATCTTTCAATCAATTATTATTTGCTTGCTATTGTTTTCGTAGTAATTTTAGTTGTAATCACCATTCCGAACAATCACTCAATTCAAAAATTTAATCGCTTTTATAAACATAAAGAAACTAGCAATTTAACCCTAATTTACATACACACTCACTGCGGATTCGATCCTTACTTCCCTACGCTAGTAGGTAGTTTTAAGGTTATTTCTACGGGCCACAATGACGGCTCGTAAGATGAGTCTAGCTACACTTAGTTTCTTTTACTAAGTATCTTATGTTTGTGAGTCCAGCTACACTTAGTTTATTTTTTTAAGTCTCTTATGTTTGTAATTCTAGCTACACTTACTTTATTTTTTAGGTCTCTTATGTTTGTGAGTCTTTGCGTTGAACTACACTTGGTTTATTTTCTAAGTATCTTATGTTTGTGAGTCTAGCTACACTTAGTTTCTTTTTCTAAGTCTCTTATGTTTGTGAGTTTAGCTACACTTAGTTTCTTTTTCTAAGTCTCTTATGTTTGTGAGTCTAGACACACTTAGTTTATTTTATTTAAGTCTCTCATGTTTGTGAGTCTAGCTACACTTAGTTTATTTATTAAGTCTCTTATGTTTGTGAGTCTTTGAGTTGAAACATACTTAGTTTCTTTTCTAAGTCTCTTATGTTTGTGAGTCTAGCTTTACCTAGTTTGTTTTTTTTAAGTCTCTTAGTCTTGTAAGTCTCTTAGTCTTTTTTTTTTTTTTTTTTGTTTTATTCCCTTTCAAATCTCTTAGTTTTCTTTTTCTTTCTCCTAAACTCAGTTTATCCTATTATAAGGTTTGGACTCATTCCTAAACTAAGTCTCTGACCATTGCAATTTTTATTAATGCCGAGTTTATCAAAAAAATTTTTTTACCAAGATTAATATTTTTTTCTTCATTTGTTTTTGAGATTAGTATTCACATCATCATGATGGGGGAGATTACTGAAAGCATAAAAGTTTAAGGAGATGATGGAAGATATTCAGGGGGAGCGAAGCTAATCTGAAGGATTTCATGTTCGGTTAAAGAATCTAGGGGAGAGAGATATCAGAGAAAAGCATTCAAAGTTTCAAAGCTTCAAGTGTTCCAAGTTAAAGCTTAAAGATGAACCTGGAAGTTGTCCATGTCTAAAGTAAAGATATTCAAAAGGGGAGATTATTCATCAGAAGATAAAGCTTATCTTGAATGATCCAGATGTCACACCCCGATACCCCGCTTGGCAATGAGGCGTGACATCGCGGAAACAAGTCACAATCATAATGAACGACCTCTAAATGGGACGTTTTTAAAATACGTAAATTATCAAAAATGTTTCACAATCATAGTAATAAAAGAATTCATGAATATTGAAGATTAAAATACATGACCAAAGTATATAAATTTCTAGTTATGCAAATAAATCTCCATGTGGTTTAGACAATGCTTCGTGACTCCCAAAAGCTTGCAAAAATAGTCGTGAGTGCGGAAGTTAGCTCTTAAGGTCCTGAGAAAAACATGCTAAATACGTCAACATAAAGTTGGTGAGCTCATAGGTTTACTCGATAAGTAAGACATTGTATGAAAAACACAAGATTTTAGTAAGTTGTAAACAAAAGTGAATCATATAGATTAAGTATTACCATAAGCCTCATGACCCCGAAAGTTAACTTTTGAGTGCCCTATGTGGTATCCAACACCATAATACCAAGAATTGTCAAATAATTATGCATCCGTTTACAATTGGTTCTACCAACCGGATGGGGGCGTCAACCCAAATAGATCTATCCACAACTTTCACGTTTACGTAGTAATTAATGGTTCATGATTGAGGGTGGTGGTGAAGTAACAATCTTATGTAATACGTAAAATGATTAAAGTACTTGTGTCTATAGAAAATAAAAAGTTGAGCATGTATTCTCACCCCAAAGTAATATGAACAAGTAAAATAGGGGCTATGAAAACTCACCGTAAGAGTTATGGCAAAAGTGAGCGTAAAAATGAAGATCACGTTGTTGACTTGAAATGAGCTTGACGTATTTAACCGAGTCCTAAATGATATGAGGAACTTAATAAGTCTCATAAATGATAATATGCATGAATGATGGTTTTTAGTATTAAATCACCCAACTTAACAAGTCCTATATAAAAACCCATCTATAAGTTCAAGTTGATTTATAAGGATTTTCCAGGTTTTATCGAGGTTTTTCGGCCTACTTTGTGGATGTTTTTGGCCAAGCTCCAAAATGATTTGGGCTTTGGTATACATAATAATAATACTACTATATACAAGGAGTTTGTCAAGATAAAAATGTGTCAGGATCTAAAACTGAATAACCAAGATTAACTGATTTGAAATTTATCAGAGTATAAATCAATAATCTTGTTTTGAATCAAAGTTTAATTAAGAAGTTTGCGGAATAACACTTAATTATTTTAACAAAAACTTTCAGAACCAATGAAGCATAAAACATAAGAAGTAATCAAGACTGTTTGTATTGCTGAATTCAATGATTACAATCACCTCTAATCTGTTTGATTAGACGAAGAACACAGACTGTTCTTAGGGTTTTACAACCTTAGAGGCTTAAGAAAACTTAATCAACAAAGCAATTACAGACTCAAAAATACGCAGAAAACTTCTATACAATAGAAAACCTATTCTGTCTATTTATATTGCTTTTTGGACTTGTTTCCTTGAAGGACTATGACTTCTCTGATAGTAGATATGCTGGAATCTTCGTGTAGATATCTTTCCTGAAAATCAGCACTTTTTTATGAAACTGTTGAGCAGCTTGAATCTCTTGACAGCATGAACTGAGCAGCTTGAGTTGTTTCGCTCTGGCAGCTTGAACTTTTACACTGGCAGCTCGAGTTTCTTCAACTAACAGCATGAACTTTGTATTTACATAAAAAATCTACTAACAGTCTGAGAAGTCTAACTAACAGCTTGAGCATACTTAAACTATTTCCCAACAATCTCCCCCTAACTTAAATTCTTTGCACAAGACTTTAAGTTCTATACAAAAATTGGAAATGAATAAGTAAACTGTTATTTACAAACCAAGGCTTTCAAAAACTTACAACTGTGCAAGTTTCTGATCTACAGCCTTCAAAAATTCTTTCTTTAGCTCATCTCTATCACAAGATATTCTGACAGACTTCATCTGGAGTAGTATATTCTTTGGAAGATCATAGAATTCAAGATTAAAGAACATACCAGATCCATCTGTGAATTTGATTCTGTAAGTCCTCCACTGAACTACCATCTGAGGTAAATTCTAAACTCTGCTCTCAATCATGCAAAAATATGGTTAAAAAGTACAGAGATCATAATGAGAGCATGTGCAAAACTCTAGCTAAGATGGAAGAAAGGAGATATGAATATATGCAAGCCATAGAAGATCTGGAAAAATAGATCAATGATTATAAGGATAATGAGATTCAAATGGGGTATGATAGAAACTATCATGTATGGGAGAAAAAGGAACTCAATAAGAAAATAGAATCTCTGAATAAAAAGGTAGAAGAAACTGAACAGAAGGTGTTAGAGGCTAATGAGAAACTGGAATCTGTTAACATAGATCTAGGTAACTTCAAGTTAGCAAATCAAAAGCTAGAACACCTATGGAAGTTCAATTCAAAGATACAGTCAAATATCAGGTCAATCCCAAAGAAGGAATAGGATACAGAGCTACTCCACCTCCATATAATAACAAGTACATTCATCCAATGAGTGAAGTTGCTGATAGACTTGTCAATGAACCACTAGATGAGTCTATGACTATTGTAGATCCTATCCTTGATAACAGTCCTGAATTAAAAGAAGATAAGAGTCAAGATAGAGACTGTGACACAAAGAATGCACCCATAGAAGTCCAAGTTCCCAGTAAGAAAGGAAAAGAGAAGATGAGTGTATGCAATGCTACTCCTCAAGTTTCTGTACATTCTAACTGTAACACTGCATCTTCATCAAAAGGAACTAAAAGAGGTAAAACTGTTTCTATCTGCACATGCCAAAAGCATGGTGTTCAAAAGTTTCCTAAACAACAGCAGGTAAGAGGAAACCAGAGAAACAAGAACCAGAAATTGACAGAAAAGTCTGGTGTTCCAATTCAAACTGTCAAAAGATGCTTTCACTGTGGAAGGAAGAATCACTTAGCCAAGGATTGTTTTTACAAACCAGCTGTTGCAAAACAGACTGTGCATCACACAAAATCAAATCCTAATCAGGCAAAGCACTCAAAAGTGAAACCTTCCACAGCAGCTCCAAAGAAAACAGTTGATCACAGATTCTCAAAAGTTAATAAAAAACAGTCCACACATCAAAAACAAGTTTTGGCAAAGCCTAAATCAAGTTTTAAACAAATATGGTGTGTCAAGGACAAATCTGTTGCTCAAACTGCTAATGCAAAAGATCAGACTGCTAAGTCAAAATCTGATGCTGTTAGTGCAAAAACTGAAACTGTTAGCACTACAAACACAGCTCAAGCTGCTGGGCATCAAACTGGAGCTGCTAGTGAATCATCTGAGACTGTCAGAAGAAAAGATGATCAAAATAGTTGGATACCTCATATTATCACTAAATACTCTCCAAAGACTCCATCAGTAGATCTCACCAAATATAAGAAGTCAAAAACAGTTTTTAGTTATGTCAATGTACAAGGCCAACCCAAAACCAATTTGGTTTGGGTTTACTCCACTACTAACTAAGCTGTTATTTGTGCAGGGCAACCACAGGTCTCCTCATAGAACAAGATGGCATCTGGACAGTGGATGCTCTAGGCACATGACAGGCAATTCTGAATGCTTGTCAAATTTCAAAGGTTTTGATGGAGGTTTTGTTGCATTTGGAGGCAACTCAAAAGGAGGTAAGGTTACAGGTAAAGGTACTGTTAATGCAGGCAACATGACATTCCATGATGTTCTGTATGTTGAACAGCTTAAGTACAATTTATTGAGTGTCTCTCAAATCTGTGACAAACAAAACATTGTTCTGTTCACAGATTCTGAGTGCATTGTTCTTTCAAAGGATTTCAAAATTCCTGAAAATCTTGTTTTACTTAGAACACCAAGAAAGGACAATGTTTACTGCCTGGACACAGCTCTCTTGACTAAATCAAATACTTTAAGCTGTTTAATATCCAAAGCATCATCAAATGAGTCTGCTCTTTGGCATAGAAGGATGTGTCACATGAACTTCAAGTCCATGAATGATTTAGTTAAAAAGAATCTGGTAAGAGGATTACCACAAAAGGAGTTCATTTGTGATGATCATTGTGTAGCATGTCTTAAAGGTAAGCAACACAAAACTTCTCATAAGGCCAAAGAAGTAAATTCAATCTCATCTGTTCTTCAGTTGTTACATATGGATCTATTTGGTCCAACATCTGTTTTGAGTTTGAATAAAAGGGCATACTGTTTAGTCATTGTTGATGATTTCACCAGATTTACTTGGGTTTACTTTCTTAGGTCCAAAGATGAAACTGCTGAGCTAGTTAAGTCTTTTATTCTTAAGATAGAAAACCAATCCAATTCCAAAGTTAAGGTGATAAGATCAGACAATGGAACTGAATTTAAAAATCAAATTCTAAACAGTTTCTGTGAGTCCAAAGGCATTGCTAGACAATATAGTGCACCAAGAACACCACAGCAAAATGGTGTAGCTGAAAGAAAGAATAGAACATTAATTGAGGCTGCTAGAACAATGCTAGATGATTCAAATCTGCCAATGACTTTCTGGGCAGAAGCTGTTAATACAGCCTGTTATGTTCTAAATAGGGTTCAAGTAGTTCAATCACAAGGGAAAACTCCCTATGAGTTATTCCATAACAGAAGTCCCCTAATAGCTTTCTTCAAGCCTTTTGGATGCCCATGTACTATTCTTCACACTAAGACTCACTTAGGGAAATTTGAGAGTAAGGCTGAAGAAGGATTCTTTGTAGGATACTCAACTCAAAGCAAAGCCTATAGAGTATACAACAGTGTGTCCAAAACAATTGAAGAAAGTGCCAATGTTGAATTTAATGAAAATACTGCTAATATCAAAGGCACTGGTCCTGATTGGTTGTTTGATTTAGATTCAGTAACAAATTCTCTGAGCTTTGTTGAGTATACTGCAGAAGCTGATGCATACAGGGTTGAAGCTGCTAACACGAATTCTCATGCTGCCAATACAATTTCTCATGCTGTTGGCACAAAGTCTCAGACTGCTGCAGATTCAACAAGTTGGGATGATTTCACCACTCTACCACTTCTGTCTTGTGATCCTCCAGGGGTCCTGAATGATACAAATCCAGACACTGAAGTGCCACTCCAAAGTTCTGAAAGAACAGCTCCAACACAACAGGAAACAGTCCCAGATTCAAGTCAAGCTGTTTCAGAAACTGAACCACTCACTGGTTCTGATGGAGATGATACAAACCTTGGAACTTCCTTTCAAACAGAGAGAGAGCCCACACTAAGAGTTCACAAGTATCACCCTCTCAATCAAATTCTGGGTGATCCAAGCACTCCTGTTCAAACAAGGAAGATGGTTCACAATGAGACTGTTGCTGCTGAACAAGCAGTTACTGAATTCAGTCTAGCTGCTTTTGAACATGCCTGTTTCATGTCTCAATTGGAACCTAAAAAGGCATCAGAAGCATTAAAAGATTCATCCTGGATTGAAGCTATGCAAGAAGAGCTTTTACAGTTCAAAATTCAGAATGTATGGACTCTGGTGGATCTTCCTAAAGGTAAGAGAGCAATAGGTACAAGATGGGTGTTCAGAAACAAGAAGGATGAGAGAGGGATAGTCATCAAGAACAAAGCAAGACTAGTAGCACAAGGGTACACTCAAGAAGAAGGAATAGATTATGATGATGTCTTTGCTCCAGTAGCAAGAATTGAAGCCATCAGACTATTTCTAGCATATGCAAGTTTCAAAGGCTTTAAAGTGTATCAAATGGATGTTAAGTCTGCTTTCTTGTATGGGACAATTGAAGAGGAAGTGTATGTGTGTCAACCTCCTGGTTTTGAAGACTACAAGTATCCAGACAGGGTGTACAAGCTGGACAAAGCTCTCTATGGTCTTCACCAAGCCCCCAGAGCATGGTATGACACACTGTCATCATATCTTCTACAGAATGGATTCAAGAGAGGCACTCTGGACAAAACACTTTTCACTAAATCCATCAAAGCTGAGATTCTTCTTGTCCAGATCTATGTTGATGACATCATCTTTGGCTCAACTAATGATAGGTTGTGCAAAGATTTTGAGGCCCTAATGCACAAAAAGTTTCAAATGAGTTCAATGGGGGAACTCACATTCTTTCTAGGGCTGCAGGTTAAACGGACGCCTACTGGTCTATTCATAAGTCAATCAAAGTATGTCAAAGACATACTGGAAAGGTTTGGCTATCAAGACACAAAGGTTGCAAGCACTCCAATGGATCCTCATAAACAGCTCCATACAGACAAAGATGGCATAGATGTGGATATTCATCTATACAGATCCCTTATAGGATCTCTCATGTATCTAACATCTTCAAGACCTGGTATTATGTTTGCTCTCTGTGTGTGTGCTAGGTTTCAGTGCTCTCCAAAGGATTCTCACTTGGTTGCTGTTAAGAGAATCTTTAGATATCTTAAAGGCCAACCACATTTAGGTCTATGGTATCCTAAAGACTCTCCTTTTGAACTAACTGCTTATTCTGACAGTGACTATGGTGGTTGCAACATTGACAGGAAATCCACAACTGGTGGATGTCAATACTTAGGAGCAAGACTGGTCTATTGGCAATGCAAAAAGCAAACAACTGTCTCCACATCATCCACTGAAGCAGAATACGTAGCAGCTGCAAGCTGCTGCTCCCAGGTAATGTGGATTCAAAATCAGCTAAGAGACTATGGTATGAATTTCCTATCCACTCCTATTTATATTGACAATTCAAGTGCAATTAGCATTGTGCAAAACCCAGTGAAATTCCCAAAAACCAAGCATATAGAAATCAGATTTCACTTCATCAGAGATTGTAATGAAAAGAAGTTAATCCAAGTTACCAAAATACATACAGATGATCAGCTAGCTGATCTATTTACAAAACCTTTTGATGTGGGAAGGTTCACTTTCCTAATATCAAATATTGGTATGGTAAACATGGATTAATTGGTTTTCATTATTATCGACTCAGTATGCTAATTTAAGGGGGAGACACTGTTCCATTGAAAAGTTGCACAATTTTACACTAACAGCATGAGTATTTTCTCATGCTGCTAGTTCATTTTCTCGGACTGCTAGTTATTTTCACTTGATCTGTCAAAGTGTGCAGGGTAATTGGGTAATTTTTCAAATGTGTGCGCGGGACCCAACCTTTTCGAAACCTTTAAAGGTCCCAGTTTCGTTCAGTTGTAACTACCAGTTACATATTTTTCTTCCACGGCCTTCTGCTTTCTCACTGAACGAATCACACATTCTTCTTTCAAACCCTAAAACCATCGTTTGATCATCCATGGAGTTTGTCAAAGAACACAACTGCCTTCCATACTCTCTCAAACACTCTGAACTTCAGCCGTTCCATGATATGATGGATTTCCTCAGGCACTCCCATATCCACCATGCCCTCAATATCAATCCCACCATATACATATCGCATATTGAACAGTTCTGGAACCGTGCCACTTTTCAAACCATCAATGGAATTCCCACTATACTATCCAAAATTGATGGCACTCCCATCACCATTACTGAGGAATCCATTCGGCACCATTTGCATCTTCAAGATGCCACAGGTATAACAGACCTAACCCTTAATGCTTTACATACTAGTCTTTACAATATAGGTTACAGGGGTCCTGCTGATTCTTTTACTTTCTTAAAAGCCCATTTTTCTCCTAAATGGAAATTTCTTGTACATATTCTTCAGCAGTGTATGAGCCCCAAAAGAACTGGTTGGTCAGAATTTTCTTCTAACATTGCCACTGCCTTAGTGTGCTTTTCAACAGGCCAACGGTTCAATTTTTCAAACATGATTTTTCAGGGGATGTTAAGGCATCATTCCCTAAAGAATGGGAAGTTTTTAATGTATCCAAGATTTTTGGCAGAAATCATTGCACACACCTGCACTACTTCTCATTTACATAAGAGGATACATATTTCCCATAGGCACTCACTATCTTCTATCAAAAGGCTGATAAAGCCAAGTGCCAATTTTGTCAGTGTAGATGTTCCATTGCCCTCTGCAATGATGAACATCATTTCAGGAAACAGAGGAGAGGGTCTTGAGCAGGCTCAGCCTAACATCACTGCTACACCCCCAAGACCCCAACCCACTCCTCATGATACACAAACTCCCACTGATCCTTTTGTACAGCCAACACGCCCACTCAGAAATATATACAAAAGAAAAAGGGGACCAGGTACTCCTTCCTCCTCTTCCCATCAGCAAGAGCCATATATCCCTGTGCAGGAGGATACTCCTGCACAGCATATCCAAAGGGTACCACTAGAGGAAACTCCCATCCTCACTTAGGAGGTGAACATCTCTTCAGAGATGGTTCATATGGGTTCTGTGGCTGGCACTACTGATGTCTCTGCACAAGAGGCACAGGACAGTGCCAACATAGCTAAGACCACGCCCATGGCAACATCAAGTGTGCAAACACAAGCTGGAAGTCCCCAGAACCAAGAACATAGGGGCCCAGAGGTTTCTACTTCTGGTATTAATGTCAGTGATAGATCACAAGCACCTCAGGTGTTTTCTGATCTTGAGACTAGTCTGCAACTCATGCTTTTGACGGATCCCAAGCTGAAACCTGTTGTAGCTATGTTGGAACACCAAATGTCCATCATTGCTGCACAGGGTGCACAAATAATGGCCCTAAAGCAATCAGAAATGGCTCAAAATCAGAGGATGGATTATCCTCATAAGGGGTTTACCCTTTGTTGAAATAAGCTCATTCAATTAGAGCGTTTGATTCAAACCCAAGGGGCAAAGGTTGTAGGTCCTTCTGACCAAACCAATGCTTCCAAAAAGGGGGAGAATCAGGAGGTTCCTACAACAGTCCAAGCAGCTCCATCAACAACAACAGTCCAAGTAGCACCAACAGTCCCAGTTTCTAGGCTAGCAGTCCCAACAGCTTCTCAAGCTGTTAGCCTAGAAACTCAAGCTGCTCCTTCAAAAGTCACTGGAGTTGTGATCAGGGAAGGCATTCAAGCTCCATCAAGTACAGTCCAAGCAACATCCTCTTCTGCAAAAGACAAAGGCAATGGCATTCTTATTGAATCTCCAAAGCACAAATTCTCCTCCAAAGAAGCCCAGATTGCCTTTGATGCTGAAATTGCCAAAAGGTTAGCAGAAGAACAGGATAAAGAATTAGATCAGCAAGCTCAGCCCCCAATAGATGATGATGAGACATTAGGTGATTACCTAAAGGGGTTTGTGGGCAAACAAAGTGAAAAGAAGAGAAAGATGCCAACAGGGCACACCAAAGCTGAGCACAGAAGATTTTTGATAAATTTTGCATTTGCAGCTGGAATTCCAAAGAAAATGGCTCAGTCCATGACAACTGAAAGGCTGCAAGAGATTCATGACAAGGAGATGGACAAAAGAAAGAGAACAAAAGTCTCTCCAGAAGCTCAACCATCCCAAGAAGTCCAAGAACCAGCTCAACCTACTAGAAGTCATATTCAAGCTGCTGCCAGTGCTCCTGTTCCTACTGATCAAGCAGTTGTCTCTATTCCTTCATCAGTTAAAAGGGTGCTATTTGAGCAACAACTACAAAAGGCTATGGAGATAGAGAAGCTGATTGATCAGCATGATTTTACAAAGCCTCAAACCAACTACTGGTTTGCTAAGTCACTGGATGACCGTGACTTAAGAATTAAGTTTGTGATAAGAAGAGAGTCTGGTCCAGAAGAAGAATATGATACATTTTGGCAGATGGTTCAGAAGTTGACCAGAGATGAGCTTATCAGAATGCACAACATTGGGTCTGTATCACAAGTTAGATCTTCTCTACCACAAGTGAAACAAGTCATCAGAGATCTGAAGTCCATTGTTGATCCTGAATTTATTAGAAAAGATGTAGAGGATGCCAACAAGAAGGGATTGAAAATCAAGGAAGTCAATATTTTTGTCAAATCCAGGACTTACAGAATCAAATTCACAGATGGATCTGGTATGTTCTTTAATCTTGAATTCTATGATCTTCCAAAGAATATACTACTCTAGATGAAGTCTGTCAGAATATCTTGTGATAGAGATGAGCTAAAGAAAGAATTTTTGAAGGCTGTAGATCAGAAACTTGCACAGTTGTAAGTTTTTGAAAGCCTTGGTTTGTAAATAACAGTTTACTTATTCATTTCCAATTTTTGTATAGAACTTAAAGTCTTGTGCAAAGAATTTAAGTTAGGGGGAGATTGTTGGGAAATAGTTTAAGTATGCTCAAGCTGTTAGTTAGACTTCTCAGACTGTTAGTAGATTTTTTATGTAAATACAAAGTTCATGCTGTTAGTTGAAGAAACTCGAGCTGCCAGTGTAAAAGTTCAAGCTGCCAGAGCAAAACAACTCAAGCTGCTCAGTTCATGCTGTCAAGAGATTCAAGCTGCTCAACAGTTTCATAAACAGAAAGTGCTGATTTTCGGAATTCTTCCTCCGTCTGATCACTCCAGTTAAACACATTGTCTTCTTGAGAGACAAGTGCTGTTGATGAGGAAGCTTGGATGGGCTGTGAAGTCCTTGATGGCTGTTGACCTTGAGATCTACATTCTCTGGCAAAGTGACCAAGCTTATGGCATTTATAGCATTCCACTTTTGATTTATCAAAAGATGGTTTGCCTTCTGTTTTGGCTTGAAAGTTGGTCCTACCAGTTCTTTTCAGAAATCTTTTGGCTCTCATGGTCAGCATTGCATGTTGCCACTTTAAATGCATCTCTTCAAGATCATCTGGATGAATTTGTTCCAAGTCTTCAACATTTAGAGCAAATAATCCATCATTGGCAACAAAAGCTTCATAATGAGTTTCAGCAGAATTGCCATCACCACCTGAAAAAGAGTTACAGTTATTAGATTTTTCAGAGGACAGAAGAGCAGTGTTGTGATTATAAGAAAAGGATTTCTTTTTAGCATCAATCTCAGTCTCAAACACTCTTAAACTGTTATACAGATCATCCAATTCTATCTCATCAAGAGTGTCTTTTGTTCTCCACTGTGCAGCATAGACTGTCCATTCTTCTCCAAGAGATCTGAGAAACTTTCTGTTGACTTCATCTTGATCCAGATTGACCTTTGCACTTTCCAGTTCACTTATCAGTTTGTTGAACCTGTCAAAGATTTGAGTGAGGTTTTCATTCTTGCCACCAGAAAAGTTTTCATACTGCTGTTTCAAGAGGTCTTTTTGATTTCTCTTGGTACTGGCATTACCAGCAAACCTCTTCTCTAAGGCATTCCAAAGAGAGTGAGCAGTATAAAACTTTTTGAACTGATGTTGATAAGCATTAGGAATGGCTATTTGTAATAGTGTGAGTGCTTTCACTTCATTCATTCTAGCCTTCCTTTCAAGTTCAGTTTTTGGAGGAGTTTTGACTGGTTTTCCCTCAGCATCAAGTTCTGGATCAACTACAGGAGGGAATTCAACAGCTTCCCATATGGCATAATCAATGAATTGAATATGCTGTTGAATCCTGAGTTTCCACATCTCAAACTCAGTGGGCTTGAGCATAGGCACTTTGAGTCCTTGCCCAGATCCACTGCTGCTATTTTCAAATTCCATTGTAAAAGATTAAAAATTTGAAAGAAAGTTTTCGACTTTGAAAAACAAAGAACGACCTGTGTCTCTGATACCACTTGTCAGGATCTAAAACTGAATAACCAAGATTAACTGATTTGAAATTTATCAGAGTATAAATCAATAATCTTGCTTTGAATCAAAGTTTAATTAAGAAGTTTGCGGAATAACACTTAATTATTTTAACAAAAACTTTCAGAACCAATGAAGCATAAAACATAAGAAGTAATCAAGACTGTTTGTATTGCTGAATTCAATGATTACAATCACCTCTAATCTGTTTTGATTAGACGAAGAACACAGACTGTTCTTAGGGTTTTACAACCTTAGAGGCTTATGAAAACTTAATCAACAAAGCAATTACAGACTCAAAAATACGCAGAAAACTTCTATACAATAGAAAACCTATTCTGTCTATTTATATTGCTTTTTGGACTTGTTTCCTTGAAGGACTATGACTTCTCTGATAGTAGATATGCTGGAATCTTCGTGTAGATATCTTTCCTGAAAATCAGCACTTTCTGTTTATGAAACTGTTGAGCAGCTTGAATCTCTTGACAGCATGAACTGAGCAGCTTGAGTTGTTTTGCTCTGGCAGCTTGAACTTTTACACTGGCAGCTCGAGTTTCTTCAACTAACAGCATGAACTTTGTATTTACATAAAAAATCTACTAACAGTCTGAGAAGTCTAACTAACAGCTTGAGCATACTTAAACTATTTCCCAACAAAATGGTCATTTTTCGAGGTGTTTAGGTTAGTGAAAAGGCTCGTTAAAAACCCTATGTTGGCCATAACTAAGCTGTTAGACTTTTCGGTTCCCAAACAGTATTTGGGGGTTCAAAATTCTGAATTAAATTATGAAAACCTCCAGATATTTAGTTAAAATATAGATCTAAATTTTGAAACAAGAGTCAACTTATTTCCTTAAGTTTTGAATTAGTTATGATTTTTCAAAGTTGATGTAATATTTCTGCCGAAAAATCCGAATTTCACAACCTTGCAACAACTTGTGATTCTTGTTGTTTATTAAAAAACCACACGTATATAAGGTTTTGAAACACATTTATATACATTGTTTTAATAATATTTATACTTACATTATGTGTTTATATATTTATAAACACATTTGAAGAAACAAACTTTAAAACAAAACTATTTGATCATGAACTTGACTTTTAATGAAACTTGTTATTGTTGGTGATAATATTATGCAAGAATTATATTAACACAAATAAAAGAAGTATTAGGGTAGTATTTACTTACTTTGATGAAATAAAAGTATGCAAACAAGTTGAAGAATTGTTCTTGAACTAGTTGCACCAAATAACACTTGAGGAACTTGAAACAACAAAAAAAAATGGAACTATGGCTCTCTTGAAGAGCTTGGACGGATTTTTGATAAGAGAAAGAAGGGTTTTGATCTTGCAAGGTGTGCATAAAATGAGGAAATATATCCTCTATTTATAGAAGAGCAAAAGTGTTGTAATTATTAGAGAGTGGATGGTTGAGTGAAGATCAAGTGATCTTGAAAGCCGATGGTGTGAAAAAGATGGTGCATGGAGTTTGGATTAAAAAACAAAGTCAAAAGCTATGGCTTGTACCTCCTCTTGGCCGGCCTAGGATGTATTAAAAAGGGTATTTTCATTTTTTTATAAAAGTATTTAGAATGTATTCTTGTATTTTTCTTTTTATGTAATTTTATAAATACTTATGAAATACACTAGTTTTGTGTAGTTGTTTTTGTCTTGGATAGTTAAAGTTATGTAAGTTTGTTAATGCATGATTAGTGTTACTAATCTTAATTTAATTATACACTTAGTTGAATTAATCTATCATGCCGTTAATTGATCGGATTAATTTCTTTGTCGTTTTATCGAATCTCACCGATGAAATTGTTTCTAATTGTAATGAAATTCCTTATGAATTTTTTAATCACTTTAATTAATTACTAATGACTATTGATTGAGTGATAAATGCTAACTTGATTTTGTGCTGGTTGTTACAGTCTCCCCTGTTAAGGAAATTTCGTCCCGAAATTTTATCTGGTTTCCTCTGGGGTCTTGTTACTTGAGAAGATGCGAGGGTACTTCTGCTTGATATGATTTTGCAATTGTCTTCAAACTACTCAACAGTTGTCTCTGAACTTTAACTTTTCTTCCACTCATGATGATCATAGGAAATATGAAAATCATGCAAAATCTTCAGAGACATTCATGCCTTCATGCAACCGTCCACCAATATATTCAACAGTACACACACACACACACACCTATTTATACACATAATACAACTATTGTGTATTTACAAAACAAACCCTATACTATTGAATATTTACAATATTGACCCTGAACATTTATACTATAATTGTTTTCATCTCTATTTAATATTTATTCCTAACAATCTCCCCCTTAGAGATGAAAGCAATTATTACAAGTAAAATTAATTTCACATCTACGTAATATTGTACCTAGCAATCATTTATAATGTTTCTCAAGTATACCATTTTGTATAATATCAATGTAGTATGTTATAAAACAATTATCCATAAACTTTTAACACAGACTTAATTTTATTTTTTTATATGCATGTGAGATTAGTTCAATATAAAAAATCTAAACAAATGTGTGCTAGATTTATGATATCGCCAATTATATTTATATTTTATTGGTGATATCCATGGACTTTTACGTATAATATTTGCATGGATTTGATGGTTTTTTTTAGTTAAACGTATATTTTATTGTTCGTCTCTTGTTTTGGCTAGTTTCAGGAAGAAATGAAAGAAATTGGTTGTCATGCTTTGTTTCGTATTTTGGCCATATCTCTCTCATACGAACTCGGATTCAGGCGATTCAAAAACACAGGCGAAGAGGAAACATGGGGCTACAACTTTCACGTTTTGAGTTTTGGCCAAAAAAGTGATAGGCACTGCGTGCCCTTAAAAAGGCACGGCGTGCCCTCCCAGGCACACCATACTTCGTTTTTCATGACATGTTTTCAAGAGCTCCAAGCATTAAGGCACGACATTCCTACTTTTATGCACGTGAATCTTTGCATTTTTTTCATTCATGGACGATTTCCACACATAACATACGTAAAAAATATTCTCTAGGGAGAGGAAGGAAGCTCATTTTGGCTATTTTGGGAAGATATCTTGGAGGGGAACACCATCACAACACCGAAAAACATCGCTAGGGGAGTTCTAACATCTCTTACTCATTTGGTTATGTTTGTTTTTCCCATTTGTATGATGAACATGTTGTGATACTCTATTTCTATGGAGTAATTGTTTTGTAATCATGTGGGTTTGTAAAACCCTAAACATTGGATGACTTTTATTTTGTGTTGGATGAAATATCATTATTGTTTCTTGCTTTGAAAGAAGGTTTATATCTTTGGTTATGTATTTGCTCGTGTTTACCATAAATACTTGATTTTCCACAATGTGAGTTGGGTTTAACTAGTATTTGTTCTTATTGAAATAATGTGTTTGTTTCATTGAGTCTTTTAAGCTTGTGAGGGTAAAAAGGGTAAAACTTGCATGTATTTAATTAAGGTTATAACATCGTTTATATTGTTGATGTGAGTCTCGATTTAGACAGTGTTTTGATTTGTGAGATGATAAACACCTTTCATAGCAAGAAACTATATGTGAGTATTCATATTGCATTTTCGGTAATAAAAATATATTTGAGTGATCTTTGTATTTTTATTGTTGATTGTGGGATGATGAAATTATAGTTGAGTGCTCTTTATAATTTTATTGTCATTACTTGCATTGCAATTTGTGACAAGTAGGTAGTTGAGTGATCTTTCGTTGCTTATCATTAGTTGTATAATTTAAGGAGTGAATTCATATTTGAGTGTTCTTTATGGTTTTACCTTTTGAATTCACAAGATAGCTAATCCAACCGATTGTATTGTTTAGTCATCCAGTGTTAGGGGGAACATCCCATGTGATTACCCTTTTCAAGATTGTTACTTCTTGTTCTAATAGTATCTTGACTATTGAAGTGTGTTATTTTGTTCTTGAATCTAAGTTTACTTTTCAAAACTATCCACTTATAATCATCACTAACCATTAACTGACGGTTTTCTATCATCATCCTCCAATTGTCCACGAGTTTGACAACCCGGACTTACCTAAGCTATACTAGCAAACGATAGGTAATGTTTGCCTATTTGTCCGCTAGTTCCAGTTTAGTTAGTCTCGTTTTTTTTTATATATTAAAACCAAGGTGTGCTAGTGGCATACCAATTTAAATTTAAATGTATAAACATTTAACTCATCTAAACATAAAATTTAAAAGAATCTAGTTTTATCTAATCTAACTATATAATAAAGGAGAACACATAATGACACGTGTTGCTTTCACGTTTCACTTGAAAAGATAATTATAAAAATAAAATACACATACAAATATCAAATAAAAGATAAATACAAATATAAAATAAAAGATAAATACAATTTATTATTTCTAACACCTATAAATATTAATAAATCATTAATTCTATCCAACATTCATCATTATTCAATATTTATATATTTATCATATCTAATATTTTTTAATATTATGTGTTTAAAAACTTATCAAAATAAGTAAACATAAATAAAAAGTATACAAACAACATTAAATAAGTAAAAAAGTAAACATAATAAAATATTAATGAAATCATATTTGCATAACACTATTAAAAATAAAAATTTTTAAAAATCATAAAAAATAACTATTATTTAAATCAATTTATGAAATTAGAAAATAATAGCAATGACAAATACTAATAGTATTCTTATATTATTCAAATAAATAATAGCTAATCATTTTTTTTTACTTATATGCGTTTATATAATAAATATTATTAAAAATATACACGTAATATGTGGGTCATATCACATTTAACCTGAAAATATATATACAAATATAAAATAAAAGATAAATACAATTTATTATTTTTAAAACCTATAAATATTAATAAATCACTAATTATCCAATATTCAATATTTATACATTTATCGTTTCTAATATTTATTGTTATTATTATGAATAGTATACAAATTATATACATCCAAATTACATCTTATATATACTTATCAATATGTATAAGTAAAAAAAAAATATTATGTGTTTATAAACTTATTAAGATAAGTAAACATAAATAAAAAGTATACAAACAACATTTATGTAACGCCCGTATTTTATAAATAATAATTATTATTATTATTAAACGGGAATTGATGGTTACCCTTTTATGATTTGTTAAAGATACATAAATTCTTATAATATGAAACTAGAACGTAAAACAATCAAATATCGATGGAGTGACAAAATAAACGTAAATTTCGTTGAATATCGTAAAGAAAGTATCTTGCCATAAAATAATAAAATAATAAAAAAATTACATTTCTTATGTTATGGTTTCAAAGTTTGACTTTTAGTTTCATGACCCTTTTGTTTCCAAGCATACTTTCACTACCTTTTATCCAACAGTTCCGTTGACTTTTTACCTTGCAAAAAAAAAAAAAAAAAAAAAATCTCCCCACTGATGAAGAAATTCTTTGGATTTTTGAGTGAAGATTTAAGCATGAACATACATTTTTTTCATAGTCTCCGACTCTTCATCATCATTCTTAAGGTACAAATTCAATCTAATGTTCATGTCCCGTATGCAAGTTCTTTATGCTAGAAATCTTAAAATAAGAGTTATTAGTTAGTTACCAATTTAAAATGTCCCTTTTTATGTACCCACTCCACCATTTTCTTCAAAGAAAACCATAACCTCCATTAATGGAATTTTCTCAAACTTTTGTGAAATAATCTTATAAACATTAAGGATTCAAACTAAACATCAAAATGTGGTTAGAAATGAATTTCTAATGAGTTACAATAGTTAAACAAAGATTTGGGCAATTGGAATAAACTCCGTGATTTTTGGAACTTAGTTTTTCAAATGAAAATAAAGAAAATCTGTGAGATTTGGAATGGTGAGGGAGGTGGTTGGCAATGGCGTGACTCTGGCCGGTAGGCGGTGGCGGCGGCGCCGTGGGCTTCGCAGGCAGCGACAGCAGCGGCTTTCTTGCTGCTTTCGTCTGGCCTTTGCCATGTCTGCCTCTTTCCTTCTGATTTGTTTCCTTCCAACAACAAAGAAATAAACATAAATTAGGGATATTGGGTTGGGATTTGTGTTGGGCTGCTATTTTTTTATTTATTTTGGTGTTGGGCAGGTCAGATTTTAAGCCCAAATCGGGTTTGAGGTTGGGTCAAACATTGTGGGTGTCTCTCTCTCTTGCTCTGTTCTCTACTTTTTTTCTATTTGTTCTTTTCGGCTGCCCCTTTTCTCTCTGTTTTTTTTTTTTTTTTCACAAGCCTCTGAAATTAAATTTAGCTAGGGGGAGGGGGGGGGGGGGGGGGGGGGGGGGGTGGGGCATCTGCTGCTTGGCTCTTTCTTCATTGCAACCAATCATTTTAATTGTATTGTGTTTGTTTGTTTTTACCTAGGGCCTAGATAAGTTTGGGATTAATTATTTTAGGTTTTAATAAATTTAATTTGAGTTGTTGAAATATTTGTTTTGGGATATATATATACATATATATATATATATATATATATATATATATATATATATATATATATGTATGTATGTATGTATGTATGTATGTATGTATGTATGTATGTATGTATGTATGTATGTTGGTGGGTTGATTGTGTTATAAATTTATTTGTATTTTGGGTTGTATAACTAATTATTATGGACTTGGCCATTTTCAAATAAATCATTGTTGTAATATTAAGGTAAAAATATTAATTTCATAATAAACTTTTAATTAATAAAAGATTACGTATCTAGATATAAATTCGAGGTAATTATTCAATTAAACTACTTTAGCCGAAATAGGTTCGAGACCTATAATGTTAAGCTAAATAACCTAAAACTTAAAGCTTAATTAATTTTAAAGATTACGCCACATATAGAAATATTTATTGTTTTAGTCCCGAACATTGAAATTTTAGGCCAATCAAGGATTAAGTTTTAGATAAATAAAAATAGTGGCAATTGAGCGATGTGCAATTAATATCAGGTCGTTAGTCGAGCGTGATGGATTCTGATATTTTGTTTGGCCGAGATTTATTCAGTAGTTCAAATGACAATCAGTATCACTGTGAGTAACAAATTTATCTGCATGATTAGTTATATATGTTTATGCATATTTGTTATATTCGGTTCATTTCCTTTCCCCTATCATGTTGATATCAGTTTCATGTTTATGATTCATTCTGGATATACATACCCTACCTTTCTGTTAGAAATCTATGCCTGTATGTAAGCGTCGAATTCCTTGTATGCATACTTGTACTATATGATGTGGATTTGGTCACCGACGCTACTGTGTGTAGGCCGGGTCGGTTAGCCCCCAAGTTTTTGGTTAAACTGGCACCAGCTCAGATGAGGGGATTGTACGGTTTAACCAGCACCAGCACCAGCTCGGATGAGGGGTGCGGCGTCAGCTCAGATGAGGGGCGCGTGGAAAATAATTGAACTCTTGCTTCATTTCTATTCATGCATATTTACATATGTACTTTCATGCTTGTAAATCTTGGTACTCTTTGGGCGACGGCTTACCCCAGTTGTGGGAACTTAAATTTCAGGTGGAGCGGATAAGAGTAAGGCTCCAGTGTGAGACCATTGACTTTGTTGACCGAGACGCTAGCATTCTTTTGTATTGCCTTTTGAAAGTCGAGTAGAACCCTAGATGTATTGACATGTTTTAGCGTACTCTGATTGATATAATTTATTATGACAGATGGTTGTTTTATTTATGGGTGTATGACTTTAGAAAAAATTTAAATTATCTCGAACTTTTGAGGTATATTGCTTGTGATTTGTGGAAATTTAGTTTTAAAAATATCTGGTCCTCTCAATATGGTATCAGAGCAATGGTTTAAGTGAATAAGGTACCGTTAGGTGCTTAGTCTTAAACCGTAGGATAATGTGATCACTGTTAGAATAAGTTATGATCTATACGGGATAATCAATTGTAGGATCCCATTGGATTTTAGGTAGGGCTGGAATAGGATATATGTGTTTATAACTATAAATATATCCTTAATAACTACCGAATCAAATAACAGTAACTTGAATCGAGGATGATAAATATACGAGTATGGATAAATTAAATGAAAACTTAATATTATAATGTTAAATCACGATTAATGAGAAAGTTAAAGTATGTTAGTGGGGCGTCAAATATCATCTTACTGAGAGCAATATATCTGCTCAACCTAACAGAAAATGGAAACATAAACTGATTGTAGGTGTTGGTGTCGTGTAAATACGTTTTGAAAATACGTCATAATACCTGTTTTAAATTGAGTAACTCTGCTAGATGATCTATTTAGACTAACTAAATCTAAAGAAACACTACAGAGAAGCTTGACTACCATTTACATAAGTCACCAATCGAGATGAATATATAACTAATACACATGTAATAATCGATAATCAATAAAGAAATTACCATAATAAAACATGATCCGGAATTGATGTGAAAGAACTTTGGCCTATGATAAAAATGAAGAATTGTCAGATCTCTCTTAGTGACACACATACATGATACCAGTTTCACAGTGGTTGGACTTCTGTATAGCACACTTTCTTACATTTTGTCATCATTAGTGTATCACATTACCCCTTGATTCCTTGTCATGAGCTCATTACCATGCATTATCATGCTATCGATGTTACTGTGTCTGACATGCAGATAGTTATGAGGGTGTGTTCGTGTCTCAATATATTCACGCAAGGTGTGCGACTTGTCTTTGTACTCATTCACATTACCCCTTGATTCCTTGTCATGAGCTCATTACCATGCATTATCATGCTATCGGTGTTACTGTGTCTAACATGCAGATAGTTATGAGGGTGTGTTCGTGTCTCAATATATTCACGCAAGGTCTGCAGGCAGAGCGTCTATTTTATGTTATTCTGATATCGCCCTTAGCTGGTGATACTCACTCCTTTTTGGTATCTGTGTTGTGTGCAATTTAGGAATCTGACAAACTCACTGAATGATCTACCTTGTGGCAATTTTCAAAAGTTGTATGGTGAATCAAACGGTAAAGTAACACAACATTAGTTACATTGTGAGAAGCTAATTGTAACGACCCAATTATTTAATATAATTGAGAATTAATATTTATTGTAAAGAAATATAATTTCAGAATATTAAAATATTGTGACACTTAAATGAATGGTTGTGTATATTATAATAAATAAAGTATTGATTTATGAAGTCGAGATCTTAAAAGAAATGAAAATAATTCTAGGGACTTGTTGATAAATATTGTAAAGTATAGGGACTAAAAGAAAAAGGAAAAAAAGAAATTTGTTTCTTTGCTTCATACACACACACACACACTTGTGTGTGTTCATCCATTTCACCATTTTCAAAATAGAGAGAAAAGAGAAGAAGAAAGAAAGAAAAAAAATCGGATTCTTAGGGAAGCTTCACTTGATATTCTTAACAATCCAAGAGGTATCAACTATTACTTTGTAAAACTCTTATTATCTTCTTTTCCTCACCATCTTCATTTTAAAAAAAGATGAGAGCTCAAATGAGTTTTATAGAGATCTCTTAAAAATCATTAGATCTTGAAGAATAATGATTAAATATTGTTAGATCCACCATTTAAAATCAGAATATGCAAGGTTTAATGTGTTTTGGTGGGTTTAACTCAAAAACCCAAAAGTTTGAGTTCTTAGGAACTCTTGATGATTCAAAGAGTCAATATAGTGTTTTAATGGTAAAAATGGGTTTAATAAAGTATATATATGTTTGGGAATGATTTCCCAACCGTTTGTAATAAATGAGAATAAGTTTGGTAAATTTAGCATTTAAATCCGTAAGGCAGAAAGTGCAGGTCTGCACTCGACTCGGCGAGTCGCTTGGTTGACTCGGCGAGTCGGCCTCAAATATTAAAAGAAAATTTTCTAAAGTTTAAGAGTTCGGATGACTTGAGATCCGAATTTCAGATGGGTGGATCCGAAATTTGGATGTGCCTGGACCCGAGCTCGGACCATCCTTCGGTTGGAAGAGACCCTAATTGTTTGAGTTTCGGACCATTTGAGATCTGGTAAGACTCGAATTCGGATGGGTCGACTCGGCGAGTCGGACCCAGTTTTGGTTCGAAATTGTAATTTTTATCAATGTTTGGGATCTTTTGTGACACCATTGCCACAATAACCACCATTTACAATAAACCTAGGATTAATCATCAATCACATAATTACATAATGATCTGAATACTTAATAAAAATTGCGGAAGCATTAAAATACATAAATAAAATACAAATGTATTATACACCCTACGGTGCTACAAGGTTTCAATTCTAAGTCTACATACTCATGTGACACCCTTGCCACATTAACCACCACTTACAATTCACCCAGGATTAATCACCAACATACAATTACATAATGATCTGATAACTTAAATTACAGTGCGGAAGCATTAAAGTACAAAATAAAATAATACAAATTTGTGTCCAACACCCTACGGTGCTACATAAGTTACACGTCTAAGTCTACAAACTCGAAAGTATTACATCATCCCCAAATTTATTACAACAGTAATTCCATAAACCAAATACCAAGTTAAACAGTAGAAATCTTCAAATACTTCAACAAACGTCCCAGCTAGATGGTCCTGCGCGGATTTTCCTTTTCCTGTAAAAATGTAACAACTGAAGGGGTAAGCGAATTGCTTAGTGAATACCAAATGATTTTACACAATCTGCAAATCCTTATGATGCCACCCTGAGTAACCGCGGTAACACATACCGTATACTCCACACGTACTCAAAGTACGCAAACCCGAGCCGCAACTCCTTCGAGTTGACACTCGGCATAAGGAAAACCAACCATCTGAGACAGACATAACATCGAGGATGACTTACAGTCTATCCTGACCACAGAGGTGTCAAACTCTTGGTCATATAGCACAGTAACATCAGAGTACAGATGCGACCACGCAGGTCCATCAATAGGATGCACAACAATTGAACGGACATGTAACAAGTATGAATGTGCATCAGAATATATACGCAAGTTAGTAGAGTGCCAAACGATAATGAAACAACATGCCTCAGCAGGCAAAGTAAAACATAAAGCAGATGCAGACATGTTAAAATCAAAGGTACTCACAGTGGGTGCGTTAATTAACTTCAAGTTATCTTATTTCTCCTCGGGCTTTCAACCGGATCCACAAAGTACCCCATTGTGGGTTAAACAACACCACAAGGGACTTGTTTCATTTCCATAAGGAATGCAGATCACATACGTGTTCGAGCATCAATTTGTACAATAAAAAGTGTTACAACAATCGGAACCGTCATCCGAATCTCACGTTATAAACCGTCATCGAGGTGTTATTATTCCCAATTAACCCTTCATTGTATGCATTAATGAGTTCCAAAGACATCCCAAAAGTGTGATTATTTGACTATAAATTCGGGTCCTTAATAACCCATCCGAATTACACATGTACAGCATAGAACTCGCCGAGTTCCCCATAGAACTCGCCGAGTTCATGTCCGAATTTCGGATCCTCAGCCGGATTTCGGACCCATCCGAAGTACGTTGACCCATCCGAATTCGGGTTCATCCGAGTTCGGTTCTTATTCAAGTTCGGTTCCATCTAAGTTTCGGGTCTCATCCGAATTCGGATCCATCACTTATGAATTTTTTTTTGAAGAAATATTCAAGTGTTCTTGAAAACTCGCCGAGTTCCCCCATGAACTCGCCGAGTTCACCAGCAGAAATGTAGGTCGCAACTTACGGATTTTAAGTAAAATTTTCCAAAACTTAAATATGACAACATGCAATCCATACATTCGATATATTACTATATATTGAGTGTTTTTACATCATTTTCCCCATCAATAACATCCCATTTCATCCAGATTGGACCAAAATGTAGAAAAACTCCAAGAACTCAAAAACTTCATGAAAACTCAAATTTCTAACCTTTTTGGACGAATTAAGTGACGATTCTTGCTTCAGAACCTTCAAGGATGTTCAACTATTGATTTCCAACTGATATAACATACATGCATTACAAATTTTCCTCAGATTAAAATCCAAATTTTGAACCTCAAACTCACAAAATAAAGCCCAAATTGAGATATAATGTTTCTTACCTTAATTCCTCTTGAATCTTGTTAATATATAGCTTTAATCCACGAATTTAATACCACAAACTTCAAATTTCAGCAAGGATTTTCCAGAGATTTTAGAGAGATTTCTAGAGAGAGAGAGAGAGAGAGAGAGAGAGAGCTTCTTAGATTTGAAATGAAATGAGAATGAAAGACTCAAAGAGTCTTTTATTCCAAGGTTTCGGGTATTGACACTTTTAGCCCCTCAACTTATCCGGTTCCACTAAATACTGATGATATCCTGACCTCAAGTCAATCTTAGGAAAGACACAAGCCCCGTGTAACTGATCAAACAAGTCATCTATCCTCGGCAACGGATACTTATTCTTAATTGTCAACTTATTCAGCTCCCGGTAATCGATGCCCATCCTCATCGTGCCATCTTTCTTCTTAACAAATAACACCGGAGCTCCCCACGGCGATGAACTCGGTCGAATGAAGCCCTTATCCAACAACTCCTGGAGTTGTTTCATCATCTATTGCATTTCAGTAAGAGCAAGGCGATACGAAGAACGAGCTACTGGTGCAGCTCCAGGGATCAGATCAATTCGAAATTCCACTTGTCTCTCAGGCGGCACGCCAGACAAGTCTTCCGGAAACACATCCGGGAATTGTGAAACAACAGGCACATCGGCCACAGTCTTTTTCTCATCCTTAGCAACAATAGCATATGCTAAGTAGGCGTCACATCCCTTTGCAACAAGCTTTCGAGCTTTTGCAATAGTCAACAAACACAGATCCCCGCTTCTCCTATCCCCGTATATACAGATCTCACACCCCTCCGGAGTAGTTATCTTGATCATCCGCTTCTTACATACTATGTGGGCTTCATTCTCAATTAACCAGTCCATTCCGACAATCACGTCAAATTCACTGAATGCTCTCGGGATCAAATCCAAATTGAAGACTACATCTTCAATTACTAACGTGTAGTTACGGTATACGTGATCTACTTTGACTAGAGTGTTACTAGCAGTTTCTATGTCAAGTACAGCAGATAGCTTAGACAGTGGCATAGCAAGTCGTTGTGCAAAAACAGTAGACACAAAGGAGCGGTTGCCACCAGAATCAAATAATACTCTTGCAGGCAAAGAGTTAACTATGAACATACCAGTAACCACCTCCGGGTTTTCCCTAGCTTCCTCCGTCGTTATCTGA
This sequence comes from Centrapalus pauciflorus, assembly GCA_020465985.1. Taxonomy (NCBI): domain Eukaryota; kingdom Viridiplantae; phylum Streptophyta; class Magnoliopsida; order Asterales; family Asteraceae; genus Centrapalus; species Centrapalus pauciflorus. Next base: position 221,188 of record JAANYP010003458.1, read on the forward strand.
AAAGCACGAGCCGGTGCCCTTTGTGGCTGGTTCCGGCGGTTGACTGAACAACCACTAGATCCCCCAGATGATCGTGTTGACGATGGAGCAGCAGCTGCCGGAGCGTTCTTTCGAAAATTCCTACTATAGTGCCCCCATACTCCACACTTATGGCAAGCATCCGACTTCCATGGGCACTCGTTCTGGTAGTGGCCCAATTCTCCACAGCAAAAACATGCACGCCCGTTTGTGCACTTGCCGAAGTGTTCCAGATGACACTTATTATAATACTGCGGCTCGGTGTTGATGGAATACGCACGAGCATGACCAGAAGAACCAGACTGTCGGCGATAAGACTGTTGCGGCGAGTACTGCGATGATCGTGAAGAACCAGAGTAGCCTCCTTCGCGTTGACGTTTCGGTGGTGAAGGTTGTTTTGGGTTAGCTGAAGCAGCAGCAGACCCCATTACATACCCTGACATACTCAGTATCTGTTCCACATTCCTGGCGGCTTCCAGTAGACCAGCAAATGTGGGGTAGCGTACGTTGCTCATCACCCTTCGGATTTCCAGATCAAGACCAGCCTCAAACTTGGTCACTTTTCTTTCCTCGGTATCTACCTGATGAGGCACGAACAAACTCAGCCTCGTGAACTCTACCGCATACTGGGACACAGACTTAGTCCCCTGAATCAATGTCATGAACTTAGCTTCAAGTCTTCGGCGCTCATCGGCTGGGCAGTATTGCTGAGTGAAAATTTCAGTAAATTCAGCCCATGTCATTACAGAAACCTTCTCCATTGTTAAGGCATTCACCATCGAATTCCACCACATTATTGCGTCTTTGGTGAACATAGCTGTAGCGAACCGGACCATATCCTTCTCAACACAGTCGCTGATTCGGAATGTCCGTTCTGTGGCTGTTATCCATTTCAATGCAGTAACAGCATCACCCAGTCCATTAAACTCGACTGCTCCATTTCCTTTAAAATCCTTAAACCGGCAACCTCTGGGCTTATTAGATGACCCAGTGTTGTCATCTTGCTCGTCATTGTTTCCCTCTCTTTCCTTATTCTTCCTCTTATCTTCTCTTTGCTTAGCTTCGGCCTCATCTCGAGCCCGAAACAGGTCTTGAATCATCCGATTTTGTTCAGTCATCATGGCTAGCATCATTTCTCTCGTTTCTTCGGGTGTCATTCCTCCTCCAGACATGTTCTGAAATATAAAACGTATAACTTGTTTAGTAACATGTCATTAATTTAAAGACACCACCCAATTGTCCATTATGATAGTCAATTTCCTATGATTTCTAGATCGTAACCTATCTTAGTTCATATCATTACTTAAAATCACTACATATCATCACTTAATGGTTGAGACCAAGACCTCACGGACACTTGAATCTCAAACTACTGCTTTAATACCATCTCGTTGTGACACCCTTGCCACATTAACCACCACTTACAATTCACCCAGGATTAATCACCAACATACAATTACATAATGATCTGATAACTTAAATTACAGTGCGGAAGCATTAAAGTACAAAATAAAATAATACAAATTTGTGTCCAACACCCTACGGTGCTACATAGGTTACACGTCTAAGTCTACAAACTCGAAAGTATTACATCATCCCCAAATTTATTACAACAGTAATTCCATAAACCAAATACCAAGTTAAACAGTAGAAATCTTCAAATACTTCAACAAACGTCCTAGCTAGATGGTCCCGCAGCGGATTTTCCTTTTCCTATAAAAATGTAACAACTGAAGGGGTACGCGAATTGCTTAGTGAATACCAAATGATTTTACACATTCTGCAAATCCTTATGATGCCACCCAGAGTAACCGCGGTAACACATACTGTATACTCCACACGTACTCAAAGTACGCAAACCCGAGCCGCAGCTCCTTCGAGTTGACACTCGGCATAAGAAAAACCAACCATCTGAGGCAGACATAACATCGGGGATGACTTACTGTCTATCCTGACCACAGAGGTGCCAAACTCGTGGTCATATAGCACAGTAACATCAGAGTACAGATGCGACCATGCAGGTCCACTGTGGGTTAAACAACACCACAAGGAACCTGTTTCATTTCCATAAGGAATGCATATCACATACGTGTTCGAGCATCAAATTGTAGAATAAAAAGTGTTACAACAATCGGAACCGTCATCCGAATCTCACGTTATAAACCGTCATTCGAGGTGTTATTATTCCCAATTAACCCTCCATTATATGCATTAATGTAGTTCCAAAGACATCCCAAAAGTGTGATTATTTGACTATAAATTCGGGTCCTTAATAACCCATCCGAATTACACATGTACAGCATAGAACTCGCCGAGTTCATGTCCGAATTTCGGATCCTCAGCCCGATTTCGGACCCATCCGAACTACGTTGACCCATCCGAATTCGGGTCCATCCGAGTTCGGTTCTTATTCAAGTTCGGTTCCATCTAAGTTTCGGGTCTCATCCAAATTCGGATCCATCACTTATGAATTTTTTTTTTAAAGAAATATTCAAGTGTTCTTGAGAACTCGTCGAGTTCACCAGCAGAAATGCAGGTCGCAACTTACGGATTTTAAGTAAAAATTTCCAAAACTTAAATCTAACAACATGCAATCCATACATTCGATATATTACTATATATTGAGTGTTTTTACATCATTTTCCCCATCAATAACATCCCATTCAGTCCAGATTGGACCAAAAATGAAGAAAAACTCCAAGAACTCAAAAACTTCATAAAAACTCAAATTTCTAACCTTTTTGGACGAATTAAGTGACGATTCTTGCTTCTGAACCTTCAAGGATGTTCAACTATTGATTTCCAACTGATATAACATACATGCATTACAAATTTTCCTCAGATTAAAATTCGAATTTTGAACCTCAAACTCTCAAAATAAAGCCCAAATTGAGATATAATGTTTCTTACCTTAATTCCTCTTGAAATTTGTTAATATATAGCTTTAATTCGCGAATTTAATACCACAAACTTCAAATTTCAGCAAGGATTTTCCAGAGATTTTAGAGAGATTTCTAGAGAGAGAGAGAGAGAGAGAGAGAGCTTCTTAGATTTGAAATGAAATGAGAATGAAAGACTCAAAGAGTCTTTTATTCCAAGGTTTCGGGTATTGACACTTTTAGCCCCTCAACTTATCCGGTTCCATTAAATACGGATTTTCATCATAATTTTCATCATCACTAACTTTTAACAATTATCACACTTAATAAATAAGAATTTAAATTCTCAAATTTCATAATTTCATAATATGGCAACCAACTTCTAAATATCCAGATACATAATCATTTTCGTAATCCAACTTAATTAAACAAATTACAACATATTCAATTAATTAATCTAAATTACAATAATTTAGATCTAAGGATGTTACAACTCAAAAGTCATTACATTATCCCAAATATATATTAAAATAACAATCTCATGTTTCAGTTACCAAGATAAGTAGTAGATTTCTTCAAGTCTTCAATTAATGACCTAGATAGAAGGTCCCGCAACGGATTTCCCTTTTCTTGTAAAAATGTCAACAACTGAGGGGTAAGCAATGCCTAGTGAATACACAGATTTACGGATTCTATAAATCTTTATGAAGCCCCCAAGAGTAACACGGACGATGCACGTCATATACTCTCTACGTACACAAAGTACGGAACAAGAGCCGCAGCTCCTTCGAGCTCATATCTCGTCATTAAACCAACCATCTAAGACAGACATAACATCGGGGATGACTTACTGCCTACCAGAACCTCGGAGGGATCAGCTCCGGGTCATATAGCGCAGTAACATCGGAATACAGATGCGACCCGCCGTTCCATCGATAGATGCACAACAAAAGAACGGACATGCAGCAAGACCAATATGCATCTAAGTCAACGCAAGTTAGTAGAATTCCAAATGATTGTGAAACTACATGTCTCAGCAGGCAATAGCTAAGATAAAGCAGATAGAAACATGCTAAATCATATGTACTCACAGTGGGTGCTTTAATTAACTTCAATTAATTTTATTTCTCCTCGGGATTTCAATCGGATCACAAAGTACCCCATTGTGGGTTAAACAACACCACAAGGGACCTGTTACATTTCCATAGGGAAAACATATCATACACATGTTCATTAACAAATGAGCATCAATTTTGTACAATTAAAGTGTTACAACATTCGGAATCGTCATTCGAAACTCATGTTTAAAACCATCATTTTGTGTGTTATTATTCTCAAATAACCCTTCTTTATATGCCTTAATATATTACCAAGAGTATCCAAAAAGTGTGATTAATTATCCATAAATTCGGGTATCTAAAACCCCATCCGAATTACACATGAACTGCAGGCGACTCGCTGAGTCGGTCCAGGTGACTCGCCGAGTCGAGGTCCGAATTTTGGATCCATCAGAATTACCTTTGACCCATCCGAGTTCGGGTCTAATTTGAGTTCGGTTCCATCTAAGTTCGGGTCTAATCCGAATTCGGGTCTTGGCCAAATTCGGATCCAACACTGATGCATTTTTTAAGATTTATTCAAGTGTTCTTGGTGACTCGCCGAGTCGACCAACAGAAACTCAGGTCGTAGCTACGGGTTTCTAAGTAAAAATTGCCAAAACTTAATTTGAACAACATGCAATCCTTACATTTGATATATTATTATATAGGGATAATTGCGTAAAAAACCTTAAAGTTGGACCATTTTTGTGATTAAAACCTCTAACCATTTTTGATTGCACAAAAAACCTCTAACCGGCAAAATCTTTTGAAATTAGGACTTGACCGGTTATAATAGGTTGCTATGCTTACATGACACACACGTGGCGTCCACATGGCAAACCCGATTTACGTGGCGCCTACGTGGCACTACATGTATAATTCTTAAACTGAATTTTTGCATAAAAAACCCTGAAATTGATGACTTTTTCGATTAAAACCCTTAACTATATATTTTTCACCTCTAACCAACAATAATATTTACATTTTCTCTTTTTCTCTACCTCCGGCAACTCCGATTACTTTATCTCATCTTTATGTTCAGTGTTGTTTATTTTATGTATGTATGTTTTGTCTTTTAATCTTAAATTTTAACTTCAATTGTGCCGATATAATCGATTTCATATTGTGTTCACGAGTTGCATTTTTAGGTTCAGCTTTATGTTCAATTTCATGTATTTATAATCCATCTTAGCATCTGAATATGATTAGTCAGAGCAGTGAGGTTCGCTAGCCTAGAGGGTGGAGGTTTCATTGGCAAATGAATTCTTTGTTTGATAAATAAAAGTTTAATAAATATCCATGTTATCAAAATACAATCAGTGAAGACTCAATTTTAATTATCTTTGTTGGTTGGAGGGTTTTTATCAAATTAAAAATGATTTGGGGTTTTAATTGAGAAAACTAATCAAGTTGGAGGTTTTTTACGCAAAAATCTATTTAAAAGTTTTACACGTCATCAAGTTGCAACCGGCTAAACCGGTTGCAAGTCAGATTTTTTGAAAAAAGCCCAAATTTACAAAGTTTTAACCAGTTGGAGGTTTTTTATACAATGAAAAATGGTTGGGGGTTCTAATCGCAAAAATGGTCCAACTTAGAGGTTTTTTGCGCAATTTCCCCTATTATATATTGAGTGTTTTTGGTCCATTTTCCACATCAATAACATCAAAATTCGTCCAGATTGGACCAAAAATAAGGAAAAACCTCAAGAACACAAAAACTCACAAAAGTTGAAATTTCTTATCGTTTAGGACGAATTAATCAACGATTCTTGTTTCCAATGCTTCAGTAATCTTCCAAGAATGATTTCCAAGTACTATAACAAACATGCATCACAAATTTTTCAGATTTTAAATCCGATTTTAGCATATTTATTCTTAAAAATAAAACCTCAACTTAGAGACTATGTTCTTACCTCCAAATCCACTTGAATCTTGTTTCTAATCAGATTAATTCCACAAATTTGGTTCCACAACTTTGAATTTTAGCAGATTTTTAGTGAGAGATTGAGAGCCTCTTGAAGTTGAAATGGTGAAATGAACATAACAAAAGACTAAGAGTCTTTTTATTTCTCAACTTCCAGCTTTTGGCACATTTAGCCCCTCAACTTATCTGATTTCACTAAATACTGATTTTATCTTAGTTTTATCATCACTAATATTTATAAATCATCATACTCCATAATAATAATTCAAAATTCTAAAGTTTCTTAATTTCTCAAATTAGCAACCAACTTTTAAATATTCGGATACATAATCATCTTTCATAATCCAACTTAATTATATAATTTACAAAATATCCAACTAATTAATCTAAATTACAATAATTTAGATCTAAGGATGTTACATTTTTTGCCATAATAGTTTATGACATCAATAAAGAAGAATATTTAGGCCAATTTAATAATTGAAGATTGATGCAGGAATTAATTTAGTATTTCGACTTTGATAACCAGGCCAATATTAAGAAACTATACGCCAGGAGGTAGAACATCCCAATGATGGGGGAGGTAGAGACCAATCTCAAGAAGCTGAGAATGAATCCAGTTTTCGTACCTGGGGAGGGTCTAGAGAGGACCAAATGATGCAAATGATGGCTCAGATGCTGGAGCAAAATCGCCAATAGAATGAGTTAATGGCGCAGTTACTTGCTTCCTAGAATGTGCAGGGAATGAAAAATAATGCTGAAGACCAACAAGCAAGTTACGATAATACTGAAGTCGTTGGAAGTGGAAGTAAGAATGACAAAGACCAAAAGCATGGCTCCTCTAAGTCAAAGAAGGGGATGTCGTACAGAAATTTCATTTGTTGTTGTCCTCCAGAGTTCAATGGACGAGCAACTGCTGCTGAGGCCTTGGATTGGATCAAGGCAATTGAGAAACTATTCCGAGTAACTGATGTCGCTAATGAAAAGAAGGTGTAGTACGCGGCTGCACAATTTGTTGGTCCTGCCTTGACTTGGTGGGATTCTGAAGTGGAGATTTTGGGTTTGGATGTAGTAGCAAAGATGACCTGGGAAGAGTTCAAGACCAGCTTCGACAAACATTTCTGTCCGGCAGTTGTGGTGCAGAAAATAAAAAGAGACTTCCTTACGCTTCAGCAAGGATACTTATCTGTGGACGATTATCTGATCGAGTTCAACTCGAAGGCGATGTTTGTGGGGTCAGTGATTGCTGATGAAAATCAAAAGACTGACTATTTTATCGAGGGACTGCGGAGTGAGATCCATGAGATGGTGATGGTTCACGCAGTCGAATCTTTTGAGAAAGCTGTGGAGTATGCGCGACTCCCGGAATATGAATTGTTCCGTAGGGAACAAGAATCGGCTAGATTGAAGAAAGCGAAGGTTGAGTCTTTGTCGGGGACATTTAAACAACCTCAACAATCCTTCTCAAAGAACGTGGTCGCTCGTTCATATACCCAATCTTCCAGACATTCGAAAAAACTTGCTAATTCCCACAACTCTCAATCCAAATCACAGTTTTCGAATTCGGTGCCTACTTGTAACCGATGCGGGTAGCTTCATCGTGGGGAATGTTTGTCCCCTATTGTTTGCCATGGATGTGGAGAGGAGGGACACATACGTCCTATGTGCCCCAAACGAAGCGATGCGTGTTATGAATGTGGCCAGGTGGGCCACCTCGCTCGGAGTTGCCCGAAAAAGAAGTCAGCGGCGTCTGAAAGTAAAGGCTCAGTTGCAAAGCCTAGTTACGTTGGTGGTTCCTCCCAATCAAAGGGGAATCTGCCTAAGCCTCAAGCTAGAGTCTACTAGATTACAGCTGCCGAGGCGCAGGATGTGCTGGATGTCGTAACCGGTACTTTCCTTCTAAATTCTTTACCTGCGGTAGTATTATTTGATTCTGGTGCGAGTGTGTCTTTTATCTTTAAAGCATTTGCACGAAAATTAGATGTTATTGATGTGGCAAATGGGAATCGGTTAATGCCACCAAATACATTATGACTGTGTGCTGACCTTAGATGGACATAATTTTGATATTGACCTTGTCCCCATTGTAACTAAGGAATTTGATATAATAGTTGGCATGGATTGGTTGGCCAATAATCTTGCTACCATTGCTTGTGCTAAAAGAAATGTTCGTTTTCTTCACGCCAAAAGGCGAAGAAATATTTGTGTGTGGGGATAAACGTAAAAGGGAAGCTGCGGTTATTTCGGTGGCTAAGGCTCTGAAAACTTTAAGTAGAGGTTGCCAATGCTACTTGGCTTGTGTGTTGAATGCTAAGAAATAAGGGAAAAACATCAAGGATGTGCCAGTGGTTAATGAATATCCTGACGTGTTTCCTGATGACTTACCGGGATTGCCACCGGACCGATGTATAGAGTTTCGGATTGAGTTGGTGCCGGGAATTGCACCACATTGCGCGTGCTCCGTATCGTTTAGCGCCTTTGGAAATGAAGGAAATGATGGCACAATTAGGAGAATTGTTGGAGAATGGGTTCATTCGACCGAGTACCTCGCCGTAGGGTGCTCCGGTTTTATTCGTACGAAAGAAAGACGAAACCTTGCGAATGTGTATAGATTATAGAGAACTGAACAAGGTGACTGTAAAGAATAAGTATCAGTTGCCTCGTATTGATGACTTGTTTGATCAACTACAAGGAGCTGCTTATTTCTCGAAAATAGACCTTCGTTCAGGATATCACCAACTTAAGGTTCGTGAGGAAGGTGTGCTGAAAACTTCTTTTCGGACCCGATATGGGCATTATGAGTTCTGAGTGATGCCTTTTGGGCTCATTAATTCCCCTGCGGCCTTTATGGACTTAATGAATCGTGTGTGCCGCCCAATGCTCGACAAGTCAGTCATAGTGTTTATCGATGATATCTTGGTATATTCCAAGACGGAGGAGGATCATGCGGTGCACTTAAGAGAATTACTCGAACTTCTTCGAGGCAAATAGTTGTATGCTAAGTTCTCAAAGTGTGAATTTTGGTTGCACAAGTACAATTTTTAGGGCATGTTATATCTTGTGAGGGTGTTTCTGTGGATCCCTCAAAGATTGAAGCCATCAAAAGCTGGGAAGCGCCTAGATTTGCTGAGATTCGAAGTTTCCTTGGATTGGCCGGCTGTTACCGAAGATTTATTCAAGACTTCTCAAAAATAGTCGTCCCACTCACTTCGTTGACGCATAAGAATGCGAAGTTTTTGTGGGAAGAGCAACAGAATGAGGCATTTCAGACTTTAAAGGGTCGGTTGACCGAAGCTCCGGTGCTTGCGTTGCGAGAAGGGAACGAAGAATTTGTTGTTTTAGCGATGCCTCGATAAATGGATTGGGTTGCGTGTTGATGCAACGAGGAAAAGTGATAGCTTATGTATCGAGACAGCTTAAGGATTATGAAAAGAGTCGTTCAACTCATGATCTGGAATTAGACGCTGTCACTTTTGCTTTAAAAATCTGGCGACATTACCTATATGGTACTAAGTGTCAGTTTTTTACTGATCATAAGAGCTTGAGACATATTTTTTATCAGATTAAGGAATTGATTAAGGATTATGACTGTGAAATCGTTTACCACCCTGGAAAAGCCAATGTTGTGGCTGACGCCTTAAGCCAATAGAGATACCCGGAAGCTACTTTTTATGCGCTAACGCATGTAGTTGTGACTTCCTCTATCCTTGATGACATTCGAAAGTGGCAAATCGAGGGCCTTAAAGAGGAAAATATTACGTCCGAAAGAATGGTAGGCCAAAGTGTGTCGCTAACCGAGGGTAGCAACGGGTTGAAGATGTTTAGGGATCGTATTTGGGTGCCTATGATCGATGATGTGCGCTAGACAATTTTAGAAGATGGTCATAATTCTAAATTCTCTATTCATCCCGGGAGTTCTAAGATGTATCAAGATTTGAAATCCGAATATTGGTGGCCCGAAATGAAACGGACGTTAATAACGATGTGGAGCAGTGTTTGACTTGTTTGCGAGTCAAGGCTGAACATCAAAAACCATCTAAAAATTTGCAACCACTCGAGATACCTGAATGGAAGTGGGATCACATCACGATGGATTTTATGGTAAAGCTTCCGAAGACCCGAAGACAACATGATGCTATCTGGGTTATTGTGGATCGACTGACGAAATCAGCACACTTTTTGTCGATACGAGAAAACTTTCCTTTGGAAAGATTGGCGCGAATGTATATCGATGAGATTATTGTACGCCATGGGATTCCTAAATCTATTGTTTCGAATCGTGATTCGAGATTTACTTCGAGATTTGGCAAAGTATGCAGGATCAGTTGGGATCGCGTGTTAATTTGAGTACGGCATTTTGTCCCCAGGCTGACGGCTAGACTGAGCGTACCAATCAGACGATGGAGGATATGTTGCGTGCGTGTGTGATCGAGCTTGGTGGAAATTGGGACACACATCTACCACTTATGAAATTCGCCTACAACAATAGTTATCATTCTTCGATAAAGATGGCTCCGTATGAGTCGTTCTATGGTCGAAAGTGTCGCACTCCGACGTGTTGGCGTGAAACAGGTGAAAAACCGTTAGCGGCTCCCGAATTGCTTCAAGAGACGCATGATAAAATTCAGATTTTTCGTGAACGAATCAAAGCTGCCCAAGATCGACAGAAGGCATACTCGGCAAATGTCATAAAGATATAGAGTTTGCAGTGGGAGATTCAGTGATGCTGAAAGTATCTCCGTGGAAGGGGACTATGAGATTCGGGAAGCAAGGAAAGTTAAGTCCTCGATACGTTGGACCATTTCCTATTACCGAACGTGTCGGAGCCCAAGCTTATAAATTAGAGCTGCCCCCTGAGTTGGCAGGATTTCATGACACCTTCCTTGTTAGTTATTTGAAGAGAAGTCCGATCAATCCTACGATGGTCGTTCCTTTAGATGATGTGCAAATCGATGAGGGATTGCGATATGTCGAAGAACCGGAAAAGATTATCGGCGACAAAGTAATTAACCTAAGGAATAAGGAGATCGAGATGGTACTCGTTTGTTGGAAGCACCACAGTGGATCTCTAATGACTTGGGAGACGAAGGCTGAAATGATGGCCAAATACCCCGCTCTGATCAAAAGACCTGATTCCGTGGGCGGAATCCTTTTAAGAGGGGAGGAATTGTAATGACCCAATTATAATATAACTGATAATTAATATTTATTGTAAAGAAATACAATTTTGGAATATTAATTAATATTGTGACACATAAATGAATGGTTGTGTAAATTATAATAAATAAAGTATTGATTTATGAAGTAGGGATCTTAAAAAAATGGAAATAATTCCAGGGACTTGTTGATAAAAGAAAAAGGAAAAAAAGAAATGTGTTTCTTTGCTTCATATACACGCCGAACACACACACAAACACTTGTGTGTGTTCATCCATTTCACCAATTTCATAATAGAGAGAAAAGAGAAGAAGAAAGAAAGAAAAAAATCGGATTCTTTGGGAAGCTTCACTCGATTTTCTTAAAGATCCAAGAGGTATCAACTATTACTTTGTAAAATTTATTTTCTTCTTCTCCTCACCATCTTCATTTTAAAGAAGATGAGAGCTCAAATGGGTTTTATGGAGATCTCTTAAAAATCATTAAATATCAAAAAATAATGATGAAATATTGTTAGATCCACCATTTAAAATCATAATATGCAAGACTTAAAGTGTTATGGTGGGTTTAACTCAAAAACCCAAAGTTTGTGTTCTTAGGAACTCTTGACGATTCAAAAAAGTCAAAATAGTGTTTTAATGGTAAAAATGAGTTTAATAAAGTATATATATGTTTGGGAATGATTTCCTAACCGTTTGTAATAAATGAGAATAAGTTTGGTAAATTTAGCATTTAAATCCGTAAGGCATAAAGTGCAGGTCTGCACTCGTCTCGACGAGTCGCCTGGTTGATTCGGCGAGTCGGCCTTATTATTAAGAAGAAATTTTCTAAAGTTTAAGAGTTTGGATGACTTGAGATCCGATTTTCGGATGGGTGGACCCAAAATTCGGATGTGCCTAGACCCGAGCTCGGACCATCCTTCGGTTGGAAGAGACCCGAATTGATCCGAGTTTCGGACCATTTGAAATCCGGTAAGACCCGAATTCGTATGGGTCGACTCGGCGAGTCGGTCCCTGCGACTTGGCGAGTCGGATCCAGGTTTGGTCCAAAATTTTAATTTTAATCAACCTATGGGATCTTTTGCCATAACAGTTTATGACATCAATAAAGAAGAATATTTATGTCAGTTTAATAATTGGAGATTGATGGCGGAATTAATTTAGTATTTCGACTTTGATTACCGGGCCAATATTAAGATATTATATGTCGTGGAACTTATAATAAATTATACTATGAACCTATTTGTAGGGGTTTGACGTGTTAAAGTTCCTTTTACATTATTACTCCTACTTTGACGATTATAACTCGGTACTGAGACTGAGAGCTTGTTGTGCACCATTGTGAGTTCTAGCATTAATGTATTTGTATGCATATCATGAATTGTATGTTATTGCTTTTCGTATCATTCTTTTCATTTACATGCTTTGCCAACACATACATTATTGTTGTTACATTATCACTCGGTTGATAAATTATTGATCATTCATTTGACCTCTCCGCTGAAACGGTAAGCCTGTGCGTGTGGTAACCTAGTGGAATCATAATGGTAAGCCTGTGAGTGTGGTAATCATTATTGCCTGTAAAATGATAAGCATGTGGTCTGTGGTAATCGTATGACATCACTGTAAAGTGCATATTGATAAACCTGTGGTCTGTGGTAATCGAGCAGTAGATTGTAATTCCATTGTACGGTAAGCCTGAGTGTGTGGTAACCGCAATGTGATAGTTTATAAGCAATTAGTTGCCTTCTATGATTATTGATTTATTTCATTGCATTGCATGGCATCATTCATATATCGGATGGTACTTTAATCTAGAATCTCACTAAACAACACCCGTTAGTTGATTATTCTTTTCAGGAACTGATAAGGGCAAAGGCCCGGTTGGCCCGAATTGTTAGACACCGATTGGAGCACGGACAGGAGCCCCATATTTTTTGATGCTTGGGGTGGGAGTAGCAGACTTCCATTTTGGACCCGAATTAATTATAAACTTTTTATTCGTGCGAAATTATAAATTTTAAATGTTGTAGCCCCAATTACATTACTCCGTGATTTCTGACACTCTGTTGTGTTGTATGCAAAGTGTTTGAAATCACGTTGATGATTATTAAAGTATTTTTAAATTTTTAAATTACCCGTATTTTCGCAAGTACTCAATATAAATTATTGTATAATGGTATCGAAATACTCGTATTAGTTGTATGTGTGTTTCACTAATATAACAAGATAAGTAGTAATGTCGTTGACTCTAACATAATTAGTATTCGCTAGTCAGCAGCACCAATGAGATAAACCTTGAAATTAATGAATCATGATTATTTAGCTACTTTAACCCAATATAAGAGAATACGATCGTGAATCCTATGAATCAGAAATAATTTGATTACGATAAAACCATAAGTGGATGGATTAACTAAAGAGTTTCCGTGACATTTGGCGAGACGTGTGAGTCGTGCGATCGTGACCGAGGGTTTTTTTATAATCAATAAGTTGACTATGACAGATTGTTGAATAAACGATATAGGAATTAGGAAAGAAACCTAAAATGTCTTACGAATGACATACATATCAAAGGTAAATGGAAGGTGGCTGAATTATTGATATAACATACGATACTTAATGAAAATACAATTAAATATTAGTAAAGGGAAATTACAATGAAATGAGTTTAGCATTATAAAGGAACGTTACAAAATAAATGAGAGGTTAACAGTCTGAAACTCTAATTGAGACGCCTTGATACGAGGAGTGTGAGTCAGCTTAACTCACAAATTTAGACCAATTGCTTTCGAATATAAATACGGAGAAAGAAGAAATAGCGAGTGGAAAACCTTTCTAGGTGAATAACAGATAAGTTACAAGTAGAAAAAAATAATTGCGTAGTGACCATAAATGATATAAATGAGATAATGTAATAGCCATGGAAAAAATATTATTAAATATAAAATTTATTTATAATTTTATACAACAAATGGATTGAACAAATAAATTATGTGTGTCGGATAGAAAATGAAATAACTATCGAGGAGGATTCTCGAAATGAATGGTAACAAACTCGTAAATCGGCTTGGTTGTGGTAAAATAAATATAGTGAAATATAAACCAAATACATGAGAAAACGAGAAATATAAATAATATATAATCCATGAGTACCAGTAAGATAATAAAATAGGAAGAAACTAACTTTTATGTGAAAACAAAGAAAACATGGTACAAAACATGCAGATATAATGGAAAACTAATATGAGTCATAAGGACTAATACGAAAATATCAATCTTAATTTTATAAACTCTAATCTGACCAAATCGACCGATAAACTCTCGGGCAAGTGTACCCGATCGTATAGCAATAAATTGGTAAGACGAAGATCGTCTCCACAGGGAACGGAAAATGCAATTTATACCAATTAAAATTATTCTAGCAAAAATAAAATGGACAAAATGCAAATGAGTAAAAGGGGGGGGGGGGGGGTTTGTTTTTAGATTTTTGGATATCGTTGACACGACAAAGTAAACAAAATTACTGAAACTAAAATGACGATTAATAGTAAATAACGAAAATTTTAAACGACTATGAAATAACTAATTAAGATAATAGAGTCAAATAACTAAAAGGTATTCGTCATTGAATGACTCCCCCTAGCTTTGGTTTGTTCCAAAAGTGCAATTAATTGATAGAGTTTCTAAGGAATTTCGAGCTAACATAGACCATCAACCCTATTAATCCGATTATAACCTAATCTATTCAAAACACGCTAACTCTCATTATTGGTGAATTGAACTCAAACTTTTATTTGGGTTACTAGAGAAGTAGTTTCAACTATCATAATTTTAGAATAATTGTTTACCCTAACTGCATGAAACCGTCATAATTTCAGAACAAGCAAACAATAAGATAAAACTAATTACATGTGCAAGTCATAATTTCAGAACATAACACAATGTAATAGTAAATTACTCAATAATTATTAAGATGAAAAATTCAAGGTTCACAACTAGGCATAAACAAAACTCAATCAATAATAAAAACTAAACCTAAATCTAGGGTTCGTTCAACAATGACAAATACAATAAACTTAGCCCATAATTAAATTAATAACTATCGATAATAAATAACAAGAAAACCAAACATATTTACTATTTTTATAGAAAAATCCCAAATAATATTTCTTGTTTCTTGTTAGCGCAAGAACCCACAAATAAAATAAAAAAATATATAAAATAAATTGTTGAACTTTGTTGTTCTGCTTTTCCACCGCCACAACAGACACAAAACCAATATATAAAAATTAAACCTTGAATGTTGTTTTCTGTTGATTCCTACTTCCCTTTGCGCCACCAACCAGCCGAAGAAAATTTTTTTTAATGTTGTTCTACTTTTTTTTTCTTCTTATCGCCGCCCACAACAGGAGTAAAAGAAACAAAAATAAAAAAAATTAAGGTGGTGAATGTTCTTTTTTTTTCTTCTTCCTCCATCGGCTTTTTTAAAATAAATTAAAATAAATCTCTCCAAAACCCTAATGGACTAATAAAATAAATATGGACTTTGGCCCGTTGGGTATTGGACTTGGAGAGGCTCAAATCTTGAACTTTCTTTGGACCTGCTTGCATGCTCTCATATTTTTCACTTTAAGCCCACATAGTCATCTTATTTTCTTGTCTTGTACTCAATTAAACATGTAAATAAAAATGACAAGAAAATGAACTTTTAGCATCAAAACTTATATGTTTAAGCGCATAAAAAGAATGATATTGTTGAATAAATATATGAATAAATAAGACAATATCAAAACTTCCCACATTTAAACTTTGCTTGTTCTCAAGAAAATCATCTCAAATAAATACATTAAACAAGAATACACAACTCAGACGCATACGAAGCTCAAACATTTAAATGGGACGCCTGCAAAAATAACTCAACTTCAACAAACACAGGATAACTTAGATCCATGCTCATTCTTGTGTACCGATCCGCTCTAACTTTTCACTAACTCCAACAGAATTCAAAAATCACTTGACTAAACCCATCTGACTTACAAATCACTCATCCTTGCATGCTTTATTAAACTTTTCCCTTTAAACTTTTCTGACTCAAGGTTTATTGATGATTTCTCAACTTTTTTTTTTTTTTTTGGATTCAAGAAACTTATGACTTTCGATGGATCCCATTTAACGAACTTTCTACTTGACCGACCCAAACCATATGGTTTTAGGTGATCAAAAGTAGAAAACCCCTCGAAGTCTACTCGTTCGAGAACCAAAGGCCACATTTAGTTACTTAATCACTTTTGTTTTGAAAATCAATATCAACCTCTTTTGTCAGAATTCAGCTGTTTGTAATTTAAGATGGTATCTCAGGATACCAACACGCTGACGATAAACCTAAGGATTAACATAACATGCAAGACTTTTTGCAATTTCCAGGCCATTAGAGCTCATAGTGATCAAGAAAATAGTTAAAAATCAGCAAAAAACCACAAACACTGCAACATGAAAGCTAAGCTAATCGATGATGTTAAAGACAAATGTTTTTCACAGACAAACTCTTACTTATTTAAGCATCACTATGCAAATGAAGTGTATGAACTTGCTAAAATAAAAGAAATTAAAGTGCATAGAGATAATATAGTAACAGGACAAACAATGGTTAAAGTATTTAACCCCCTTCCCATACTTAAAATTTTTCATCGTCCCTAATGCAATCACAGATAGAGCACAGATATATGGAAAGAACAGGGAGAATAAAGGAACAATACTCCCTTGGGGTTAGCAGCAATAACGTGATACAGTGGCGGTAGATGTCAAATCACAGTAGCAAGCATCAATAACTGGAAAAAAAAACACATGACAGAGAAAAGCATAAAACCTGCAAAAACAGAAGCAACAGACATTAGACTAAAGACACGAATAAAATCAAAAATAGGTAAGATAATGCAAGACAACAACAACAAAATTAAAACTTAAAAAAACAGATATTCGGGCTGCCTCCCGAGAGCACCTTGTTTATTTTCGAGTTCTGAGCTCGACTCGCCCCTAAATTTAATTATTTGGGGAAGGTGTACATGACCTCCTCTTGTTTGGGTCCTTCTGCCTCATTGTATAACTTCAAACGATGACCATTAACAAAAAAAAAAGCCACTATCAGACTGGAGATCAAAGAAACCAGATTGGGAAGCTTTAATGACTGTATAAGGACCAGTCCAGCACGATTTCAGCTTACCCGAAGTGAGTTTCAAACAAGATTTATATAATAGAACTTTGTCCCCTGGTCTGAACTCCTTGACAGTCTTCAGACGACTATCATGCAACACCTTTGATCTCTCCTTATATAATCGCGATTTATCATAGGCTTGGAGCCTCAACTCGGCTAACTCGTTCAACTAAAGAAACCGGTGTTTTCCAGCCTCATGATAATCGAGATTTGCATTTTTTCAAGGCCCAGAATGCCTTGTGCTCGATTTCGAGAGGAAAGTGACATGCCTTGCCATAAACCATTCGAAACGGTGTCATGCCAGTAAGAGTTTTGTAGGCCGTACGGAATGCCCACAACGCATCTTCAAGCTTGTCGGACCACAATTTGGGGTTGAAGCCAATAGTGCGCTCGAGAATACGTTTAAGTCCTCTTTTCGTGTTCTCGAATTGCCCACTCGTTTGCGGGTGATATGGCATCGAGAACCTGTGATTCACTCCATAGCATTTCAGGACTTTCTCTAACTGCTGATTATAGAAATGTGATCCGCGATCACTAATCATCGCCTTAGGACAACCGAATCGAGAGAATTGGCTTTTAAGGAAATTCACAACTACTCCGACATTATTGGTTGGGAGGGCCTTTTCCTCAGCCAATTTCGAAAGATAATCTACAGCCACGAGTATGTATTTGTTGTTACGGGATGTCGGAAAGGACCCATGAAGTTGATGCCCTATACATTAAAGATCTCGCAAATCTGAATTCCTTATTGGGGCATCTCATCCCTTTTCGAGATATTGCCTGCACGCTGACAAGCATCACAGGTCTTGACCATGGAATGAGCATCTTTGAAGAGAGTGGGCCAATAGAAACAACAATCTAAGACCTTTTTGGCAGTGTAGTTTGGCCCAAAGTGTCCTCCGGTCGGTCCTTGGTGACATTCATTCAAGGTTTGTTTGGCATCAGTACCAGACACGCAACGACGCATCACGTAGTCGGCACCTAAACGGAAGAGATATGGTGGATACCAATGATAGAACTTTGAATCACTCAAAAGCTTTCGCTTCTGCTGGTATGTCAACCCTTATTCTATGATTCCTGCTGCAAGGTAGTTTGCTATGCTATCAAACCATGGGTCATCATCCTCACGGGACTCGATCATCTATAAGAACTCAACAGGGAATGTGTCCTTGATGGTAGACTCCTTAAGCTCCTCGAGATTTGGGTTCTCGAGTCGAGAGAGATGATCAGCAGCTAAGTTTTCTGCCCCCTTTTTGTCGTGGATCTCAATGTCGAATTCTTGTAAGAGTATGATCCAACGAATTAGTCTCAGCTTTACATCTTGCTTCGCAAACAGATATTTGAGGGCAGAATGGTCAGTATATATTATGGTCTTTGAAAGCACTAAGTACTGACGAAACTTATCGAATGCAAAAACTACCGCTAGGAGCTCTATCTCGGTGGAAATGTAATGTCCCTAGGCCGCAGTCAGAATGCGACTCGCATAGTAGACAGGCTGAAAATGATTATTTTTTTCTTTGGCCCAGGACAGCTCCAAGCGCATAATCGCTAGCATCACACATGAGCTCGAATGGTGAGGATCAATCTAGCGGTATCATGATTGGCGCATGTGTCAGATGATGCTTCAGAAGATCATGTGCCTTCATACACTCGGATGAGAATATGAATGGCACGTCCTTCTCGAGAAGCTGGGTGAGAGGCCGGACGATCTAAGAAAAATCTTTGATAAAGCGCCTATAGAACCCGGCATGACCCAAAAAGCTACGAACCGCTTTGACATTTGTAGGCGGAGGGAGGTTGGAAATCACGTCAACCTTGGATTTATCGACCTCCATTCCCACACTTGAGATTTTATGGCTGAGAACTATGCCTTCTCGGACCATATAGTGGCATTTCTCCCAATTCAACACGAGGTGAGACTCCTCGCATCTAGTCAGGATACGCTCAAGGTTCAAGAGACATGAATCGAAGGAATTGTTGAATACTGAAAATCATCCATGAAAACCTCCATGCAATCCTCGATCATGTCATGGAAGGTGGCTGTCATACAATGTTGGAAAGTGGCAGGAGCGTTTCAGAGACCAAAAGGCATCCGCCTGTAAGCAAAAGTCCCGAAAGGACAGGTGAAAGTGGTCTTCTCCTGATCCTTTGGGTTGATAGGAATCTGAAAGTAGCCAGAGAAACCATCAAGGAAGCAGTAGAACTCGTTCCCCGCTAGTCTCTCTAGCATCTGGTCAATAAAGGGAAGGGGAAAGTGGTCCTTTCGGGTAGCATCATTAAATTTTTGATAATCTATGAATACCCTCCATCTAGTGACCACTCGAGTAGGTACGAGTTCATCTTTCTCGTTTCGAACAACAGTGGTGCCTCCCTTTTTAGGAACCACCTGAACGGGGCTGGCCCATGGTCTGTCAGATATAGGGTATATAATCGCAATATCGAGGAGTTTGATGACCTCCTTCTTGACCACTTCGGTCATATTAGGATTCAGCTGCCTATATCTCTGCACACATGACTTATAGTTATCCTCCATGAGAATCTTATGTGTGCAGTAGGAAGGAATGATCCCTGGAAGGTTAGCAGTCTTCCAGGCGATTGCCCACTTATGACCTTTGAGAAGTTGAATCAATTTGTCTTTCTCATCAGGGGAGAGAGCAGAAGAAATGATGACAGGGAGAGAAGATTCTCCCTGTAAGAACGCATACTCAAGATGATTGGGAAGAGGTTTAAGCTCAAGGGTAGGCGACTTTTCAAGAGATGTCATAATACGGATCTTCTCATTAAATGCAAGTGGCTTGACTTCTCCATCGGTCTATTGGGTGTCAACGGCGTCCGCACATAGGAGATCTTCGAGATTTCTCATTACCACTTTAGGATCAATCGTGCATGCCTCATTACTCATAAATTTCTGAAGTTGATCCAGCTCAGAATCTAGGCAATCATCTATAGCATCAATAGAGAAACACGAATCATCTGCCATGTGTGTGTGTCATTGCCTTATATATGGAGAATGTGACTCTGTCATCAGCAATACCTAGGTTGAGTTGTCTCTTAGATACGTGAACTATGGCGTCAGCAGTGTTAAGGAATGGTCATCTTAGAATGAGTGGAATCTGGCTATCATCTTTCATTTCTAGGATGACGAAGTCAGCAGGAAAGACAAACCTATCTACCTAAACTGGGACATTCTCTGCTATGCCTAAAGGATACTTAAAGCTACGGTTTGCAAGCTGAAGGCACATCCTGGTCTGCTTAAGTTCACCTAGGTCTAGCTTAGAGTATAAGGTGAGTGGCATGAGATTAATGCTAGCACCTAGATCAGCTAATAAATTACATACAGTATCAGAACCAAGAAAGCAAGGGATAATGAAACTCCATGGATCTCCAAGCTTAGGAGGCATGGCCTGCGTCTGTAGAATGGTTGAACACTACTCATCGAGTGCCAATGTGGTCGCTTCCTCTAACTTCTTCCTATTCGACACTAGATCCTTCAGAAACTTTCCGTAGTTAGGCATACCTGCAATGACATCAACAAGAGGCACGTTAATCCTAATTTGCTTCAATAAGTCAACAAACTTACCATACTGCTCTCGCATGCGCTCTTTCCGTAGACGATTAGGATAAGGAATTTGTGGCTGGTAATCTCTGAGAGGCGCTTGCTTGGGCTTTGATGGCTTAGCGACTGGTGGTGTCATCTCCTTCTCCACTGAATCAGCTGTAGGTGTTTCCGTTTGGCTAGGTCTCTCTGTGTTATCCTCGTCATCTGAAGTCTAATCCTGCACAATTGCAGAGCTGTCAGAATGTGATGTATCCATAACTCCGACTATCTTACCTGAGCGAGTGGTAATCGCCTTTACATGCTCATTGTGATTCTGATTCACGTTGAGGGTTCTTTTGGGCATTGCTTGGTAGTGACCCACTTTGACGTCCTGACACAACCTCAACTAATCTACCTAAGTCACGCTCAATATTCTGGATCGATGCTTGCTGATTCCTCTGAACTTGCTCGTTATTAGCTTGATTCTGTTGCAAAGTCAGCATGAAGCTCTTTAGTATATCTTCCATGTTGCTGCTTGATCCAGCTGCTGGCTGAATGACATGTACTGGTGGCTGAGGATTTGGGTTGGCGTTTCCCTGGTTAAACCGATAGAACCCCGGTGGTGTTTCCTCGGTTGTTTCCCTGGTAATTTGAATTACCCCCCTGGTAGTTATTTCCCGGCTTCTGGTTCATGAAGTTAACGCTCTGTGTCTGGATCATCGGCCGATCCTCGCAGTCTTTCGTCAGGATATGTCCTCCACAAGTCTCACATCCTACCTGCATAGCGTGAATACTCTAGATCAGCTTATCAACTTTTCGCTCCAATGACTTTTGACTGTTAGCAAGTGATGCTACAGTATCACAACCCCCGACATCCTCTATTGCAACTATCGTCTTTCTGCCTGACTTCTTCTTGACACTCCATCCCTGCTTAACTAAAGATATGTCTTCTAAAAGCTTAAAGGCCTCCCTAGGAGTCTTATATTGAAAGATATCGTCGCAAGCTGAGTCGTTGTGCTCGTTAATCTCTTCATCCATACCCCTGTAGAAAGTCTCGACCTGCTTTCTCTTATTAAGCTCGTGATTTGGACATTCGTGTAACATTTTCTTGAATCGTGTCCATGAATCAACAAAAGATTCTCCCACTTTATGGGAGAAGTTTGAAATCTTAGCTATCATTCTTTCTTCCTTATGCGGAGGGAAGAAGTGGTTAATGAACAAGTTGTTCATGTCCGCCCAGGTCGTGATAGAGTCTGGCTCTAAAGATTCTAACCACTTTTGAGCTTCCCTGATCAGGGTGAACGAAAAAACTTTAACTCTTGCGGCATCAGAATTAGCCCTGAATAAGTCACAGATAGAGAGGAATGACTGAATATGTCGGTTAGGGTCATGCTTTAACCTCCCATCAAAATTCAGCTCCCGAGCCATGCTGACGAACTACCTTTTGATTTTGAATCTTTCTTCATTAGCAACATGGACTCGGATAGCAGACAGTGGAGCTGGTGGTGCAGTCTCGCGGGCTGTCCACATCGGGGTATCATCTTCATTAGCCATTGATTCCTCCTCAGATTCAGACTCCAAGTGAGTAGCTTCTGTGATTGTTGGTGGTTGACGTAGTCGTAGTTGACGGTGGAATTCTCGTTCAGGCTCTTGAAATGGTTCTAAGAGTTGAGACGATGATCTACGGGTCATAAAATAACTAAACTAAGTAAAATTAGAGTTATAGAACTAACTAAATAAAATAAATCTAAGAAAACTAAATAACCTACAAAGAAAATAAAATAAACTTAATGAGTAAAATGTAACTAAAAAATGAAAATTAAAATTAAGGATAAAAAGAAAACGCTAGAAAAATTCTAAGTAGTAAAATTGGAAACCGTTCCCCGGCAACGGCGCCAAAAACTTGATATGAAAATATCAGTCTTAAATTTATAAACTCTAATCAGACCAAATCGACCGATAAACTCTCGGGCAAGTGTACCCGGTCGTAAAGCAATAAATTGGTAAGACCAAGATCGTCTCCATAAGGAACGAAAAATGCAATTCATACCAATTAAAATTATTCTATCAAAAATAAAATGGACAAAATGCAAATGAGTAAAACGGGGGGGGGGGGGGGGGTTTGTTTTTAGATTTTTGGATACCGTTGACGACAAAGTAAACGAAATTACTAAAACTAAAATGACGATTAATATTAAATAACGAAAATTTTAAACGACTAAGAAATAACTAATTAAGAGAATAGAGTCAAATAACTAAAAGGTATTCGTCATTGAATCACTCCCCCTAGATTTGGTTTGTTCCAAAATTGATAGAATTTCGAGCTAACATAGACCATCAACCCTATTAATCCGATTATAACCTAATCCATTCAAAACACGCTAAATCTCGTTATTGGTGAATTGAACTCAATCTTTTATCTGGGTTAATAGAGACGTAGTTTCAACTATCATAATTTCAGAACAAGCAAACAATAAGATAAAACTAATTACATGTGCAAGTCATAATTTCAGAACATGACATAATGTAATAGTAAACTACTCAATAATTATTAAGATGAAAAATTCAAAGTTCACAACTAGGCATAAACAAAACTCAATCAATAATAAAAACTAAACCTAAATCTAGGGTTCGTTCAACAATGACAAATACAATAAACTTAGCCATAATTAAATTAATAACTATCGATAATAAATAACAAGAAAACCAAACATAATTACTATTTTATAGAAAAATCCCAAATAATATTTCTTGTTTCTTGTTAGCGCAAGAACCCACAAATAAAATAAGAAAAAAATATAAAATAAATTGTTGAATGTTGTTGTTCTGCTTTTCCACCGCCACAACAGACAAAAAACCAATATATAAAAATTAAACTTTGAATGTTGTGTTCTGTTGATTCCTACTTCCCTTTGCACCACCAACCAGCCGAAGAACAAAAATTTAAATGTTGTTCTACTTTTTTTTTCTTCTTGTCATCGCCCACAACAGGATTAAAAGAAACAAAAATAAAAAATTTAAAGTGGCGAATGTTCTTTTTTTTCTTCTTCCTCTATCGGCTCCCTTTAAATAAATTAAAATAAATCTCTCCAAAACCCTAATGGACTAATAAAATAAATATGGACTTTGGCCCGTTGGGTATTGGACTTGGAGAGGCTCAAATCTTGAACTTTCTTTGGACTTGCTTCATGCTCTCATATTTTTCAATTTAAGCCCACATAATCATCTTATTTTCTTGTCTTGTACCCAATTAAACCTGCAAATAAAAATGACAAGAAAATGAACTTTTAGCATCAAAACTTATATGTTTAAGGGCATAAAAAGAATGATATTGTTGAATAAATATATGAATAAATAATACAATATCAAGGACACATATAAAACATCTCAAGAATGTCTAACCTAACTGAAATTAATAAGAGTCATAAAAGGATTTGTAAAGAATAGATAGATGTGATCACTAGATGACGAGGACGGAAAATCGTCGTTCATGAATGTAGATCAAAATTCCATGCGGTCGAATGATATAAATATGATATTACAATAACAACAAAAAGATACCTCATGGTAAAAGTAAGATAAAGTATAACAAAATCGGGATGACAAAAGAGATACATTGTAAATTGCAAGAAATAAATAAGATCGTAGCACGAAATAAGCAATAAATATATAATAAACGGTGTCAAGAATTGAGCAATTAACTCGACTTAACGAAAGAATGTGTGAAGAACAACGTAAATGATACTAATTAAAGGTGTAATTCGAATTGGGGGCAAACCTAATTACTGTAATGGAGTTCTTATACTAAGAAATTAGGTCGCATAAATTACAAGTTCAACAATTTGGAGTAACAAGATAACATGATGATGAGATGATTTCCAAATTAATGGGATGAAAATTATAATGAGCGACCACACACAAACGTTAAATATGTGTCAGATTTGTATAAGGTCGTGATCGAAAGAAATGAAGAGGCTTGGTTATTAAATCGAATAATCATGAAATGAGAAATTGCTATGTATGCAAGCACAATCATTATAAATGAATCCCCAAATTAACAAACCATATTATCACAAAATCAGTCCATGTAGGTAGATCATGACGTTTAAAAGAAGATGAAAATAATTCATGCAAATTGTAAATGCAAGTGACATCGATGAACAAGAAAATAATTGGGAAAAAAAACTCTAATAATATAAATTTCTATGGCCGAGTCATGCTAAATATATATTGGGCATTAACGCTTAAGATAATACTATTAAATCACTTACGAGAAAGTGATGCTACATTATTTATTCTACACATATCGTAATGTGAAAATGACATAATTAAGCGCTAATCTAAGAGTTGGAATGAACTTGTTTTGTCAATAAGATGAAAGTGATAATGAGATTAAATTTGAAACCGGGAGATGCCCCTTCACCCAATCCAAAAGATGCATGAGAACAACTTAAAAGTGTCAGAAATTTTGCCTCGAAAAGAAATTATCATTGTAACAATTAGGCGTATCTGAGAAGGTAAATTAAAATTTAGTAGAAGAGGTAAAAGACTTGTTGTCGAATGTGATCGCCAAAACAAAATCATTAATATATAAAAAGAATCGTAATTTCAATCTTTATGAAATCAACTTCTTCATTTGATTTCAAACAACACTAGACAAATATAAATGATAAGATTCTATTTGAGGACGATGACTGAGAGACCGATAATGTTTAATCAAACGGGAAAGTCGACAATGATGATTTTGATAACGAGACCCAACCAACTAGAAAGTTACTACAAAAACCTAAACTTTAAAATAAATTAACTAAAACAATGATCGAACTTAATCACTTGAAATAATGAAAACACACCTTAAAATAGTCAATCGTGCTAAGAGACCCATATATGGATAAACAAAACCATAGTGAATACAAGCACAAATTAAACAAAAGAGAATAAGGCATAAACTCTACAATGTATAGAGACAGGGAAATCGTGCACTTGTCAGACATGAAATTCGAAAAGTATGATCAAATGTCGAGACTATCGCAAAACCCAAATGATCTCGGGGACGAGATCAATCTAACGGGAAAGTGATTATAACGCCAGTATTTTCTAAATAATAATAATAATTATTATACGAGAATTGATGGTTACCCTTTTGTAATTTGTTAAAGATAAATAAATTCTTATAATATGAAACTAGAATGTAAAACAATCAAATATCGATGGAGTGACAAAATAAACGTAAATTTCGTTGAAAATCGTAAAGAAAGTATCTTGCCAAAAAATAAAAAAATAAAAAAATTGCATTTCTTATGTTATGGTTTCAAGGTTTGACTTTTAGCTGAATGAAATATCATCAATTTGGTCATACATCCCTCTGCAATGTTTCATGACCCTTTTGTTTCCAATCATACTTTTATCACCTTTTATCCAACACTTCCATTGACTTTTTACCTTGCAAAAAAAAAATCATATCTCCCCACTAATGAAGAAATTCTCTGGATTTTTGAGTGAAGATTTAAGCAAGAACATACATTTTTTTCATAGTCTCCAACTCTTCATCATCATTCTTAAGGTACAAATTCAATCTAATGTTCATGTCCCGTATGCAAGTTCTTTATGCTAGAAATCTTAAAATAAGAGTTATTAGTTAGTTACCAATCTAAAGTGACCCTATTTATGTACCCACTTCACCAATTTCTTCAAAGAAAACCATAACCTCCATTAATGGAGTTTTTTCATACTTTTGTGAAATAATCTTATAAACCTTAAGGATTCAAACTAAACATCAAAATGTGGTTAGAAATGAATTTCTAATGAGTTACAATAGTTAAACAAAGATTTGGGCAATTGGAATAAACTCCAAGATTTTTGGAACATAGTTTTTTAAATGAAAATAAAGAAAATCTGTGAGATTTGGAATGGTGAGGGAGGTGGTCAGCGATGGCGTGACTCTGGCCGGTAGGCGGTGGCGGCGGCGTCGTGGGCTTCGCCGGCGGCGACAGCAGCAGCTGTTTTTCTGCTTTCGTCTGGCCTTTGTCGTGTCCGCCTCTTTCCTTCTGATTTGTTTTCTTATAGCAACAAAGAAATAAACATAAATTAGGGATATTGGGCTGTGATTTATGTTGGGCTGTTGTTTTTTATTTATTTATTTGAGTGTTTGGGCCGGTCTGATTTTAAGCCCAAATCAGGTTTGAGGTTGGCTCAGACAGTGCGGGTGTCTGTCTCTCTTGCTCTGTTCTCTCCTATTTTTTATTTCTTCTTTTCGGCTGCCCCTTTTCTCTCGATTTTCTTTTTTTTTTTTCAAAAGCCTTTGAAAATTTAAATTTTCTATGGGGGCGCATCTGCTGCTTGGCTCTTTCTTCATTGCAGCCAATCATTTTAATTGTATTGGGTTTGTTTGTTTTTACCTTGGGCCTAGATAAGTTTGAGATTAATTATTTTAGGTTTTAATAAATTTAATTTGAGTTGTTGAATTAGTTGTTTTAGGATATATATATATATATATATATATATATATATATATATATATATATATATATATATATATATATATATATATATATATATATATATATATATATATATATGTATGTATGTATGTATGTATGTATGTATGTATATATGTATGTATGTATGTATGTATGTATGTATGTATGTATGTATTTTGGTGGGTTGATTGGGTTATAAATTTATTTGTATTTTGGGTTGTACATCTAATTATTATGGACTCGGCCATTTTCAAATAAATCATTGTTGTAATATTAAGGTAAAAATATTAATTTCATAATAAACTTTTAATTAATAAAAGATAACGTATCTAGATATAAATTCAAGGTAATTATTCAATTAAACTACTTTAGCCGAATAGGTTGGAGACCTTTAATATTAAGCTAAATAATCTAAAACATAAAGTTAAATTAATTTTAAAGATTATGCCACATAAATAAATATTTATTGTTTTATCCCCGAACTTTGGAATTTTAGGCCAATCAAGGATTAAGTTTTATATAAATAAAAATAGTGGCAATTGAGCAGTGTGCTGTTATTATCAGGTCGTTAGTCGAGGGTGATGGAATCTGATATTTTGGTTGGCCGAGATTTCTTCAGTAGTGCTTCGAAGGACAATTGGTATCATTGTGAGTAACATATTTATCTACATGATTAGTTATATGTGTTTATGCATATTTGTTATATTCGGTTCATTTGCATTACCCTATCATGTTGATATCAGTTTTATGTTTATGATTCATTCTGGATATACATACCCTACCACTCTGTTAGAAATCTATGTCTATATGTAAGCAGGGAATTACTTGTATGCATACTTGTACTGTATAATGTGGATTTGTGCGTCGACGCTACTGTGTGTAAGCGGGGTCGGTTAGCCCCCAAGTTTTTTATTAAATCGGCGCTAGCTCGGATGAGGGGATTGTACAAGTTAACCAGCACCAGCTCGGATGAGGGGTGTGACATCAGCTCGGATGAGGGGCGTGTAGGAAATTATTGAACTCTTGCTTCGATCTATTCATGAATATTTACATATGTACTTTCATGCTTGTAAATCTTGCTACTCTCTGGGCGACGGCTTACCCCGGTTGTGGGGACTTATATTTCAAGTGGAGCGAATAAGGGTAAGGCTCCAGTGTGAGACCGTTGACTTTGTTGACCGAGACGCTAGCATTCTTTTGTGTTGCCTTTTGAGGGTCGGGTAGAACCCTAGATGTATTGACATGTAAATTTAAAATTATTTAGCGTACTTTGATTGAAATCATTTATTATGACGGATGGTTGTTTATCGATGTATGACTTTAGAAAATTTTTAATTATCCCGTATTTTTTAAGTATATTGCTTGTGATTGGTGGAAATGTAGTTTTAAAAATATCTGGTCCTTTCAATTAAATAAGTAAAAAAATAAATATAATACAATATTAATGAAATAATATTTGCATAACATTATTAAAAATAAAAAGTTTAAAAAATCATAATAATATGACTATTATTTAAATCAATTTATGAAATTAGAATAATAATAGTTACGACAAATACTAATGGGACGTTTGGTTCGCAGATTTTTTTTCTCTGAGCTTTGCATTTTTCAAAGGATTTGCATTATGCAGCATTTGCATTTGTCAGGATTTTGTCAAAGAATCTGCATTATTTTATAGAAACAATTTGCTAATCTGAAGAATGCAAGGAACTGAGATTTAAAATCCTTGGGGGAGGCTGGGTTTTTAAATTACAAAGAAGGAAGGGATTTATGAAATCCTGATATTTTAAATTCTTACTAAAATCTGTGAACCAAACACATGATTTTAATGCAAATTCAAGTAAATCCCACGAAATCCGCGAACCAAACGCCCCCTAATAGTATTCTTATATTATTCAAATAATTAATAGCTGATCATTTTTATTTTTACTTATATGCATTTTATATAATAAATTTTATTATAAATATCCACGTAATACGTGGGTCATACGGTCATACTCATACCACAGTTCACCTGAAAAGATATATACAAATATAAAATAAAATACAAATATAAAATAAAAGATAAATACAATTTATTATTTTTAAAACCTATAAATATTAATAAATCACTATTATCCAATATTTATCATTATCCAATATTTATTACATTTATCATTTTCTAATATTTATTTTTATTATTATGAATATAATACAAATTGTTAGGCACAAAAAGGCCTCAGTCAAACCTGTTCTGCATCTGAAGGGGAGATTATTAATCAAACATGTTGATGCTCTTGATGGGTAAAAGTTAAGGCCTGTTTATGCCTTAATAATACCTAAAAAGTGATTTTCAATATTAGTCCAAAGTTGTTCTATATGTTGCATGTGTTGCAACTAAGACAGTTTGTCCAAGTTGTTCTGTCTGCTGAACAGGCTGGACATAAACTGTCTACGCTGCTCTACAATGGTGAGCAGCTTGGGCAGTTTACAAGTGTTCTATTCTTTGTGAACAGGCTAAACACTTTATGGAATGTGTTTCCAAGTCCTCATGTATTGTATTTGACTGCAAGATCAGTTTACAAAGTCGAAGACAAAGTGGAAATCAGAACTGCTCAGCCTGCCCAAACTGTTCTGTTACATGAAGACAAAAGGTTATTTGAAAAAGGGTGACAGACCTTTTTCTTATATCAAAATAGGCCTTTACAAGGAAGAAAGACGCAAAGTTGACATTCCTTATTTGGTTAAAGGCAATGCAACAGTAGACAAAGTGAAAAGACAAAAGTTCTGCACATGTGAAGACAAGTCTGCTTTTCAGAAAAGTGCAGAAAAGGTTATGTTGTCTTTTCAACAAGACTTCTCCTTTTTCATTCCGTCCAATGAAGAAGTTTCTCTTAGATCCTCTGAGTGAGTATAAAAGGAAGCTTCTAAGGTCAGAAAGATTAAGCCAAGAAAAGCTAAGTGCTGAAATCAAGAGTGAACGTGCAAGTGTGTTTTTCATGCATGCAAACCTGCTTGTGTAATACAGTTTCTCTGTGTCTAAGTTGTTCTACATAAGCTATCCCTCTGAGTCTTGTAAACACAGTGAGTGCTTCTTAGTGAGTGTATTCATTGTAAGCTAGTTTGAGTCTGTTTTAGACTAGTGAACATACTGTTGTATCTGTCATCTCAGCTTGACCCTTTCCGCATTCAAGCTTGTTTATAATTAACAATTTGTTGATAATACATACAAACATTGAGAAAATAGTGTGTAGTTTTTAAATTGCTGTATTCACCCCCCCTCTACAGCTTAAAGCTATATACTTTGGGAACCTCTCGGGACCTACAACTGGTATCAAAGCATAGTTAGAGTGTGTGTCATTCTAGATCTCTCATTCTCCCAAGTTTCCATGGACAACAGTGCTGCAAATTCCTCATACTATGACAATGGCTCAATGGGCAAACCTCCAAAGTTCGATCATCAGAACTTTTCTGGTTGGAAGTGCAGAATGATGCTCTACCTAGAGAATCTGGATGTACAACTACCAGAAATTGTAATGGAAGGTCCCTATGTGTCAACCTCTGTTACAACAATAACTCCTGCTGTTGAAGGAGCTGCTCCTGAGATCAGAACATTTGAGAAAGCAAAAGCTCAATGGTCTGATGAAGACAAAAGATTAGTGGCTCTTGATGCAAAGGCCAGAAACAATCTGGTCATTTCTCTACCTGATGATGTGTTCAAACAGGTTGAGAAGATGAAGACTGCCAAGGAGATGTGGGATACTTTGTGTACCGTCTATGATGGACCCACAATCACACTGGATAACAGGATTAACAATCGTGTTAGACAGTATGAACTCTTCTTTGCAAAACCAAAGGAGACTCTCATAGAAACCTACACCAGGTTTACTGCTCTTGTGAATGATCTCAAAGCTGTTGGGATCACTAAGGATAGCCTTACCCTAGTGAACAAGTTTCTGGACATCCTACCTGAAAAATGGAACTACTTTTCAACAATCTTAAGAAATTCAGGTACAATCAGAAGTATGGATCTTGTCAACTTGTATGGATCTTTACTAAATGATGAACAGTCAAGGCAACAGCAGAGAAATGCCTTGGAGATGTCTAAAAGAGGTGCAGCTTTTGTGGCTAATGTGAGACAGCCTGTGAGTCAGGTGGGTGATGTGTTCACTCAACCTGATCAACAGGATGATGATAAGGAGGAGGTGTCAGATGAGGAAAATAATGCAGATCTTGCTGAACAGGATGATGAGCAAATGATAGCTATGCTTGTCAAAAGGTTCAACAAGAAAAGGTTTGGAAGAAACATGCTGCAAGGAAGTTCAGGTCCTGGCAAAAAGAAGGTATTTGATAAATCCAAGGCTGAGTGCTTCAAATGTGGCAAAACTGGCCATATAGCTGCTGACTGTGTGTCAAAAGCTGTTGGTCAGTCATCCAAACCATACAAGACAAACAAGGATGATGGTTATAGGGTTAAGTACCTTATGGCTATGGCTAAGCTGAGGAAGTTGGAAAACTCAGTGGGTTCCAACCGCCAAAAGGGACTCATGGCAGAGACTTGTGACTGGGAGGAATCTGATTCATCATCTGATGAAGAAGACAATCAATGTCTGATGGCCAACACTGATGTCCCATCAACAAGCAGTTTCAAACAGGATCTAGCTGAAGCTGAAGCTTTCAGCAGCTTGGAGAACTGGAATCCTACAATGATGTATAAGGTACAAAGTTTTATGGCTTACAGTTCTGAAGAAAAAGTTAAAATGTTTGAATATATGCTAGTTGATTTGAAAGCTGCTGTTGAGAAGCATGATGCTTTATTATCTGAAATCTCTAAGCTTAAAACTGATCTTAAAGCAAAATCCAGTAAACTGAACAGTTTCCATAAGTTGGAAACTGAACTTGATGAATTAAAACACATCAACTCTATTTTACTGGAAGAAAAGAGAGAAACAGATATAAAGCATGCTAAGCTTCAAAAGATAGTTGACTCTTGGTGCCAATCTGCACAAAAAGTCAGCCATTGTATAAGTCAACAGATCCCTACACAAATTCAAGCCTATCTTGGAGGGGATCTTGACACAGCAGCTTCCATTGTTGAGATTAATAATCTGAAAGAAGATTTATCCACTCTTGGTGAGCTTCCAAACACTTTTATTCAAAAAGTGAATGGTAAACTAATCTCAACAAACATGTTTGTCAGGCCTCAAAATACTGACAGCTCGTGTGAACCTAGCTCAAAAGCTGGTGTTGGAGTATGTTCTTCATCAAACCAGCCTGCTAAGTGCTCTGCTGACCCACACAAGCAAAAGAAAGGAAAACATGTCCAAACTACAGCTGTGAATACTAAACCTGTTGACAAAACAGGTTCTGAGTCCAAAGCTGTTGGTAAAAGGCATAATAATCCTTTTGATGCTAAACATTTTGAAAATAAGTTTTCAAAAGTTAAGCAGCCTGCTTTCAACAAGGGTAAGTCTCATGTTGAAGGCAAACCTGCTGTGGTTTCTAATAAGTTTTCTAATCATAGCAATAAACTGGTGTTAAATGAAAATAAGTCTATCAAAGCCAGAAAAAGTGAGTATGCTGATAGGCAGCATAAATCACATCTCAGTAGGGGCAAAGACAAAGTCATTGCTCAGCCTGAGAAACGTGGGAATAAGTTTCCCAAACTTGTGGAAGTTCAAAAGCCAATTCAGCTTCCTGTCTTTGACATTTGTCCTCCT
This sequence comes from Centrapalus pauciflorus, assembly GCA_020465985.1. NCBI lineage: Eukaryota > Viridiplantae > Streptophyta > Magnoliopsida > Asterales > Asteraceae > Centrapalus > Centrapalus pauciflorus. Next base: position 254,194 of record JAANYP010003458.1, read on the forward strand.
AAAAAGAGGAAAGAAGAGACAGACAAAGCTGTGGCTACTGAACCCTCCACTCAAGCTGTTAAATAGTAATAAGTTTGCTAAACCTGCTAAAAGAATCAACAAAAATAACTCAGAATGTGTTTCTGAAAGTTCTTCTTCCAAAAATCCTAAAAAGAGAAAATGTTATAAATGTGGGAAGAAGACACATCTGGCCAAGGACTGTCCTGAATCTGAGGACATGAGGCCTGTTGACTCTGATTGTTCTCTCACAGCTGTTACAAGCAATGTTGGAAACGTTTTAGTAAATGAAAGTGGTATCCAAGCTGATACCATTCAAATAGGGAATATTAGTGTGGATATTATAAGTCCATCAACAAATGTTGATGAAGTAGGAGAACTCATCTCTGTGATGAGTTCCCCTAAAAATGACTAATATTTCTCTTATCACTCTACAGGAAAAACAACCTTGCCAGGTTTGGTACTTGGACAGTGGCTGCTCAGGGCACATGACAGGTTGTAAAGAATTGCTGAGTGATCTCAGGCCTGAAAAAGGGCCAAAAGTCACATTTGGTGACAATGTACAGGGATCCACTGAGGGATATGGAACTCTTAAAGCTGGTGCTGCAGTGTTCAAAGGAGTAGCCTATGTGGTTGGGCTAAAACATAACCTGGTTAGCATAACCCAACTGTGTGATGCTGGCTACAAGGTTAATTTTGATGAGCACCTGGGTTACATATTGGATCCCCATGGCAAAGTTGTGCTATGTGCTCAACGAAAGAAAGGTGTATATGTTGTGGACATGCAATCTGCTGATCCCACAACTGAAACCTGCTTTCTCACAAGAACAAATGCAGACTTAAACTGGTTATGGCACAAAAGGCTGTCACATCTGAACTTCAAGAACATCAATAAACTCTGTAAGAAAGAGTTAGTGCAGGTTTGCCTTCTATGACCTTTGTTAAAGACAAACTCTGCACAGCTTGTGAGAAAGGCAAGCATTGAAAATCATCATTTAAACCCAAACATAACTTCTCTATTGATACTCCTCTCTTCTTAATCCATATGGACTTGTTTGGACCTGTAAATGTCCCAAGTCTAGGAGGAAGAAGATACACTCTAGTAATGGTTGATGAGTTCTCCAGGTACACATGGGTGATCTTTCTGAAGATCAAAGGAGAGGCTGCTAGAGAAATTATTGGATTTGTGAAAAAGATGGAAATGCTAAACTCTGCCCAAGTGAAGCAGCTTAGAAGTGATCATGGTACTGAATTCAGAAACAGTACTCTTGAAGACTACTGTGAAGAGAAAGGAATCACTCAAAATTTTTCAGCTGTAAGAACTCCACAACAAAATGGAGTTGCTGAAAGGAGAAACCGAACTCTTATTGAAGCTGCTAGAACCATGCTGTGTGCATCAGGTTTACCTTCATCATTCTGGGCTGAAGCTGTTAACACTGCCTGCTTCACCCAAAACAGATCCTTAGTGGTGAAAAGATTCAACAAGACTCCCTATGAGCTGCTCAAAGGGAGGAAGCCAAATGTCAGTTAGTTCCATGTGTTTGGGTGTCCCTGCTTCATTCTGAATCAAAGGGACCAACTGACAAAGTTTGAACCTAAAGCTGATGAAGGTGTGTTTGTTGGCTACTCTGCTATCTCTAAAGCCTACAGAGTGTACAACAACAAAAGAAAGGTGATAGATGAATCTATCAATGTCACCTTTGAAGAGTCCAAGAATGCTTCCACCAAAGCAGTTCCTGAATCAGTTTCGGGAGAACTTAACTTTGATGATCTGATGCATTCAAACAATGAAGAGGACTCAAAAGCTTCCACCACACCCAGTGTGGAACCTGTTAATCATGATGGGCATGATGATGATTATGTCAATACACCCTGTGTGAATAAGTGTACTGACTTAATTACAACTGCATGTCCTGAACCTATCAATGCTGATTTTCCCAGTTCTACTGCTGATATGTTCAACAGTGGTCAGACATGTTCAACAAGTGAGCAGGCTCAAGATAACAGTGTGTCTGAAAATCTTGAGAGCTGTTCAACAGGACCTGCTGAAGATGTTAACAACTCAGGTGAATCATCTTTGAAAAATGATCCTAAGTGGATCAGGTGTCACCCCAATGGTCAAATAATTGGTGACATCAACAAAGGGGTACAAACACGGTGGGACAGCTTAGGGAACTTTTGTATGTTCTCTAGTTTTGTTTCACTAATGGAGCCAAAGAAGGTGGATGAAGAACTTAAAGATGCTAATTGGATCACTGCCATGCAAGAAGAGCTAAATTAGTTTGAGAGAAACAAGGTATGGAAGCTGGTCCCTGCTCCTAAAGGTAAAACCATAATTGGCACAAAATGGGTTTTCAGGAATAAGATGGATGAGCAAGGTCATGTCATTAGAAATAAGGCAAGACTGGTTGCTCAGGGCTACAGACAGGAGGAAGGAATTGATTATGATGAAACATTTGCTCCTGTGGGCAGGCTAGAAGCAATTCGTTTGTATCTAGCCTACGCTGCTCATAAGAGAATTAAGGTATTTCAAATGGATGTGAAGAGCGCATTTTTGAATGGGAAGCTGCAAGAAGAAGTTTATGTCAAGCAGCCTCCAGGTTTTGTTTATAAGTTGGACAAAGCTCTCTATGGTCTCAAACAAGCCCCTAGAGCATGGTATGACACTCTTACTGAGTTCCTTATGAGCAATGGGTATTCCAGAGGTAAAGTGGATACCACACTGTTCATAAAGAAGGTGAAATCTGACATTATGCTTGTTCAAATTTATGTGGATGATATAATATTTGGTTCTACAAATGAGCAGTTATGCAAGAATTTTTCATTACTCATGAAATCCAAATATGAAATGAGTATGATGGGAGAACTTACTTTCTTTTTAGGACTACAGGTTAAACAAACTTCAACTGGAATTTTTATAAATCAAAGAAAGTACACTTTAGATCTTTTGAAAAAGTTCAAATTTGATCAAAGTTCTCCTATTAAAACCCCAATGGTAACCAATTGAAAATTGGATGCTGATGCCAGTGGCAAAGCTGTTTCAGTAACAACTTACAGAGGAATGATTGGGAGCTTGCTATACTTAACTGCTAGTAGACCTGATATTATGTTTGCTACCTCTCTGTGTGCTAGGTTCCAAGCTGATCCAAAGGAATCTCATCTAGCTGCTGTTAAAAGAATCTTTAGATACCTGAAGGGTACACCAGGTTTGGGTCTTTGGTATCCCAAAGACTCCAGCCTTGAACTAACAGGTTGTTCAGATTCTGATTTTGCAGGCTGCAGGCTAGACAGGAAAAGCACAACAGGTGGATGTCAACTCCTTGGTGGTAAGTTGATAAGTTGGTGCAGCAAGAAGCAGAACTCTGTGTCTACTTCTACTGCTAAAGCTGAGTACATTGCTGCTGGAAGCTGCTGTGGGCAGATTCTGTGGATGCAGCATCAGCTTGAAGATTATGGACTTGTGTATAGGAAAATTCCTATTGTGTGTGATAACACAAGTGCCATAGCCATTTTCAACAATCCAGTATTTCATTCTAGAACAAAGCATATTGAAGTCAGACATCACTTCATCAGGGATCACATTCAGAAAGGTAATGTGGAGGTAAGTTTCATTTCCACAAATGAACAGCTTGCAGACATTTTCACCAAACCTCTGGATGAAACAAGATTTAATTATCTTGTCAGCAAGCTGGGCATGTTAAACAAGAGTGACTAAGTGTTTCTCAAAGGTCTAAGAATTTGTGTGTTTCACATTGCTCAAGTTTCTCAGAACAGCTTAGACAGAACAGGTTATACATGTTCTGTACTTAGTCATTTGTCTGAAAAACTTGAACAGCTTGAGCATACAACAGGCTGAACAAAAACAGTTTTCTCGTCCAGCCTGCTCTGATGATCAAATCTTTAACCTGTTCACTCCTTCACACTGTCTTACAAGCCATTGTTTTGTAACCTGTTCAACTATTGAACACAACCTGCTCTTACAAAAGAGAGCAGGCTGAAGGCACAGTTTGAAGAATGAACAGCTTGTGATGACCCTACTCATCACAGGTTTGACCAACAGCTTAGACCAACAATTTTAATTACCTTTCTTCAAACTTAAGTTACTTAATTAATGTTTTATTTAACTTAATTACTGCGGATAATGTGGGTTACGTGTGTTAGTGATTAAAAAGGACTCAAGTGGTCTGACATGGACAACCATTCCGTTTTCCGTTAACGACTTTTTCAAATCAAACCGCCCAAAACTTTCTCTCTCATACACACTCACATTCAAATCCTATAAATACCCCACTACTGTTTCATCTTCGTCTTCCTCATCATTTCCAGAAATCCTCAAGAACCCTAAATATCGACTAAGTGTCTTCTGCTTCTCCAAACCTCAAAACTTCCCAAATGGCTCACAGACCTAATCCCTTTCTTCCAGTGTTCGTTGGTGATGATGTTGTCAAACACTCATCAGTCACCACAATGCTGACCGTCAAACCCACAAACTACATTGCAAACCTTATAATCCGCAAAAACTATGTGGGGAAAGGTTACGATCAAATGGTGGAGTTTCTGCCAGTTCATCCGTTGAATTATGCGATGACTGCAACTCCTGGTGTCCTGTACCAGGAGATGGTGTACGAGTTCTGGTACACCTGTGCCTACAACCCCAACACCAAAGTCATCAAGGGGACTATTCTCAATGGGACTCAGACCATTGAGATTACTGCTGATCTTCCGAGGGAGGTTCTTCATCTGCCCATTGCTGAATCATATTATATGCCCCAGCTTGAAAATGAGCAAATTGGCAATCTGCTACGCTTCTGTGGTGTAGCAGAACCTAAAATTGGAGCTACTTTATTCAGGAAGGAGTTGTCTCCCACTTACAGCTTCTTTTTTGCTTCAGTGATGATGAGCTTCAGCAGCAAAGTTGGTTCATTTGACCAACTGAGCAGAGATGAAGTCCCAATAGTCCTACAGCTAGTGGATGGGACTACCATTGATATGGCTAAGTGGATCTTTCTGAACATGAAGAACCTGGTGCAACAAGAGCCAAGACCAGCTGCTGTTCGGTATCCAAGGTTTCTGAGCCTGATCTTCAAGCATTACTGTGGTGAGCATTTATACAACTCTCAGCCTTTACTTAAGTCTGCTGCATTCCCTGTCATAGGGAATAGAGTTTTCTATACTCCTGTACTCCCAAATGAGCCTCCTCTATCCACACCAACGAGGAGGTTGTTAGGTTTGGTGGAAGGACCCTCTGCTATGAGGGTGGATCCAGAAGCTACTGCTCCCACAAGAAAATCCAAAGCCAGGTCCAAACTTGTTAAGAGGACCTTGGCAACTGCTGAAGCTGGGCCTGTGAAAAAGAAGGCCAAAACAGCTCAGACTGAGTCTGAACCTTTAGCCTCTGTGGCTAAGGGGGAGCAGACTCCTCACCCTGGTTCATTTGTTGAACCTCAAGCCTCTGTGGCTGGTGCCTCTGTGGCACCTGAGACTATGGGACAGGCTAACCCACCTGTTTTCGACTCAGTCTCAAAACCTGTCCAGTCTGAACCCCTCATCTCCTCTCCACAATCACCCACTTCATCTGTTCACTATCAACGCAAATCCATCTCTAAAAAGAAATCAGCCAAAACAACTACCTCCTCTGTTCCCTCCCAATAGGGTTCAGTTGTAAAAGAAGCAACCCCTGCTGCCTCTCCTATATTGGGAGAAGGTTCAGCCCAATTGGAGCATGCTTCACTCCAATCTGAGTCTACCCAGAGTCAGCCTAGACCCTCTGGTTCCTCCCAACAGGAACCAGTTGTACAAACGGAGATACCCACATCAACTATCCCAGCCTCCCAACAGGCTGAGGATATTGAAAGACAGGAGTCCTCTCCACTCCATACTGAGTCCACACTGTCCCCCACTCAAATCTCCACACACCCTGAGTCTGCACGAGGTGCCCACGCTGCTGGTACAGACCAATCAGCAGCTCACCCTCAAACTTCTGCTCCCCATGATACAGTTGTTCTACACCAAGCAGCTGCTGAGGGACCAACACCCCAAGCTGATGAACCTCAGGGATCATACCATCCCTCTGGTGAGGCTGTTCCCTCCATGCAAACTCCATCAGCAGGTTTCACCACTGCTGATGTTGACATGCATATCCCATCTCCCAATGATGAGGTGCTTTTACACCAAGGCACTGCAGAGGGAACCACCACTAGTCTTCATGAGGATGTTGCAACACAAGCAGCATCTGAAAGGCCCCCAACACCAACCCCTTCTCCTGGTGATGCAGCTGCAGCCGCTGCTGAAGGACCTTTTGACCATTCCAAGCTGGGCCATATTACTTTTGCCCAGGCTATGGAACTTCTCTCAAATGTTCCTCTTCCCTCTCCATCACACCCTCATACACCAGCCTCATCATCATCTTCTCCATCTACCCAATCTAAACAGTCTACCCATACACCTCCATCTCCTAAAGACCTACCTTTGAAGGATCAGCTTTCCCTGCTGACCAACAAAGTTGGTTCTTTGGAAACTACCATGACCTCTCTACCCTCTCTTATTTCAGACTCTGTGTCTGAACAGCTTAAGGGGTTCTTTGATTCGTTCAAAGACTCCTTCCCTGCTACTCCACAAACAGATCATTCTTCACAGCTGATAGCACTCACTGCACAGCTGCAAACTGTGTCCAACTCCCTCTCCTCCATTCTTTCACTACAACAGGACTCTGTGTCCGCAATGACAGCTATTTCGCAACAGCTGTCATCTCTCCTCACTTCTTGCAATTCTACTCTTCCTGCCACTCTGGCCAGCTTGACTACACTAACTGGCTCCCTATCTAATTCTATGTCTGTTAGGCACAAAAAGGCCTCAGTCAAACCTGTTCTACATCTGAGGGGGAGATTTATAATCAAACCTGTTGATGCATTTGAAGGTTAAATTTAAGGCCTGTTATATGCCTTATTAAAGCCTAAAGATGATTTGCAATATTAGTCTAAAGTTGTTCTATGTGTTGCATGTGTTGCAACTAAGACAGTTTGTCCAAGCTGTTCTGTCTGCTGAACAGGCTGGACATAAACTGTCTACGCTGCTCTACACTGGTGAGCAGCTTGGGCAATTTTGAAGTGTTCTGTTCTTTGTGAACAGAACCTGTTCTTTGTGAACAGGCTAAACACTTTATGGAATACGTTTCCAAGTCATCATGTATTGTTTTTGACTGCAAGATCAGTTTACAAAGTCGAAGACAAAGTGGAAAACAGAACTGCTCAGCCTGCCCACGCTGTTCTGTAACATGAAGACAAAAGGGTATTTGAAAAAGGGTGACAGACCTTTTTCTTATATCAAAATAGGCCTTTACAAGGAAGAAAGACGCAAAGTTGACATTCCTAAATTAGTTAAAGGCAATGCAACAGTAGACAAAGTAAAAAGACAAAAGTTCTGCACATATGAAGACAAGTCTGCTTTTTCAGAAAAGTGCAGAAAAGGTTATGTTGTCTTTTCAACAAGACTTCTCCTTTTTCATTCCGTCCAATGAAGATATTTCTCTTAGATCCTCTGAGTGAGTATAAAAGGAAGCTTCTAAGGACAGAAAGATGTGTGAAGAAAGCTAAGTGCTGAAACCAAGAGTGAACGTGCAAGTGTGTTTTTCATGCATGCAAGCCTGCTGTGTAATTCAGTATCTGTGTGTCTAAGCTGTTTTACATAAGCTGTTCCCTTAAGTCTTGTAAAAACAGTGAGTGCTTCTTAGTGAGTGTATTCATTGTATACTAGTGTGAGTTTGTCTTAGACTAGTGAACATACTGTTGTATCTGTCATCTCAGCTTGAACTATTCCGCATTCAAGCTTGTTTGTAATTAACAAATTGTTGATAATACATACAAACATTGAGAAAATAGTGTGTAGTTTTTAAATAGCTATATTCACCCCCCCTCTACAGCTTAAAGCTATATACTTTGGGAACCTCTCGGGACCTACAACTGGTATCAGAGCCGTTTAGAGTGTGTGTCATTCTAGATCTCTCATTCTCCCAAGTTTCCATGGACAACAGTGCTGCAGGTTCCTCTTACTATGACAATGGCTCTATGGGCAAACCTCCAAAATTTAATCATCAAAACTTCTCTGCGTTGGTAAGTGCAGAATGATGCTCTATTTAGAGAATCTGGATGTACAACTACCAGAGATAGTGATGGAGGGTCCCTATGTGCCAACCTCTGTTACTACCATAACTCCAGCGGTTGAAGGAGCTGCTCCTGAAATTAGGACCTTTGAGAAAGCTAAAGCTCAATGGTCTGATGAAGACAAGAGACTGGTGGCTCTGGATGCAAAGGCCAGAAACAATCTGGTCATTTCTCTTCCTGATGATGTGTTCAAACAGGTTGAGAAAATGAAGACAGCAAAAGAAATGTGGGATACTTTGTGTACCGTCTATGATGGACCCACAATCACACTGGACAACAGGATCAACAATCTTGTTAGACAATATGAACTTTTCTTTGCTAAACCAAAGGAGACTCTCACTGAAACCTACACCAGGTTTACTGCTCTAGTGAATGATCTCAAGGCTGTTGGGATCACTAAGGATAGGCTTACCCTGGTGAATAAATTTCTGGACATTCTACCTAAAGAGTGGAATTACTTCTCAACAATTCTAAGGAACTCAGGTACTATCAGAAGTATGGATCTGGTCAATCTGTATGGATCCTTACTGAATGATGAACAGTCAAGGCAACAAAAGAGAAATGCCTTGGAA
>JAANYP010003458.1:265310-337429 GCA_020465985.1 Centrapalus pauciflorus
CGAAAGAAAGGTGTATATGTTGTGGATATGCATTCTGCTGACCCCACAACTGAAACCTGTTTTCTCACAAGAACAAATGCTGATCTAAACTGGCTATGGCACAGAAGACTGTCACATCTGAACTTCAAGAACATCAACAAACTCTTTAAGAACGAGTTGGTGACAGGTTTACCTTCTATTACTTTTGCTAAAGATAGATTATGTACAGCTTGTGAGAAAGACAAGCAGAGAAAAACATCTTTTAAATCCAAACATAATTTCTCTATTGATACTCCAATCTTCTTAATCCATATGGACTTGTTTGGACCTGTTAATGTCCCTAGTCTAGGAGGAAGAAGATACACTCTTGTAATGGTTGATGAGTTCTCCAGGTACACATGGGTGATCTTTCTGAAGAGCAAAGGAGAGGCTGCTAGAGAGATTATTGGATTTGTCAAAAAGATGGAAATTCTGAACTCTGCCCAAGTAAAGCAGCTTAGAAGTGATCATGGTACTGAATTCAGAAACAGTACCCTTGAAGACTTCTGTGAAGAGAAAGGTATCACTCAAAACTTTTCAGCAGTAAGAACTCCTCAACAAAATGGAGTTGCTGAAAGGAGAAACCGAACTCTCATTGAAGCTGCCAGAACCATGCTGTGTGCATCAGGCTTACCTTCATCATTTTGGGCTGAAGCTGTTAACACTGCCTGCTTCACCCAAAACAGATCCTTAGTGGTGAAAAGGTTCAACAAGACTCCCTATGAGCTGCTCAAAGGGAGAAAGCCAAATGTCAGTTATTTCCATGTGTTTGGATGTCCCTGTTTCATTCTGAATCAAAGGGACCAGCTGTCGAAATTTGAACCTAAAGCTGATGAAGGTGTGTTTGTTGGCTACTCTGCTATCTCCAAAGCCTACAGGGTATACAACAACAAAAGAAGGGTGATAGATGAATCTATCAATGTCACCTTTGAAGAGTCCAAGAATGCCTCCACCAAAGCTGTTCCTGAATCAGTTTCAGGAGAACTTAACTTTGATGATCTGATGCATTCAATCAATGAAGAGGACTCAAAAGCTTCCACTACCCCCAGTGTGGAACCTGCTAATCATGATGGACATGATGATGATTATGTCAATACATCCTGTGTGAATAAGTGTACTGACTTAATTACAACTGCATGTCCAGAAACTATCAATGCTGATTTTCCCAGTTCCTCTGCTGATATGTTCAACAGTGGTCAGACATGTTCAACAAGTGAATAGGCTCAAGACAACAGTGTGTCTGAAAATCTTGAGAGCTGTTCAACAGGACCTGCTGAAGATGTTAACAACTCAGGTAAATCATCATTGAAAAATGATCCTAAGTGGATCAGGTGTCACCCCAATGATCAAATAATTGGTGACATCAACAAAGGGATACAAACACGGTGGGACAGCTTAGGGAACTTTTGTATGTTCTCTAGTTTTGTTTCACTGATGGAGCCAAAGAAGGTTGATGAAGCATTAAAAGATGCCAATTGGATCACTGCCATGCAAGAAGAGCTCAATCAGTTTGAGAGGAACAAAGTATGGAAGCTGGTCCCTGCTCCTAAAGGTAAAACTATAATTGGCACAAAATGGGTTTTCAGGAACAAGATGGATGAGCAAGGTCATGTCATTAGAAATAAGGCAAGACTTGTTGCTCAGGGCTACAGACAGGAGGAAGGAATTGATTATGATGAAACATTTGCTCCTGTGGCCAGGCTAGAAGCAATTCGTTTGTATCTAGCCTACGCTGCTCATAAGAGCATTAAGGTATTTCAAATGGATGTGAAGAGTGCATTTTTGAATGGGAAGCTGCAAGAAGAAGTCTATGTCAAGCAGCCTCCAGGTTTTGAAAATGAACAACACCCAGGATTTGTCTATAAGTTGGACAAAGCTCTCTATGGTCTCAAACAAGCCCCTAGAGCCTGGTATGACACTCTTACTGAATTCCTTATGAGCAATGGGTACTCCAGAGGTAAAGTGGATACAACACTGTTCATAAAGAAGGTGAAGTCTGAGATAATGCTTGTTCAAATTTATGTGGATGCATGAATTATTTGTTTCTACTAATGAGCAGTTATGCAAGAAATTTTTCATTACTCATGAATCTAAATATTGAAATGAGTATGATGGAGAACTAACTTTCTTTTTTAGGGATTACAGGTTAAAAACAAAACCTCAACTGGAATTTTTATAAATCAAAGAAAGACCTTTAGATCTTTTGAAAAGTATAAATTTGAATCAAAGTTCTACCTATTAAAACCCCATGGCAACCAATGGTTAAAATTGGATGCTGATGCCAGTGGCAAGCGTTTCAGTAACAAGCTTACAGAGGCATGATTGGGGACCTTGCTGTATTTAACTGCTAGTAGACCTGATATTATGTTTGCTACTTGTTTATGTGCTAGGTTCCAAGCTGATCCAAAAGAATCACATCTAGCTGCTGTAAAAAGAATCTTCAGATACCTTAAGGGTACACCAGGTTTGGGTCTTTGGTATCCCAAAGACTCAAGCCTTGAACTAACAGGTTATTTAGATTCTGATTTTGCAGGCTGCAGGCTAGACAGGAAAAGCACAACATGTGGATGTCAACTCCTTGGTGGAAAGTTGATCAGTTGGAGTAGCAAGAAGCAGAACTCAGTGTCCACTTCTACTGCTGAAGCTGAGTACATTGCTGCTGGAAGCTGCTGTGGGCAGATTCTGTGGATGCAGCATCAGCTTGAAGATTATGGCCTTGTGTATAGGAAAAATCCTATTCTGTGTGATACACAAGTGCCATAGCCATCTCCAACAAATCCTGTATTTCATTTCAAGAACAAAGGCATATTGAAGTCAGACATCACTTCATAGGGATCACATTCAGAAAGGTAATGTGGAGGTAAGGGTTTTATTTTCCACAAATGAGAGAGCTGGCATTAACATTTTCACCCAAAACCTCTTGATGAAACAAGGTTTATTTAATACCTTCGCTGTCAGCAAGCTTGGGGCATGTATAAACAAGAGTGACTAAGTGTTCTCTCAAGTATACGAAGTTGTATGTCTCACACTGCTCAAGTTTCTCAGAACAGCTTAGACAGAACAGGCTATGCATGTTCTGTACTTAGCCAATTTTCTGAAAAACTTGAACAGCTTGAGCATAGAACAGGCTGAACAACAACAGGTTGTAAGTCCAGCCTGCTCTGATGGTCCAATCCTCAATCTGTTCATCCTTTCACACTGTCTTACAACTCTTTGTCTTGTAACCTGTTCAACTATTGAACACAACCTGTTCTTGCAAAAGAGAACTGGCTGAAGGCACAGTTTGAAGGGAGAACAGCTTGAAGACTGAGAACCTTGTGTTGACCCTGATCATCACAGGTTTCACCAACAGCGTAGACCAGAAGTTTAATTACCTTTCTTCATAATTAAGTTACTTAAATTATGTTTTTATTTAACTTAATTACTGCGGATAATGTGGGTTACGTGTGTTAGTGATTAAAAAGGTCAAGTGGTCTGACAAATGTTTCTGACATGGACAACCGTTTCGTTTTCCGTTAACTAACATTTCAAATCGAACCGCCCAAACCTTCTCTCTCATACACACTCACATTCAAATCCTATAAATACCAAACCACTGTTTCATCTTCGTCTTCCTCATCATTTCCAGAAATCCTCAAGAACCCTAAAAAATCGACTAAGTGTCTCCTGCTTCTCTAAAACTCAAAAATTCCCAAATGGCTCACAGACCTAATCCCTTTCTCCCAGTGTTCGTTGGTGAGGATGTTGTCAAACACTCATCCATCACCACAATGCTGACCATTAAGCCCACCAACTACATTGCCAACCTCACAATCCCCAAAAACTATGTGGGGAAGGGCTATGAACAAATGGTGGAGTTTCTGAAAGTTCATCCGTTGAACTACGCCATGACTGCATCTCCTGGTGTCCTGTACCAGGAGATGGTGTATGAGTTCTGGTATACCTGTGCCTATATCCCAGAAACCAAAGTCATCAAGGGTACCATACTCAATGGGACTCAGACCATTGAGATCAACACTCATCTGCTCAGGGACGTTCTTCGACTCCCTGTGGTTGCACAATATGATCGACCACAGCCTGAAGATGAACAGATGAAGAATCTGCTGCACTTTTGTGGTGTAGCAGAACCAAAAATTGGAGCAACACTGTTCAGGAAGGACCTCTCTCCTACCTACAGCTTCTTATTCGCCTCTGTGGTGATGTGCTTCAGCAGCAAAGTTGGTTCCTTTGACCAACTGAGCCGTGATGAAATCCCTGTAGTTCTGCAGCTTGTGGATAGAACTACCATGGATATGGCCAAATGGATTTTTGTGAATTTGAGGAACCTGGTGCAGCAAGAGTCAAGACCAGCTGCTGTTCGATATCCCAGGTTTCTGAGCCTCATTTTCAGACATGTTTGTGGTGAGCGTCTCTATAACTCTCAGCCTCTTCTTAAGACTGCTGCATTCCCAGTTATAAGGAATAGAGTTTTCTATACTCCAGTCCTGCAGAATGAGCCTCCTCTATCCACACCAATAAGGAGGCTGCTAGGTTTGGTGGAAGGACCCTCTACTGTGAGGGTGGATCCAGAGACTGCTCCCACCAGAAAATCCAAAGCCAGGTCCAAGCTTGTCAAAAGGACCCTTGCAACTGAAGCTGGGCCTGTGAAAAAGAAGGCCAAAACAGCTCAGTCTGAGTCTGTTTCTTTAGCCTCTGTGGCTGAGGAAGAGCAGACTCCTCACCCTGGTTCATTTGTTGAGCCTGAAGCCTTTGTGGCTGGTGCCTCTGTGGCACAAGAGACTATGGAACAGGCCAGCCCCACTGTTCCTAGCCCAGTCTCACATCCTGTCCAAACAGATCCTCTTCCTACTCCACAATCACCCACATCATCCATCCATTACCAACGCAAATCATTAGCCAAAAAGAAACCAGCCCACAAAACCACCTCCTCTGTTCCCTCTCAACAGGGTTCAGTTGAAAAAGAAGCAACCCCAGCTGCCTCTCCTATTTTGGGAGCAGGTTCAGCTCATTTGGAGCCTGCTTCACTCCAATCTGAGTCTACCCAGAGTCAGCCTAGACCCTCTGGTTCCTCCCAACAGGAACCAGTTGTACAAACGGAGATTCCCACATCAACTATCCCAGCCTCCCAACAGGCTGAGGATATTGAAAGACAGGAGTCCTCTCCACTCCATACTGTGTCCACACTGTCCCCCACTCATATCTCCTCACACCCTGAGTCTGCACGAGGTGTCCACGCTGCTGATATAGACCAATCAGCAGCTCAGCCTCAAACTTCTGCTCCCCATGAGACAGCTGTTCTACACCAAACAGCTGCTGAGGGACCAACAACCCGAGCTGATGAACCTCTGGGATCATACCATCCCTCTGGTCAGGCTGCTCCCTTTATGCACATTCCATCCGCAGATTTCACCACTGCTGATGTTGAAATGAATATCCCATCTCCAAATGATGAGGTGCCTTTAGACCAAGGCACTGCAGAGGGAACCACCACTGGTCTTCATGAGGGTGTTGCAACACAAGCAGCATCTGAAAGGCCCCAAACATCATCCCCTTCTCCTGGTGATGCAGCTACAGCCACTGCTGAAGGACCTCTTGATCCCTCCAACCTGGGCCATCTTACTTTTGCCCAGGCTATGGAGCTTCTGTCCCAAGTCCCTCTTCCCTCTCCATCACATCCTCAAACACCAGCCTCATCATCATCTTCTCCATCTACCCACTCCAAACAATCCACCCATACACCACCATCTCCCAAAGACCTGCCTTTGAAGGATCAGCTTTCTTTGCTGACCAACAAAGTTGGTTCTTTGGAAAACATCATGCACTCCCTACCATCCATCATCTCAGACTCTGTGTCTGAGCAGCTCAAAGGCTTCTTTGATTTGTTCAAAGAATCCTTCCCAGTCCCTTCCCATACTGACAACTCTTCACAGCTGATTGCACTCACTGCACAGCTGCAAACTGTATCCAACTCTCTCTCTTCTATCCTCTCCTTACAACAGGACTCTGTGTCCTCTATGGCAGCCATTTCACAACAGCTGTCATCTCTCCTCACTTCTTGCCAAAGTACCCTTCCTAACACATTGGCCAGCCTGAACACTCTTATTGGCTCTCTATCAAATACTGTGTCCTTAGACCTTGCTGATGTGCAAGATACTCTTGAAGTTCATCTTGCACAGCTTCAAAGTCTGTTGTTCACAGCTTCTGATAAAGAAAACATTGTTAAGCTGACCACTCTTGCTGATTCCCAAACCTCTTCTCTTCAGGCCTGTGTTTCTCAGCTTGCAGAGGTTAAGGACAACCTGGCTTTCTTAGTGACAAGCCTGGTTTGCCCCAAACCTGCTACCAGAACTGCTGGTAAGCCTGCTGACTTTGTGTCTTCAGGCAGACCAGGTGTTGAAGGTGCTGTTCCATCTCCTTCAAAGGGGGAGAAGTCATCTGCCTCGAAGGCTAAGTCTAAGGGGGAGAAAACCTCTTCTCCTAAGGAGAAAGCAGTACCTACAACTCCCACGGGTCATCCAGCAGGGACATCTACAGGTACAGCTGAAGGTGCCTCTCAAGCTGCTATGCCTACTCAGGCTGTCTCTCCAAACCCTGCTCAGTCTAAGGGGGAGGAAGTCATTCCTGAGGACAGGCCTAGCAGTAAAAGGAGGCACTTAATTCTAACTGAAGAAGAAGAAGAAGAAGAAGAAGAAATTCCTGAGGCTGCTGTCACTACAGCAGCAGCTAAAGGAAAAGAAAAAGCAGCCATTGATCAACAACAGCAGAAAGCAGCTGATCTTAAGTTTCACAAAGCCAGGGCTAAAGAGATGGGTCTTCCTATGCACAAGTACTTTGAGTTTAGAGAAGAATAGCTTCAAGCTCTGGAGGAATTGAGAAAAGAAGAAGAATCTGCTAAAGCTGCTAAATCTTTTGCACTCCAAGAAGCAAAGAAAATTAAAATGTCTACCTTGGAGGTGCAAAAGAAATTAATGAAAGCTGCTAAGGTATCAGCAGGAGAAAAGGAGGGAGAAAAAGCACAGGGTGCTCAGGTCTCTGTGACCAAGACTCAAGTACCCTCTGCCAGAGCCAAATTCCACTTTGACAACTTGGCTAGAAAGAAATTTCATGATGTTGCTACTAGAAGGCTTGCCAAGGAAGCGATTGTCAAAGCTGTTCCCATTTCAAGAAAAAGGCACACAGTGGAAGCTTCAGATCACCAGGATGGGTGCAACAGGCCCTGAAATGGAATCCTACGATCACACTGATGTTGCACAGATGGGATACAGGGAATGGGTGGAACTGGCAGTTGCCCTGAGCCATTCTAAGTCAGAAACGGCTAAGACTATCAGGGCATACATCAAGAAGCTGATGGAGAGAGTAAGTGAGCTGGGCCTGATTCCAAAAGAAGTAAAAGAGGGTGTCTCTGTGACATACCCCAAAATAAAGGCCAGAAGGACAAAGAAGGATACAGAAACGGAGCTACTCCTTACGCTGATTGAACAGGGCGACTATGCCATTGAAATAAAAGGAGTTGATCATAGTCTGCCTAAAGGAATAGAGTTTGAGGATGGCAAGATTATAGAAGAACCTGAGCTGGGGGCATTTTTTGTAGATCCCCTAACTCAGAAGAAGTGCTTCCAAAGAGCCTCAGAGCTGTACAAAGTTGATCTGAGACAACTTGCCGCCTTCAGACTTGCAGTTTCTTTCAGGCAGTCTAGCAAATGGAGAGCAGCCATCTGGATTCAGCTCAGAGGCTTCTATGAAAGAGGAGAGCTCAATGATCCCAAGTTCATGATTATCAGAAGTGAAATTGAGGAACTTGAGGATACAAGGGAAGAACTGGAAAGGATGGTTCAGGATCCTTCTCCATTGATATGAAGTCCATCTACCATCTGGGTAGGTGAAGAATGGAAGCTGTCCATCAGTTGGACAGGCTTGCCATTATCTGCTCCCAACTCAAACAGTCCAAACATCTTGTACATCCTGTACATTAGTTGTACATTATTACATAAGTTGTAATTTTTGCTTTTACATTAGTTGTAAAATACATTAGTACATTAGTTGTACTCTTGTAAGAACATGTGTTGTTCTAGTGTAGTCAAGAATCAGTGTATATATAAACTGATCTTTTACTTTACTGTAATGTTGTAATTTTATTTCAGCAAATGTACTGTAAAATATATAGTGATTTTTGATAAGACCAGCTTGGACTGGTTATTGCAAATAGGGGGAGATTGTTAGGCACAAAAAGGCCTCAGTCAAACCTGTTCTACATCTGAGGGGGAGATTTTATAATCAAACCTGTTGATGCATTTGAAGGTTGAATTTAAGGCCTGTTATATGCCTTATGGAAACCTGAAAATGATTTGCAATATCAGTCTAAAGTTGTTCTATATGTTGCATGTGTTGCAACTTAGACAGTTTGTCCAAGCTGCTCTGTCTGCTGAACAGGCTGGACATAAACTGTCTACGCTGCTCTACACTGTTGAGCAGCTTGGGCGTTTTTAAAGTGTTCTGTTCTTTGTGAACAGAACCTGTTCTTTGTGACTAGGCTAAACACTTTATGGAATATGTTTCCAAGTCATCACGTATTGTTTTTGACTACAAGATCAGTTTACAAAGTCGAAGACAAAGTGGAAAACAGAACTGCTCAGCCTGCCCACGCTGTTCTGTAACATGAAGACAAAAGGTTATTTGAAAAAGGGTGACAGACCTTTTTCTTATATCAAAATAGGCCTTTACAAGGAAGAAAGACGCAAAGTTGACATTCCTAAATTAGTTAAAGGCAATGCAACAGTAGACAAAGTAAAAAGACAAAAGTTCTGCTCATGTGAAGACAAGTCTGCTTTTCAGAAAAGTGCAGAAAAGGTTATGTTGTCTTTTTCAACAAGACTTCTCCTTTTTCTTTTCGTCCAATGAAGATGTTTCTCTTAGATCCTCTAGGTGAGTATAAAAGGAAGCTTCTAAGGACAGAAAGAGGTGTGAAGAAAGCTAAGTGCTGAAACCCAAGAGTGAACGTGCAAGTGTGATTTTCATGCATGCAAACCTTCTGTGTAAACCAGCATCTGTGTGTATAAGCTGTTTTACATAAGCCGTTCCTTTAAGTCTTGTAAACACAGTGAGTGCTTCTTAGTGAGTGTATTCATTGTATACTAGTTTGAGTTTGTCTTACACTAGTAAGCATACTGTTGTATCTGTCATCTCAGCTTGAACTATTCCGCATTCAAGCTTGTTTGTAATTAACAAATTGTTGATAATACATACAAACATTGAGAAAAGAGTGTCTAGTTTTTAAATTGTTGTATTCACCCCCCTCTACAGCTTATAACTATATACTTTGGGAACCTCTCGGGACCTACAGTCACTGTTGACCTATTTATATCAACCATATTCGAACTTGTATTTAAGTTCGAATTTCCTGGCATTTTCGAAGATTAATTCGATTTTGTCTGAAATTCGAATTTAACTGAAAATTTTGAAATCCTTGAATAAAAATCTACTTTTCAACTTTTTCGTGTAACGAAACCAACTTTGCAAAATTATTCACACTAAGCGATAAATTTTAATGCAATGTTTGATTAATAAACTAAAATGCATCCTTAATAATAAAATAAAATAAAATAAAATAAGATAAAATAAAATAAAATAGAGTTTGACTAAATATTTTAAACTTAGGCTACTCAAAATACTTTTACGAACTTTACGACATACACAAACATAATATTTTTTGTGAGAAAGTCAAAGAAGGTTCAATCAGATAGCGGTGTCAAATACGCACGTTCAGTATTACACTTTCAGACTTATGAATTTTTTGATTCGTTGATTGTTTATCGTGATATACATTTCTAGGTGATTGTCGGTATTATTTTCCCTTTAAACATAAAACACTTTGGAATCTCCCTTGGCCTTTTTATTTATCAAGAAACAACCTTACGTGTCCCATACTTAGACATAGTTTTATGATCAAGGCATACACACAATGATTATAACTTTTCGGTATTACAAATTTTCTTTAAAAGTCAAACGTCGGACACAGTTCTGTATTACATACAACAGAGTGTCTTAGTTTGTCTTAAAGTTTATTTAAAGCTAGCAAGACAGCGGTGACAGGTCTGTACTGACGTACAACAAAGCGACTTATCTTGCTAACTCGAGTCAAAGCAGAGGTAACATGTCTGTACTAAGGTACAACAAAGTGACTTGTTTTGACTCTTTCGTTACTATCATGATTTTTTCTTTTCTTTTCTTTTCATTAAGATGTATTTGATGTGGCTATACATCCCCCAGAAAATTTGCATACCTCATTTAGAATCATTGTCTGTATGTCTCTAACATAAAAATTAAGGCCATTTGGTCATACATCTAAGTTAGTTACACATATGACTTTTTCTTGAGTATTTTAGCTTTTGAGATTCTCATTGTGTATTATGCCTACCAACATATCAAACTAGAAAATGTATATCACTTATAGTTTAAGGTGCATTATGTGTGAAAGTTTAACACTTAGAGATTGTATCGACTGTACTAATTTTCATCACTTTGAACCTATGTCTCTAAGAATTAACTCAATTTTCTAATATTCTCTTTTTTTTGAGCTTTTTGTGGTTTTCTCTCTTTTTTACTTTGTATTTCATAAATAAGAGTAAACTGATAAAGTAATCTACTAACTTACTATATCAAGGAAATAATTCTACTTAACTACTAGCTTACTATTAAAAAGAAAGAAAAATAGACTAAGGTCAAGTCACTCTGGATTATGCATACCATTTAGCAGAACTAACAACTCAAAGCGTGACTTATCAAAAGCTTTAGTAAATTAATCAGCATTATTATCTTCCGTTGCCACTTTTACCAGCTTAATTAAGTTCTTCTCAGGAGAATCACGTATAAAATGATGTCTTATGTCTATGTGCTTTGTTTTACTGTGTTTAACTAGATTATTGGTTATAACAATAGTAGATTGGTTATCTATCCTAATAGGAGTATGAGTATAAGTCAAACCGTAATCCCACAATTGTTGTTGTATCCACAAAACCTATGAACAGCAACTGCCAGCAGCTACATATTCGGCCTCGCACGTTGACACGGCTACCGAAGTCTGTTTCTTGCATTGCGAGGAAACGAGCCTCCCTCCAAGGAACTGACCCAACCTCCTGTTGTTGACTTCTGATTCAAGCTGCAACCTCCATAGTCTGAATCTGTGAATGCTTCCAATTCCAGATCACCATCCGCGTGATACCAAAGTCCCAGCTTCGGTTTCGACTTGAGGTATCTTAGAATTCGCTTCACAGCATTCATATGCATTTCATTCGGGTTGGCTTGAAACCTAGCACAAATACACACAACAAACATTATGTCAGGTCTGGAAGCAGTTAAATATATAAGTGACCCGATCATGGCCCAATATAAAGTCGGATCCACATCAATATCACTTCCTGTACCCGGTCCGAGATTGTGATTCACTTGAATCGGTGTGCTAAAGTGAGCAGTCAGCTTTGTCCCCTCCATTCCAAAGCGCTCTAGAATATCATAGCCATACTCCGTCTGATGGATAAACATACCCTCCTTCCTTTGTTCGACTTGCAAACCCAGAAAGAAGTTCAACTCTATCATAGCACTCACCTCAAACTTAGACTTCATCACCTTCTCGAAATCTTTGCACATTTGCTAGTCCGATGACCCGAAAATAATATCATCAATGTACACTTGTACCAAGATAAAGTGTTCACCCTTCCTTTTTCACAAACAGTGTACTATCAATTCTCCCTCTTTCATACCCGTTGTCCAAAAGATGAGTAGATACACTACTACATTTTGAAGCTAAAACAACACTTTTGATGCAACACATTAAAAACTGTTGCTTTTTTATTTAAGTTCGATCTAAAGCAACACATTGAAAAAAAGTGTTGCATATAATGATTTAATGCAACACTTTTTTTAAAGTGTTGCCTTTTTTACTAAAAAAATGCAACATTTTTCTAAAGTGTTGCAATTTTTACTAAAAATTGCAACATTTGTTTAAAGTGTTGCATATTTCAATAAAAAATACAACAAATTTTTAGAGTGTTGCATTTATAATGAAAAAAAAGAAACACATTTTTAGAGTGTTGCATTTATAATGAAAAAAATGCAACACATTTTAGAGTGTTGCATGTATAATGAAAAAAATGCAACACATTTAAAAAAAAAACATTTTTTTGAGTGTTGCATTTATAATGAAAAAAATATGACATGTTTTTAAGTGTTGAATATACTATTTTTTTTGTTTTGTAATTTTGATTAACAAATACACATAAAAGTTCAATGCCTGATTTCTGAGGATTAACAAAATACAAGATTTGATAATACATGTTTTATTTTTAAATAAAGAGGGCAATATTTAGAAATTAAATTGGTTAATTAGAAAAAGAAAAACAATAATATATTACAATTAATTTAAAAAATCTTTTACGCACGTATATGTATATATATATATATATATATATATATATATATATATATATATATATATATATATATATATATATATATATATATATATATATATATTAAAAGATTTTAACTTTTAATTTAACAATTTAATAATAATTATAATTATAATTATAATATTATAATATAATATTAAAGTATGTAGCACTACTACATATCGAAGCTAATGCAATACTTTTGATGCAACACATTTAAAAATTGTTGGCTTTTTATTTAAGTTCGCTGTAAAGCTACACATTGACAATAAGGGTGTGTTCAATTGTTTTTTTATTAAGTTATATATCTGAATTAAGTTGACCGTCTAGATAAAAATGTTACTATTGTTTGTTATGTGCTGAATTATCTGTCTGAATAAGCCAATTACCAAATTACCCTTTTAATTTAGTAAATTTGTTTTTTTATTGACACCTTTATAAAACCATCAACTGATCCATAACAAATTGACAATTCATAAAACAATTACCAAAACTCAATTTTGACTTTCTCCAACTTCTTGTTCCAATTTCTTCTCTGACCCCTCTCTCTTTAAATTTTGAAAAGATATAAAAGTTAAAAAACTATAAGAAAAATAAAAAATGCAGACCTATTAAAATACATACATGTCAATCATTTTTCTGCTCTCCACTATCACGCACCACCATTTCTGTCTTTTTGTCTCTCATTGTCATCACGCAAGTCGGTCGAAGAATGGCTAAAGCGATTTTATGAATATTGATGTTTTCTTCTCTTGATTTCAACTGGATTTCGATTTCTTGAGAGCAGATTAATCGCCAATGGAACAGGAAAATGGTGATGGAGATGGCGGCGGAGACGACAACGAAGTCTCCTCCACAGATCTGCGTTCATTCTCGGATTTCCCTCTCGACATTCCCTCTCGGCTTTCCAACTTGGCGGTTGCTCAGATTGACGACGGGTTTTGCTTTTGGTCGAAGGTATTGTTCATATCGACGACGACTTTCTCTTTAGCTTCATGGTATCATTCAGATCGACGGTAGCTTTTTCCCTCGTTCACAGCGGCTTCTTCCTCCTTCTCATCGATCAAAGGTCTCTCTCTATTTGGGTTTTAGGTTCAGATTATGATTAAAACCGTATTTTCAGATCTGACTTTTGGGTTCAAACCCTAGATTTCTTTGTAGTTTCAAGATTATGTTTGAATATTTATTGCTTGATTTGTTTAATCTCATAGCTAGTTATGTTGTGGCCTTTAAAAAGTATTGTTCAAAATATCATACAACATATTTCTAATGACAATTTTCCCTTAATTAACCTGAAATCTTGACCAGATTTCTTCAATTGGAATCAGGTGAAGGTTCGTTATTGTGATGGTGCTTCTTTTGCCGAGGACTCCGAAAATAAGGTGGATATAGTTATATATACACACGGAATAAATAGATTTTGTAAGTAAATTTTCATGTATGGATTGTTCCTCTAACAGTAAGCAACTCTCCATCATTATAGGCTTATTTATCCAATAACAGGATCATTTGGTCCTGCTATAGTTTCATGAAAATACCATAATCAATTACGAGTTTTAGCATGTAAGCAGTTGTTTTACACGTCTTTCTCTCAGTATTAACATTTTTGCATTGATGGTGATTTACGGCCTAAATATTAGTAATTTAAAAGTTGGCTATGTTACAAATGGTGGTAGTGTAAGTGAAAAAATTTGTTTCAAAATTGCTCTATTTTTATGGTTTGAGGTATGGAGAAAAATAACCTTTTTTGGAAATATAATATTTGCAAGCCTGTTCAACCTGAGTTCCACAGTTCATTGAGTAGACCTAAGCATTTCGGATACACTTATCAACTCATCATATTTGGCCTGATACACACAGACCAGCCCCCATACACACATACAGCCTTATTTATAAATCTATATGGTGTTTATTTTTAAATCTCACAACATACATTCATATGTGTGTGTGTGTGTGTGTATATATATATACATATATATATATATATACATATATATATATATATATATATATATATATATATATATATATATATATATATATATATATATATATATATATATATATATATATATAATGATTTCACAGCACACATATGCATATATGTATCTACTGTTTTTATTGCAGAATAAAAAAGAATGAAAGGTGATTTAGTGCTTATAATTAAGCATACAAATAGGTTAGTAAGGGTTAAAATGTTTATGGTAAAAGACTGCCCTTGATTAGAATCTTATGAAACTAGATTGATAAATCAAAGTAAATGAACTGAAGTTCTTTAAAGGAACAGAAGTTGCTTTAAATGTTTTATAGATTGAAGACATAACATCCATGTGATGATTTAAATATTTAAGTCATAATGTTAAAAAGAGTTTCAGTTAAATTTATTTTTGCTCACATAGAAAAAAATCGATAAATACATGTTGAAGTTACATCACAATGAGAAATTTTGTTGACCTAAAAAAGAAAAAAATAATAACATGATTCATATTTGAATTTAAACATTTCTCTTTGATTTTTTTAACGTACTAAGTGAACTCTAATCATGAGAATGTAGGATGAGGGTTGAACCTTTGGGAATTGTTCTTTATTGAAAGTTGAACCTCTGATTTTATTATTATGTTCCTAGGTGGTCTGCAGAATTTGGTCCTCGTAAGATTGGATCTCCAGAACTACATGATATGTTGGCTGAATACATCTCTGAAATACCAGAAGCAGTATGTCTTTTATGAACTTTAAGCTGACAGAATTTCTTGCCTCTGGTCCCATTTATCATCACCATCCATTAGGGTGAAGTATATATCAGTGGTCTTAGGTGAATTTATTCGTACCCAACCATTAGGGTTAAGTTTTTTACTTTAATTTATTTTGGTCCGTTGGTCTGTAGCTACAAATACCAGGTTAACTGTTGTTGTTTTGAGTCTGGTAAAAGCATGTATTAGGTAAAAGCATATATTAGAGCTAATTGATATTTGTCTGAAAGTTGTATTTTGTTCCATTTTTTGTTATCAATTCGCCCCGTTAACAGTTAATGACAACATATATAGGTAGGAGATGGGGTTTGTTTAAACAGTTAAAAGTTGCCTTTTTTCTCTGTTGAGTGAACCAAAAGGTTTGGAGTTTTTAAGGTAAAGTTTGTTACTTGGTCAAGAGAATTAATCAGGATGGTATATACTGTTTTTACTGCATGTTTTTGTTATCATTTATAATTTAGAAAACACACTAACGATATGGTATATATTGTACGTGTTTTCATATGTTGCAGGTTAGTTACTTTCTTTTGACATATGCAAAGTGATCGACAGAAGGAGAGTTGTGCATGATAAGCGTCGGTTTCGTATGAAAGAAATTACAAGAAGAGGAATTGAATATACATTCCCAAGATTGTAATTTACTTTTTTGTTGTATCGCTTATACATTAGATGATCCTTATATTGGTTGTAGACGTTTATATACTTGAAATACTTTTTGATCGATACGTTTATGAAATGATATTATTTTTGTTAAATTGAATTGTAAGTAGAAAAACTATCACGAAGCAATAAAATAAATATTTGTATTTGCATTAAATTTAAAAAATGATGAATATGTTTCTTTTGTCTTGAAAATATTGCATTTATGTAATCTAAAACAATAATAAAGTGTTGCAATACATTGATAATGGTGTTGCATTTACATAACAACAACATTTGACAAGTGTTGCATTTGATAATTAAAGTGTTGCTATAAGTTGGTAACAATAAATTAAAAGTGTTGCTTTAGAGTTTAAAAAGTGTTGCATTTAAAAAGTGTTGCATTTATAAAATGATGGCAACACATTAAAAAGTGTCGGTTTAGAATATAAAAAGTGTTGCAGTTAAAAAGTGTTGCCTTTATAAAGTAATTGCAACATTTTTGAAAAGTGTTGCATTATCTAGTGAAAGTGTCGCTTTAGACCTAAGGCGACGTTGGCTAAGGTGGCACTACATAAAGTGTCGCATTAGGCCTATAGCAACACTTTTAAGGTCTAACACAACACTTTTCCCATGTTGCTTTAGGTTCATTTTGTTGTAGTGATAGTGTCTCATACCATGCCCTTGGTGCTTGATGTAGTCCATACAGAGCCTTATCAAGACGATACACTTTGTCTGGATACTTTGGATCTGTAAACCCTGGCGGTTGTTCAACGTACACCAGTTCCTTCACTTTGCCATAAAGGAATGCACTTTTTACATCCAACTGATAGACTTTAAACCCTTTGAAGGATGCAAAGGCTAGAAACAAACGGATTGCCTCAAGCCTTGCCACTGGCGCAAAAACTTTGTTGTAATCAATTCCTTCCTCTTGGTTAAAACCCTTTACGACAAGTCTTGCCTTGTTGTGAGTCACAATACCCCGATCATCTCTCTTACACTTAAAACCCCACTTGGTTCCTATTGCAACTTCTCCTCGAGGTAACGGAACTAACTCCCACACTTCAAATTTTCTGAACTGTGGCAGATCTTCTTGCATCGCCTCAACCCAAGAGTTGTCTTTGAGTTCCATTTGCACATTCTTCGGCTCTACTTGTGAGATGAAACAGGAATAAAGGCAACTGTGAAATGCCTCGGAGTCATTAATCATCCACAACAGCACTGTGTTGTTTTTCAAACTACTCCTAGTCCTCACAACAGCATTCGAATTTCCTATGATGCTTTCAACCGGATGATCCTTATTTATTATAGATGTTTCTATATCATCAACCCTAAGATTATCTCCTAAGTTTGATCCTATTTCACCTAACGGGGGAACGACTTCAGACACAACATTCTCTTCCTCATGATCACTGTCTTCGGAGTTAGAATTTGTAGCCTGATTCTCGTTTGTAGGTAACTTAGAATCATTCTCTACTGGAGATCTGTCTTCTGTTGTTGTAGGTTCAGATTTAATGACGATAAATCATGTTCGATTGTACCTGCATTTCCATCCAAAGGAATGTTAAAAGATTCAAACAGTTTTTCATAATCAAAAATCCATTCCGGACCAGTTTGGGGTTCATGTGTATAACTTGTTACATCAATGTTATACACAATCTCTACCGTACCAGTTGTTTTGTTAAAAACCCTTTTGTTGGGTGAGTTAGGCACATAACCTAGGAAATAACCTTCGTCAGCCTTTTCACCAAACTTAGGTTGATGTTTTGTTTTCATTAACGTACATGGTACCCCAAACGGTTTGAAGCCAGTTAAATTTGGTGGTCTTTTATTCAGAATTTCGTAACAGGTTTTGTTAAGTGATTTGACAGTAAGGACCCCTATTAAAACATGACATGCGGTATTGACTGCCTCCCCCCAAAACATGGTAGGAAGCTTTGAATCCGAAAGCATGGTCCTTGCTGCCTCTATCAAAGTCCTGTTTTTCCGTTCTGCCACCCCATTTTGTTGTGGCTCATAAGGTGCACTGAATTGATGCACTATGCCTTTAGATAGGCAATATACACCAATTACTGTGTTTCTAAAATCGGTTTCGTTATCACTCCTAATACGTTTTACTCGCGTCCCATAGGAGTTTTCTACTTGGTCTAAGAACCCAATCAGCTTTGCAGCTGTCTCGTCCTTCGTACCTAAAAAGAAAACCCATGAAAATCGTGAGTAATCATCAATGATAACTAAACAGTACCAACTACCACCTATACTCCTTTTGTTGATTGGTCCAAACAGGTCCATATGCAACAAATCAAAAGTAGTAGATATAGAGTTCTGAGTCTTTGACTTGTGTGACTACTTTTGTTGTTTGCCTTTCTTGCACGGTACACACTTGTCTTCAAATTGAAAACTCTTCATCGGAACACCTTGCACCAGTCCATGTTTAGTGATGTAATTCATTTTCCTCAGGTGCAAGTGCGCCATGCGTCTGTGCCGTAAGACTGATTCGGTCTCTGAAGCTTTGGATAACAGACATATTGGTCCCTTCGAAGAATTCGGTTTATTCATGTCTAGCATGTACAGATCATTCTTCCTTGGGGCCCTCATCAGTATCCACTCTTCAGGTACTTTAAATCCCGGTTTTAGCTCTAACGCCTCATTATCAGTGAAAAGCACTGAGTTCTTCTTATCACAGATTTGAGATACACTAATGAGATTGTGAACAAGTTTATCAACGTGGTAAACTTTAGTTTGATAGTCCCATTAGTGACCACTCTAGTACCGGTGATATTTCCTCCTTTGTTTCCAGCGAATGATACAAATCCGCTGTTCCCTCCACCGAAGTCTGTGAGAGGACTTCTTTCCCCAGTCATGAGCCTAGAGCAACAATGTCGACGAACCACTTGTTTTTTAAACCTGTACTTATCTCCTGCACATGAAAGAAAAGAGGTTAGTTATCACGGGGAACCCAAGCCATGACTGACTTGGTAATACCATTCTCGTCCACATACGTGAACTCCTTCAAATACCCATCTCTCCTTTTAGATGACTTGGGTGTTTGATTGAGAACCTGTTGTGGTGTAGAGTGATTTAAATTCACTCTCGGCCTTTGTGTAGGCATTTGCTGTGGAGCCCTCGAATAATTTCTATTATCGGGCATTTCAGATTGATATCTCTGGGCTCTACCTGGTGTCTGATGTCTTACATGAGTGTGTGACCTAACCAGAGTGTAAGCTCTTCTAGGAGTAGTACTCCTGTAATTTTGTTGACGTCCTGACCTAGATTGATTAGGGACTCTATTCGGTGAATTTTGTCCTAACCACTTCACTTGGTCTACCTAACACAGGTGTTTGTTTCACAGTAGTCCTTGGTATGGCATGCACAATCTTCTCGGTGTTTTGAGAACTACTTGTGCTTGCTACACTTGGAGAGGGTTTATGTTGTTCTGGCCTTCCAATTTTAGGAGTAGATTCTACCTTCCTATGTGGACAACTAGAAGCAACATGTCCCTTTTCATGACATCTAAAACAAGACATTTTTTCAATAGACTTCTTATGCGTGCCCTATGACTCAGTGTCTCACCAGTTTTGGCTTCTCCGACAATCTTGTCCTTAGAAGACATCGCAAATTTCACTTTCTTAATCTGTACATTGTTCTTAGTCACCTTAGTTTCTTTATCCTTAAGAGATTCAGACACAGGTTCAGATGCTACCTCTGATTCAACTGACTTATCAGTTTTATCCTGAGGCTGAGGCACATAGTTATCATTAAAAGGTGGAGGACTCTCATTATACCGTAAACCTACTGGTTTCTTAGACTGACGCTGTGCATCTAAGATCTTCCCTAGGTTCAGTGAAGAGTTCCTAAACTTTTCTAATTTACTATTCACCTCTGCAACCTTAACCTTAGGTTCAGCTAGCTCTACCTCTTTAATCTTAATCTCTTTGGTTAATGCCTCCACATGCTCATACATTAGTTCTATTCTGACACATTGCTCGCTTAGCTTGTCTTTTAGAACTACAACATCTTGAGCATCTGCCTTAAGCTTCTCCCTTAGATCCTCTTTTATATCTAAGAGGCTAGCATTGTTTGATTTTAAGGATTCAATTTGAGCAGTTAGAATACTATGTGTTTCTAGCACTAAATTTAATCTATCAATAGAAGTAGCACAGAAAGCACATAAATCGGGGAGTGTAGAAAAGTTAAGAAATACATTTGTGCGATCAGATTCCACGTTTGCCATTTGTACAGCAAACTCCAGAATAGTCTGATTTTCTGACTTTTCCACTAACACAAGACTTGTATCATTCTGTTGTCTGTCCTCTGTCTCTTCTTCTGCTCCAACACTTCCAGTCTCTATTACTTCAGCCGTGAAGGCTCTAGCGTTAGACTTTGGATGTGTACTCCAATCATATGTCCCATCAAGCTGTCTGTCTGATGTTACGTTGGTAAACAGACCAGCGATATTTGCCTGATTACCCAAACTACCCGGCTGATATCTCCCTTGAGATTGACTCTGGTAGTTCTCTCCTTTTGGTCTTTGACATTCTCGAGCAAAATGTCCTAACCCCTGGCAGTTGTAACACTTAACCTTGGATTTGTCAATCCTAATCTTATTGTTGCTGATGTTCAGATTTCTGTCAGTCCTCTTGATGAATCTCTTGACTTGTTGAGTCACCATGGCTAGTTGCCATTGAAGATCCATTGCTTCTAAATCATCAGGATCTACCTAATCATAGTCTTCGTCCCATAGAGCAGGATCGTTGATTTTCCCTTGAACGCAGTTGCCGTACGCGGCGACAAATGAAGCCAAAAGATTTAGATGATCTTCAGCTGATTTTGCGCTCATTGGCATCCTTGAGTATCCTTGAGACGTAGATGCAGAGTAACTCTGCTTTTCTTCCGGTTTCGAGAACCCTAAGAAAGCTCGGCTCCCTGAGTCGTCTACTACAACTAGAGGCGATGTTTCTCCTGTAAAGAATGTTGTAGCTGTCTTAAGTTCACTTGCTACTGAAGGTTTGGACATCCCAAAGTTCATGTCCGGATCCTGTACTTGGTCATACTACCTTTCCTTCTTCAGCAACTGAAAGTTGTAGGCTCTCAGCGTTCCTTTGACCCCTTCTGGAGTTAGAGTTTCATATTTCTCTTCATCATGCTTTATCAGCGCTACGTACATCTCCCATTTTGCTGGTAAAGCATCAAGAATCTTTTCAATTTTCTCCAATTCACGATACTCGACATCGTGATTGTCTAACTCTATCAACAAATGATAGAACCTGGTAATAGTCTAATCCAGATTTTCGTTCTTCAGCGCCTTAAAAATTGTGAACTGCTGCTTGAGCATTTCCGTTCTACCTTTCCGAACCCTTGGATTTCCTTCACACCTTTTCTCTAGAGCATCCCACAGTTCTTTCGTTATTCGTTGATTTCGAAATGTGTGCATAATCTCCTGAGGAAAAGCCATTCGAATTATCGAGAATGCTCGGTTCTCGGCATCATAAAGTTTCTTATCATTCTCCTTCATCATTTGATATGATAAGACTCTTTGACGTCCTTTATCTTCTGTTGTAGGTGGAATGTATCCCTCGTCAATACAAATCCACATGATCATATCATTGAATCGAGCAAACTCTGCGAACCTATCCTTCCACCAATAATAGTCTTCCAACTTCATAAGCATAGGTGGTGAGTTCGCCTTCCCGACTTCATGGTCCATTTCAAGAAATTTTTGTAGACTTGTCATTATTTCAAAATTTTTTGAATTTAAAACTCAATTAATTTAGTGTGAAATTAATTTAACTGAACCCTTTCGAACTTGTGAAAGTTCGAATTTGGTTAAATTTGAATTTGTTTGAAATTAAATTCGAAATTAAGTTTGAATTCAACAAAATCGAAAATGACAGTTTCGAATTTAATTAAGTTTGAAAATTGTGAAATTCGAACCTGGACAAATTCGAATTAAGGTAGATTCGAATCAAACCCTTAAATAAATTCGAGAGGAGCGTATTTTCTGACAAATTCGAATTTTTGAAAAAATTCGAACAAACCCTAATATTCCCTTTTATGTTCGAGCGCCGCAAGTTCGAAAAACGGCCAAAAGATCGAATTTTTTCAACTTTTCAGTTTAAACCAAAGTTTTTAGGATCAAAAACTATGATCTCGACCAAAATGATGAACTAATATGAATTGTTTCCCGTAATCTTGCTTGAAAAACATGAAATCTTGTCCAAAAAGTGATTTTTCCGTCCCAAAACGCCAAGAAACCTAGATGTTACTTGTGAACACGAGGAACACCACGAACACCCTAATGGCTCTGATACCACTTGTAAGGTCGCCTGACTACGGATCCTATCTTGACGCGATACCTGCCAACGAGTGCGGAATCCTCGTTAGCGGCTTGACGGATATATCACACACACTAAACATGGAGACTAGCACAATGATAGACGAACAACCGAACGCCCCGACACGATGATTCTCTCCAAAAACAACTCTCCGAATACTTGCAAGTTCTAGATCGCCTTTTGCTAATCCTCCGATAAACGTCTGCAAAAGTCTACTAATTAATCGAATTAACCCTTAATTATAATGCTCAATTCGAATTTGTCTCGGACAAGTTCGAATTGGCCCAAGGCCTTTCGAACTTGTCCTCTAAGAAATTCAAATCTTATCCTTCAAACTTATGTTTGAACTTATCTTTGAACTTATGTTTGAACTTATTGCACCAAGTTCAAACATACATACAATTAATATCAAACATATAACAAACATATATTAAATACTTGTTGATGTATAATAATAGTCAAATTCACTTTTACAAAATATGTTTATACTTAGACAGCTATCGTCACACAGGGTGCACTAACAATAAGTATATACTTCATCAGTTAGTTCCCCATTTAAAAAACACAGTTTGTACATCCATTTGGTAAACTGTAAAGTTTTTATGAGCAACAAATGCTAGAAATATCCTAATTGCTTCTATTCTTGCAACTGAAGTGAAAGTCTCATCATAATCGATCCCTTCTTGTTGACTGTATCCTTTGGCAACAAGTCATGCTTTGTTACGAATGATGACACCATGTTCATCTTTCTTATTCTTGAAAATCCACTTCGTGCCAATGATTGATTTTTCTTTAGGTCGCTCTACCAATCTCCAGACCTTCAACCTTTCGAATTGATTTAGTTCTTGTTGCATTGCCACAATCCGATCAGCATCCAGAAGAGCCTCTTTCACATTCTTTGGCTCAATTTTGCTGAGAAAGTTGGAAAATAAGCACTCATTTATTGTTGCTCTTCTGGTTTGGACTGATGCAGAAGGATCACCAATTATATTTTTAGTTAGGTGATTTCTTGTCCACTTAAAGGTTTGTGGATACGGTTGAATATGGTCTTGATTGCGATTTAACTCTAAGTAGGGAAGTCGGCGGTTAGGTTCGGAAGTAGATGGTATACTATCTGAGATAGGAGTTTATGAGTGTTCAGATGGTAAGGGGGTTTCAAAAGATTCTGAAGGTTGAATGGGTTGTACACTATCAGTAGGTAAGTGCACATCTGTCGTTGAAGCTTCTCCAGTTTCTTCTGAAATTGGTTGATGAGAATGATCCGAGACTACGACGGGATCTTCAGTAATCCTGTCAAGCACCAAATTTAAAACATTATTTTGGGCATTTCAAAGTAGTCTACATAGAAATTCTCAAACAGTTTTAAATCTAAATTATCTGCACTCTGTTCAGTTGACTCTATAGAAGTCAGCTTGTTATGTTCGGGTCCTGAACTGGTATGTTCAGAAGCCATAACTACGCCTTCATCAAATTTGACATTCACGCTTTCATTGACTGTCTTGGTCCGCTTGTTGTAGACCCGAAAAGCTACTGACTCCTTCGAATACCCAATGAAGATACCTCCATCAGCTTTTTTATTAAATTTTCCCAAATTGTCGTTGTCATTTAATATGAAGCACCTGCATCTAAAGACATGGAAAAATTTAACATTAGGTACCCGTTTGTTTATTAATTCGTACAGAGTCTTTCCGAATCTTTTATTGATTATTGATCGGTTCTGCGTGAAACAAGCTGTTGCAACGGCTTCAGCCCATAGGAATAACGGAAAATTGGAATATGCCAGCATCGTTCTAGCAGATTCAACCAGTGTCCGATTCGTCCGTTCAACGACACTATTCAGTTGTGGAGTACGAGCGGCGAAGAATTGATGTGTTATTCCCACTGAATTCAGATATGATTCGTGAGATTTGTTCTTGAATTCTGTCCCGTTATCTGAACTGATGGTCTGAACTTAAAGCTGCAACTTTACTTCAATTCTTCGGATGAAGTCTATTATGATTTCGGTAGCATCAGATTTGGAACGCAGGAAGAAAACCCATGTATATCTGGAGTAGCCATCGACTATTACCAACACATATCTTTCTTTTTTATACTTTGTACTCTCATTGGTCCGCACAGATCCATATGTAGCAATTCCAGTGCTCTCGTTGATGAGTGTTCTCTTTTGGACATGTGTGAAGCTCTAGTCATCTTTCCTTTTTCACAAGCGGCGCACAACTGCTCCTTTTGAAATTTGAGAGTTGGTAGCCCTTTAACTAACCCTCCTTTTGCTAGGTTGGTTAATTCGTTAAAATTCAGATGTGAAAGACGACGATGCCATAGGCAAGATGTTTTAGATGTTGCTTTTGACATTAAGCAGTCGTCCTTTTTCAAATTGATTGAGGCTAGATCAATTGAGTACAAATTTGTTTTCCGGTTTCATGCTAGGATTTCTTTACTTCTCCAGATCTTATGTTGCACCGATTAGCTTTAAAGTTGACCTCTAATCCTTTATCGCAGAGTTGTCCAATGCTGAACAAGTTGTGACCAAGACCGTCAACGTAGAAGTCTTTCTGAATAGTAATCTTATCGTACGCAAGACTCCCATAACCTTTGATCGCACAGAATTGATCATTCCCGAATCTGACCATCCCACAGAACTTTTCTAAAAAGTTAGTGAGTGTTTCTCTCTGTCCGGACATGTGCTTTGAGCATCCGGAGTCAAGGTACCATACATGATTTACCTATAAGACGAAATAAAACATGAGGTACCCACTTATAGTTGGGTTCTTTTGATTTTGGTAAATCATGTAGTTGAGTATGATGTTTGTCATCAGATATGTCTTTTATTTTAGGTACCCACTATTTAAAAGTTCTTTTTGGTGTCCACTTTTGTATAGTTCGTTGTGGAACTGTTTTTGAAAGTTGGCGCTTTGGAACCTTTTTCTATTTGAAAAATGGGTCTTTTTTCTTTGGTTGCCATACACGCTTATCAGATTTTGCATGCATTGATTTAAACAAAACAGAATTCAAAGCAATTAAAGCAGTCCGAGAGTATTTAATACAAGATTTATCAGTAAATTTACTATTACAGACAGATTTTTCAAATTGCCTATCTGTAACAATGTTTTCCTTCACTACAAACAGTGAATCCTACTTATCAATCAACAATTTAATCAATACAATAAGAACAAGATCAAGAACAACTAACTGAATGCTTTGATTAATCACAAAATGAATTACAGAGATGAAAGTTGAACTCGTACTGTAGCCCTACAAAAGTTCTCTGAAATTCCGTGCAATGAATATTCTAATTGTCAAATCTATCTAATTACAAAGTCAAACATCCTATTTATAATATTTACAACTTTGCACTAATTACTTATTAAACCCTAGACTTTGATTTTTCATCAACAAAACAATATTCCAACAAGTTTCCCACTTAAAATAAACATTGCACATAGCACTTGTCAGGTTCACCAACATTAAAAACATACATAGGCAAACAAACACAGAAAATAATTTTGCGACACTTCCTTTGAATTGAAGTTACAGATATTTTGTAAATAAAGGAATTTCAAGTCACTATGATGATTACTAAAACAGAATTGTTTAAGAAATATCTGAGATTCAACTAGAGGGAAGATTTAATAAGCCAATCTGAGATACTAAGAAACGAAAATGAGGTTCGTCTAAAGCCTTAGTAAATATATCAGCAAGTTGAAATTTTGTGACTGCAAAATACAATTCAATTGTCCCCTTTTCTTCACGGTTTGAAATGAAGTGATACCAGAAGTCTATGTGTTTTGTTCTTGAGTATTGCACGGGATTTCAAGATATAACAATCGCACTTCAGGAGTCTAAGTAAATTGGGATGTTAGTGACAGAAAATCCATAATCATGCAATTGTGCCCTCATCCATAGCACTTGAGAGCAACAGGTTGCAGCTGCTACATACTCAGCCTCGACTGTTGGTTTGGAAACACAGCTTCGCTTTTTGGAAGACCAACTCACCGGTCTGTCAGCCGAAAACTGAATTCCACCTGATGAGCTTATACGATCTACTCTGCAAAATCTGCATCTAGAAAGGAAGTTGGGGAGAAGTTGGAGAGAGGCTCTTTATGGGCGTAAGTGCTTGACTCCGGTACGTTGTGGAGAGGTTGGAGAGCGTCCTATCAGCGGGCCAGAGGTTCTTCACGAGACTAGAGACAAGGTCGCTATGATTTAGCAGAGGATTTGGACAGCTCAGAGTCGCTAGAAGAGTTACGTGGATCGCCGGATGTCCGAGTTAGAGTTTCATGTCGGAGACTCCATGATGCCGAAAGTCTTATCCTGGAAAGCGATTATTCGATTCCGGAGAAGTGGTAAGTTGGGCCCGCGCTATATTGGACCGTTTGAGGTTACCGAGAGGATCGGAGTCCAGGCTTATCGCCTGAATTTGTCTCCAGAGCTATCGGGAGTCCATAATGCATTTCATGTTAGTATCTTCGTAAGTGCTTAGCCCGTGATGATCACCGAGTGCCCTTGTTAGATTTTCTGAATGAACATGACGTATTTGCCTATTTAAGAGTACCTCTTATTAAAAATTACAGTTGATAATGATGTATTTGCCTATTAAGAGTACGTTTTATTAAGCTTTTATGTCTGCATTAATTACAGATGTAAAACCTTTAAACGCGAAGCTGAGTCTGATGTCATTTACCAGATGACGGAAGTTGATTCCATCCTCAGAATAGGGTTTTAGGGGGCCAAAAACTGAACTGCTATACCCTCTGAGGGAGAAGGGAAACATTAACTTACTCTTCAATGATGGATTGGTAGAATTTATTTGCCATGCTTTCTACTGTTTTTTTAATTTGACTAAACATGAAATACATATTTATGTTTCTGTATTGTCTTGATCAATAGTTAAATATTTTTTATGCGGGTTTGGAGAGTGAAGGAAAGGAGAAGATGCAACGGGCAGCACGTTCCAGATCGCTTATTGCTAAGTTTCTCCTCGGAATGCTGTTGATGGCAGAAGGAGGACAGAGCGTATAAGACGCTAGGAGCCTATTGAATGATGCCTTCAAAAAATATTCAACGCGTCCGCAGTCGGTGACCGAAACGGCTGCCAATGTCCGTGTTGATGCTGGATCACCAGAGGCTTCTATCGAGGCATTTCAACCGGATGAGCTGTTCTTGTCACCAACACAATTGGCAAGATGATGCATTAATTAGAGAATAGGTTTCTTTTTGTAAATGAATACATTTTTAGTTGTAATGTTTGTATTTGGAATGCATGTTACCACAATTTTATACAAACCTGGGATGCGAATGTATGGTTTTGATACAATTCTGTAATTACTACAAGCAGGTTTTGATTTATAATACAATATATGTTTATGTTTATGTACAAACGTTGGTTTATCAATTTTGATGGTTTGAATTCCAATTAGAGTAAGTTATTTAGCTTATATAACTTTGGTTGTTAATGATATTCAAGTCATTCAAAATATAAGACATAATTTATATCTTTATCACTTACAAAATATATATCACTTAACAGCTAGAGAAAATGCACTTACAGCTTGAGAAATTGAACTAACAGTTCGAGATTTGCAAAAACAGAATTTCTCAATTTAACTCTACTGAAATAATAAAACTTAGGTTAAAATTAATCAAGTAATTATTTAGTAAACTTAGGTTATATATAATCATTTCATTCCCATTCCATTCCATGAATAATAAAAGTTAGGTTCAAATTAATCAAATAATTATTTTATAAACTACGTTTTGATTTATAATACAACATATGTTTAGGTTTATGTACAAATGATGATTATCATTTTTGTTTGTTTGAATTACTATTAGAGTAAATTGCAAAAAATGGTCTTTAAACTATACCCAAATTGCAGGTATAAGTTATTTAGCTTATACAACTTTGGTTGTTAATGAAATTCTAGCTCTTCAAAATATATTACATAATTTTTATCATTATCACTTACAAAATAAAAAGGCAAACAAGTTACATATATGTTAGACTCGAACACGTGACCAGGCGAACACACTAACACCATCCACCACCGTTACCATTAAGCTAAGTCATGCCTTTTTGAATTTTTTCATAAAACATTTCTGATATTAATTTTGGACCGAATTTAGAAAATGGAGCCAAAATTTATGCGAAATTTTTTAAATTAGACATGCCATTTTACATTCCTTAAACTTCGATAATTACAGTTAATGCCTACAAACATAATCATTAATCTGCTTATACACTTTTCGGCCGAATCTTCATAATTTATAATCTTTTTCAACTCTCTCCAAAAGAACTTAAAGGATCATGGATACTGAAACCATGAACAATCAACTTGTTATTCAAAATAATGGCGAGGCAGATGATCATGATGGATATGAATCAGAGGAGTACGATGATTATGATGAACAACAAAAGATGGATGATGTTGCAATCAATGCATGTCCAATCAAAACAGTAGTTCCACCTAGGGGAATAAAAAGGTTATCTATGTTTCGCAACCGGTACAGCATACCCGGTGCATTAAAGCTCAAGGTAACGTTTGATTCAATGGATAGGCTAACAGGAGATCACAGAACAGTGTTTGCAATATTTTTAGGACACATGGTTCATGAGCACATTGGCTTGAAGATATTCACATGGAAGAAGGTCGATTCAGAAGCATGAGCTAAGATATGGGATGAAATCACGGTTAGTTTTAACCAATTATGTTTAATTTCTTAATGTTCAAAACTTAAACAAGATTGCTGTTAATCAGATTTGTGCATTTAATTTGTTATTTGCTGCGATATTTTGATGTTGATGAGACATACAGAAAGTTAGTAATGAATCGTCTTGGTGCACATCTAAGGAACTTCAGAAGGAAACTGAGTGAAAAATACATACTGCCCGACAAAGATACGCCTTCAAAACTAAATCAAGTCCCACCCAAGTATAGTGCAATTGTCCAGCACAAGGAATGGGTTGATTTCGTACAGTATACGAGCACGGAAGCTTACCAGGTTTTGGATATATTATAATTAATTCCATACATATATCTTTCATATTATAAATTGTGTTTGCAAACGTTAATTAAGTATAATTTTGTTCTGAAATTAAGAAAAAGTCAGATGCATCTAAAGAGGCGCGCTCCATGTCTGTTTATCCGCATACTATGGGACGAGATGGACCCGAATATGTGAAAAAAAACTGGTAACTACATTTATAGAACAATAATAATTTGTTTATATTTTATGTTTTCTATTTACTAAGTACTTTATATATATACTAATTAATTTTAACTTTACATGTGTATTTGATGATTATAAGATCGAAGAAAAGGTAAGTGAAGCAGATGAAGAACCCCCGGGTAGTATATTGTGGTTGAAAGGAAGGCAAAACAAAGAAGGAGTATTTCGAGATGAAAGGACTAAAACAAAGACCGATGAAGTAGTAAGCATTTTGAAATATATATATATATATGCTTGACAGATATACGTTAATACATAGTTTAATTACGTATTCATGTTTATTTTCATGAAACAAATTACTTACTGCCTATTGGAATCTTTAATGCAGAGAGCCACCGAGGACAATATCAAAGACGGAACCTTAATGGTTGATGAGGAGACTGATGCCTTGACAGAGGTATTTGGTCCTGAAAAGTCGGGATATGCAAGAGGAGTGGGCAGCGGAGTGACAATCAGAAAAAATTTTAATATTGCTCGGAAAAAAGCATCGGATGATGAGAGAGTCAAACTACTTGAAACAGCACTTGCTGCTGAGAGACGTGAACGTGAAGCTGAGAGATGCGAAAGTGAAGCTGATCTGAGACGCGAATGTGAAGACAAAGAACTTAAGATAAAGTTGTTGACAACGAAAGTGGAAGATACACAGACAATGGTTCGCCAACTTATGGCTCGGTATTATGCACAAGGGGGAAGCCAGATTCATTGTCAACTCATACACCAGAATCTGAGAAAACCATTTATTGTATTAATTATGCTAATTAACATTTTAAACCTTTATTTTACTAACAAACGCATTTCCTAATTTTTATTGCAGGTCTCCAGTGGTGTATCCACCATTGGACGTTAATACTAACGCTGCCAATACTCATCAGGATGAGGGCCATTTTGCGAAGGAAAAGCCAGCTTTACAAACAAATGCAAGTATTCAAATATTTGAATTAAATTGATCAGTTTAATATAATTTTCATGTTCACTGTCATTTAATAGTTTTACATATAAACAAGACTTATTAATTACCGAGTTTTATATATAGGAATCGATTGGTAAATCTATTGGCGAGCCAAATAGCACGCCGTCTGATTCACAAGTCACGAAGAATACTAAACCGAGGCAAAAGAGGCAACACTCTCCAACAGTGCCAAAACAACCGCATGTATATAACTTTCAAACTCAGAACCTTATATCGAAACTCAGAATGATTACAACTTTCACAAGAACCCGTATTCCTTTTGACTAGACGAAGCACACAGACAGTTCTTAGGCTTTTACAACCTTAGAGGTTTAGAAAAACTTAAAACAGAATAGAAAAATATTACGTGTGTACATTAAGAATTTCTGTCCACTCTATTTTTTCTATTCTATTTGATTCCTTGTAAAACTACAATTTATCTTCGAGAGATATCTTCAGATCTTTTGATCTTTCTATTCTATTTGATAACCAACATCATCATTTAACTTTAGCAGCTCAAGTTTCTTGAACTAGCAGCTTGAGTTTCTTGAACTAACAGCTACATGATATTTTCCCAACAATGTATTCCTCCAAAATATTCATATGTACATTGATGTTTACTTTAATCAAATTCTAATGTATGCATACATACATATTTAAAATTAATACATAATAATCGTTATCATTTTCTTTAGATATTTGGTTGTAGACTGTGGAACATAAAGAGGGCAAGCATCATTACTTAGGGTACTGTCTACCTGACATATGAAAACCTGATGCTTCATAACACACCACTCCCAGATGATTGCTACAAAGTGTCCGTTGACCAATTGATATTGGATGCAGCTTGTATTCCGGACGAAGGAAACAATGGTTTCATAACAGCTAAAAACCCAGTAGGTGGTTTTTATGCATTGCCCAACGACAAAGTGATTACTAATAAGGGTCACGAGGTATTTTATCTGCCTAGCTAGCTACATATGTGTATGTATGTATGTATGTGTATATATATATATATATATATATATATATATATATATATATATATATATATATATACACACACACACACACACACAAAATAATAAATATAGTTCTTTATTTTAATTTAGTGTTTCATAGATATAAGCCTTGTTTCTTATTACAGGTAACACCACCAGATTCTAGACAAAAGCCAGCAGCTGGTGCTGCACCAGAAGTAACACGAATGCGAAACAACCCAAAATCAATTTGTGTGACTAGTCATGATTTTCAAAGGCTAGCGAAGACCAGATTGAAAAAGACATTACATTATAGTCCTCTTTAATTAGTTGATGCAATTACTGTACATGTACATATTCCAATTTCTTTTTTGTGGTGTTATATAAATAAATATATCATATGGTCACACGTTGTGACTATTGTTTGATTAAATACTTGTCTGACTAAATAGTGCATAAAATTTAAGTGGTCATTCGGTGAACAGTTATGCTCACATCTTTTAACACCTACGGCCACATTTGAAATAATTTTATGTGACCAAAGCCCACAACAACACACTCGTTGTGTTACCAAATGGTTGCAATCAGCCACACACAAATAAAAATATAGTGGCCATTGAATAGACAATAGTCACACAAAATATAAATTTACCTCACTTAAAAGAGAAAATGGTCAAACTTTGTAACACAAACGACCACATTTTGCATAATTTTATGTTACCAAAGCCCACAACAAGACACTCGTAGTGTGACCAAATGGTTGCAATCAGCCACACAAAAATAAAAATAAAATGGCCATTGTAAGGACAATAGTCACACAAAATACAAGTTTACCTCACTTAACAGAGCATATGGTCACACTTTTTAATACCAACGATCACATTTGACATAATTTTATGTGACCAAAGCCCACAACAACACACTCGTTGTGTGAGCAAATGGTTGTAATCAGCCACACACAAATAAAAATAAAGTGGCCATTGTATAGACAATAGTAAAACAAAATACAGGTTTACCTCACTTAAAAGAGCATTTGGTCACGCTTTTTAACACCTACGACCACATTTGGCATAATTTTATGTGACAAAAGCCCACAACAAAACACTCGTTGTGTGACCAAATGGTTTCAATCAGCCACACACAAATAAAAAGAATGTGGACATTACATGGACAATAGTCACACAAAATACAAGTTTACCTTACTTAAAAGAGCATATGGTCACACTTTTTAACACCTACGACCACATTTGGCATAATTTTATGCGACCAAAGCTCACAACAACACACTCTTTGGGTGAACAAAAGGTTGCAATCAGCCAGACACAGATAAAAATAAAGTGGCCATTGCATGAACAATAGTCACAAATAATACAAGTTTACCTCACTTAAAAGAGCATATCGTCACCATTTTTAACATCTACGGCCACATTAGACATAATTTTATGTGATCAAAGCCCACAACAAGGCACTCGTTGTGTGACCAAATGGTTGCAATCAGTCACACACCCATAAAAATAAAGTGGCCATTGCATAGACAATAGTCACACAAAATACAAGTTTAACTCGCCTAAAAGAGTATATGGTCACACATTTTAACACCTACGTCCACATTTGGCATAATTTTATGTGACCAAAGCCCACAACAACACAGTCGTTGTGTGACCAAATGATTGCAATCAGCCACACGCAAATAAAAATAATGTTGTCACTGCATGGACAATAGTCACACAAAAACAAGTTTACCTTACATAAAAGAGCATATGGTCACACTTTTTAACACCTACGACCACATTTGGCATAATTTTATGTGACAAAAGCCCACAACAAAACACTCGTTGTGTGACCAAATGGTTGCCAATCAGCCACACACAAATAAAAAGAATGTGGACATTGCATGGACAATAGTCACACAAAATACAAGTTTACCTTTCTTGAAAGAGCATATGGTCACATTTTTTAACACCTACGGCCACATTTGGCATAATTTCATGTGACCAAAGCCCACAAAAACACACTCGGTGTGTGACCAAATGTTTGCAATCATCCACACACAAATAAAAATAAACTGGCCATTGCAAGGACAATAGTCACATGAAATACAAGTTTACCTCACCTGAAAGAGCATATGGTCACACTTTTTAACACCTACGGCCACATTTGACATAATTTTATGTAACCAAATCCCACAACAAGACACACGTTGTGTGACCAAATTTTTGCAATCAGACACACACAAGTAAAAATAAAGTGGAATTGCATGGACAATAGTCACGCAAAATACCAGTTTACCTTTCTTAAAAGAGCAATTGGTCACACTTTTTAACACCTACGGCCACATTTGGCATAATTTCATGTGACCAAAGCCCACAAAAACACACTCGGTGTGTGACCAAATGTTTGCAATCATCCACACACAAATAAAAAAAACTGGCCATTGCATGGACAATACTCACACAAGATACAAGTTTACCTTACTTAAAAGAGCATATGGTCACACTTTTTAACACCTACGACCACATTTGGCATTATTTTATGCGACCAAAGCCCACAACAACACACTCTTTGGGTGAACAAACGGTTGCAATCAGCCACACACAGATAAAAATAAAGTGGCCATTGCATGAACAATAGTCACAAATAATACAAGTTTTCCTCACTTAAATGAGCATATCGTCACCCTTTTTAACATCTACGGCCACATTTGACATAATTTTATGTGACCAAAGCCCACATCAAGGCACTCGTTGTGTGACCAAATGGTTGCAATCAGTCACACACTCATAAAAATAAAGTGGCCATTGCATAGACAATAGTCACACAAAATACAAGTTTAACTCGCCTAAAAGAGTATATGGTCACACATTTTAACACCTACGTCCACATTTGGCATAATTTTATGTGACCAAAGCCCACAACAACACAGTCGTTGTGTGACCAAATGGTTGCAATCAGCCACACGCAAATAAAAATAATGTTGTCACTGCATGGACAATAGTCACACAAAAACAAGTTTACCTTACTTAAAAGAGCATATGGTCACACTT
The DNA here is from genome assembly GCA_020465985.1 of Centrapalus pauciflorus. Lineage (NCBI taxonomy): Eukaryota > Viridiplantae > Streptophyta > Magnoliopsida > Asterales > Asteraceae > Centrapalus > Centrapalus pauciflorus. The sequence goes on from JAANYP010003458.1 coordinate 299,696, forward strand.
TTTAACACCTACGACCACATTTGGCATAATTTTATGTGACAAAAGCCCACAACAAAACACTCGTTGTGTGACCAAATGGTTGCCAATCAGCCACACCCAAATAAAAAGAATGTGGACATTGCATGGACAATAGTCACACAAAATACAAGTTTACCTTTCTTAAAAGAGCATATGGTCACACTTTTTAACACCTACGGCCACATTTGGCATAATTTCATGTGACCAAAGCCCACAAAAACACACTCGGTGTGTGACAAAATGTTTGCAATCATCCACACACAAATAAAAATAAACTGGCCCTTGCAAGGACAATAGTCACATGGAATACAAGTTTACCTCACTTGAAAGAGCATATGCTCACACTTTTTAACACCTACGGCCACATTTGGCATAATTTTATGTAACCAAATCCCACAACAAGACACACGTTGTGTGACCAAATTGTTGCAATCAGACACACACAAGTAAAAATAAAGTGGAATTGCATGGACAATAGTCACGCAAAATACAAGTTTACCTTTCTAAATAGAGCATATGGTCACACTTTTTAACACCTACGGCCAAATTTGGCATAATTTCATGTGACCAAAGCCCACAAAAACACACTCGGTGTGTGACCAAATGTTTGCAATCATCCACACACAAAAAAAAAAAACTGGCCATTGCATGGACAATAGTCACACAAAATACAAGTTTACCTTACTTAAAAGAGCATATGGTCACACTTTTTAACACCTACGACCACATTTGGCATAATTTTATGCGACCAAAGCCCACAACAACACACTCTTTGGGTGAACAAACGGTTGCAATCAGCCACACACAGATAAAAAAAAAGTGGCCATTGCATGAACAATAGTCAGAAATAATACAAGTTTACCTCACTTAAAAGAGCATATCGTCACCCTTTTTTACATCTACGGCCACATTTGACATAATTTTATGTGACCAAAGCCCACAACAAGACACCCGTTGTGTGACCAAATGGTTGCAATCAGCCACACACCCATAAAAATAAAGTGGCCATTGCATAGACAATAGTCACACAAAATACAAGTTTAACTCGCCTAAAAGAGTATATGGTCACACATTTTAACACCTACCTCCACATTTGGCATAATTTTATGTGACCAAAGCCCACAACAACACAGTCGTTGTGTGACCAAATGGTTGCAATCAGCTACATGCAAATAAAATTAATGTTGTCACTGCATGGACAATACTCAGATAAAAACAAGTTTACCTTACTTAAAAGAGCATATGGTCACACTTTTTAACACCTACGACCACATTTGGCATAATTGTATGTGACAAAAGCCCACAACAAAACACTCGTTATGTGACCAAATGGTTGCCAATCAGCCACAAACAAATAAAAAGAATGTGGACATTGCATGAACAATAGTCACACAAAATACAAGTTTACCTTTCTTAAAAGAGCATATGGTCACACTTTTTAACACCTACGGCCACATTTGGCATAATTTCATGTGACCAAAGCCCACAAAAACACACTCGGTGTGTGACCAAATGTTTGCAATCATCCACACACAAATAAAAATAAACTGGCCATTGCAAGGACAATAGTCACATGAAATACAAGTTTACCTCTCTTGAAAGAGCATATGGTCACACTTTTTAACAACTACGGCCACATTTGGCATAATTTTATGTAACCAAATCCCACAACAAGACACACGTTGTGTGACCAAATTGTTGCAATCAGACACACACAAGTAAAAATAAAGTGGAATTGCATGGACAATAGTCACGCAAAATACAAGTTTACCTTTCTAAAAAGAGCATATGGTCACACTTTTTAACACCTACGGCCACATTTGGCATAATTTCATGTGACCAAAGCCCACAAAAACACACTCGGTGTGTGACCAAATGTTTGCAATCATCCACACACAAATAAAAAAAAAACTGGCCATTGCATATACAATAGTCACACAAAATACAAGTTTACCTTACTTAAAAGAGCATATGGTCACACTTTTTAACACCTACGACCACATTTGGCATAATTTTATGCGACCAAAGCCCACAACAACACACTCTTTGGGTGAACAAACGGTTGCAATCAGCCACACACAGATAAAAAAAAAGTGGCCATTGCATGAACAATAGTCACAAATAATACAAGTTTACCTCACTTAAAAGAGCATATCGTCACCCTTTTTTACATCTACGGCCACATTTGACATAATTTTATGTGACCAAAGCCCACAACAAGACACCCGTTGTGTGACCAAATGGTTGCAATCAGCCACACACCCATAAAAATAAAGTGGTCATTGCATAGACAATAGTCACACAAAATACAAGTTTAACTCGCCTAAAAGAGTATATGGTCACACATTTTAACACCTACCTCCACATTTGGCATAATTTTATGTGACCAAAGCCCACAACAACACAGTCGTTGTGTGACCAAATGGTTGCAATCAGCTACATGCAAATAAAATTAGTGTTGTCACTGCATGGACAATACTCAGATAAAAACAAGTTTACCTTACTTAAAAGAGCATATGGTCACACTTTTTAACACCTACGACCACATTTGGCATAATTGTATGTGACAAAAGCCCACAACAAAACACTCGTTATGTGACCAAATGGTTGCCAATCAGCCACAAACAAATAAAAAGAATGTGGACATTGCATGAACAATAGTCACACAAAATACAAGTTTACCTTTCTTAAAAGAGCATATGGTCACACTTTTTAACACCTACGGCCACATTTGGCATAATTTCATGTGACCAAAGCCCACAGAAACACACTCGGTGTGTGACCAAATGTTTGCAATCATCCACACACAAATAAAAATAAACTGGCCATTGCAAGGACAATAGTCTCATGAAATACAAGTTTACCTCTCTTGAAAGAGCATATGCTCACACTTTTTAACACCTACGGCCACATTTGGCATAATTTTATGTAACCAAATCCCACAACAAGACACACGTTGTGTGACCAAATTGTTGCAATCAGACACACACAAGTAAAAATAAAGTGGAATTGCATGGACAATAGTCACGCAAAATACAAGTTTACCTTTCTAAAAAGAGCATATGGTCACACTTTTTAACACCTACGGCCACATTTGGCATAATTTCATGTGACCAAAGCCCACAAAAATACACTCGGTGTGTGACAAAATGTTTGCAATCATCCACACACAAATAAAAAAAACTGGCCATTGCATGGACAATAGTCAAACAAAATACAAGTTTACCTTACTTAAAAGAGCATATGGTCACACTTTTTAACACCTACGACCACATTTGGCATAATTTTATGCGACCAAAGCCCACAACAACACACTCTTTTGGTGAACAAACGGTTGCAATCAGCCACACACAGATAAAAAAAAAAGTGGCTATTGCATAAACAATAGTCACAAATAATACAAGTTTACCTCACTTAAAAGAGCATATCGTTACCCTTTTTTACATCTACGGCCACATTTGACATGATTTTATGTGACCAAAGCCCACAACAAGACACCCATTGTGTGACCAAATGGTTGCAATCAGCCACACACCCATAAAAATAAAGTGGCCATTGCATAGACAATAGTCACACAAAATACAAGTTTAACTCGCCTAAAAGAGTATATGGTCACACATTTTAACACCTACCTCCACATTTGGCATAATTTTATGTGACCAAAGCCCACAACAACACAGTCGTTGTGTGACCAAATGGTTGCAATCAGCTACACGCAAATAAAATTAATGTTGTCACTGCATGGACAATAGTCAGACAAAAACAAGTTTACCTTACTTAAAAGAGCATATGGTCACACTCTTTAACACCTACGACCACATTTGGCATAATTGTATGTGACAAAAGCCCACAACAAAACACTCGTTATGTGACCAAATGGTTGACAATCAGCCACACATAAATAAAAAGAATGTGGACATTGCATGAACAATAGTCACACAAAATACAAGTTTACCTTTCTTAAAAGAGCATATGGTCACACTTTTTAACACTTTACGGCCACATTTGGCATAATTTCATGTGACCAAAGCCCACAAAAACACACTCGGTGTGTGACCAAATGTTTGCAATCATCCACACACAAATAAAAATAAACTGGCCATTGCAAGGACAATAGTCACATGAAATACAAGTTTACCTCACTTGAAAGAGCATATGCTCACACTTTCTAACACCTACGGCCACATTTGGCATAATTTTATGTAACCAAATCCCAGAACAAGACACACGTTGTGTGACCAAATTGTTGCAATCAGACACACACAAGTAAAAATAAAGTGGAATTTCATGGACAATAGTCACGCAAAATACAAGTTTACCTTTCTAAAAAGAGCATATGGTCACACTTTTTAACACCTACGGCCACATTTGGCATAATTTCATGTGACCAAAGCCCACAAAAACACACTCGGTGTGTGACCAAATGTTTGCAATCATCCACACACAAATAAAAATAAACTGGCCATTGCAAGGACAATAGTCACATGAAATACAAGTTTACCTCACTTGAAAGAGCATATGCTCACACTTTCTAACACCTACGGCCACATTTGGCATAATTTTATGTAACCAAATCCCAGAACAAGACACACGTTGTGTGACCAAATTGTTGCAATCAGACACACACAAGTAAAAATAAAGTGGAATTTCATGGACAATAGTCACGCAAAATACAAGTTTACCTTTCTAAAAAGAGCATATGGTCACACTTTTTAACACCTACGGCCACATTTGGCATAATTTCATGTGACCAAAGCCCACAAAAACACACTCGGTGTGTGACAAAATGTTTGCAATCATCCACACACAAATAAAAAAAAACTGGTCATTGCATGGACAATAGTCACACAAAATACAAGTTTACCTTACTTAAGAGAGCATATGGTCACACTTTTTAACACCTACGACCACATTTGGCATAATTTTATGCGACCAAAGCCCACAACAACACACTCTTTGGGTGAACAAACGGTTGCAATCAGCCACACACAGATAAAAAAAAAGTGGCCATTGCATGAACAATAGTCACAAATAATACAAGTTTACCTCACTTAAAAGAGCATATCGTCACCCTTTTTTACATCTACGGCCACATTTGACATAATTTTATGTGACCAAAGCCCACAACAAGACACCCGTTGTGTGACCAAATGGTTGCAATCAGCCACACACCCATAAAAATAAAGTGGCCATTGCATAGACAATAGTCACACAAAATACAAGTTTAACTCGCCTAAAAGTGTATATGGTCACACATTTTAACACCTACTGCCACATTTGGCATAATTTTATGTGACCAAAGCCCACAACAAGACAGTCGTTGTGTGACCAAATGGTTGCAATCAGCTACATGCAAATAAAATTAATGTTGTCACTGCATGGACAATACTCAGATAAAAACAAGTTTACCTTACTTAAAAGAGCATATGGTCACACTTTTTAACACCTACGACCACATTTGGCATAATTGTATGTGACAAAAGCCCACAACAAAACAATCGTTATGTGACCAAATGGTTGCCAATCAGCCACAAATAAATAAAAAGAATGTGGACATTGCATGAACAATAGTCACACAAAATACAAGTTTACCTTTCTTAAAAGAGCATATGGTCACACTTTTTAACACCTACGGCCACATTTGGCATAATTTCATGTTACCAAAGCCCACAAAAACACACTCGGTGTGTGACCAAATGTTTGCAATCATCCACACACAAATAAAAATAAACTGGCCATTGCAAGGACAATAGTCACATGAAATACAAGTTTACCTCTCTTGAAAGAGCATATGGTCACACTTTTTAACACCTACGACCACATTTGGCATAATTTTATGTAACCAAATCCCACAACAAGACACTCGTTGTGTGACCAAATTGTTGCAATCAGACACACACAAGTAAAAATAAAGTGGGCATTGAATGGACAATAGTTACACACAATACAAGTTTACCTTTCTTAAAAGTGCATATGGTCACACTTTTTAACACCTGTGGCCACATTTGGCATAATTTCATGTGACCAAAGCCCACAAAAACACACTCGGTGTGTGACAAAATGTTTGCAATCATCCACACACAAATAAAAAAAACTGGCCATTGCATGGACAATAATCACACAAAATACAAGTTTACCTTACTTAAAAGAGCATATGGTCACACTATTTAACACCTACGACCACATTTGGCATAATTTTATGCGACCAAAGCCCACAACAACACACTCTTTTGGTGAACAAACGGTTGCAATCAGCCACACACAGATAAAAAAAAAGTGGCCATTGCATAAACAATAGTCAAAAATAATACAAGTTTACCTCACTTAAAAGAGCATATCGTCACCCTTTTTAACATCTACGGCCACATTTGACATGATTTTATGTGACCAAAGCCCACAACAAGACACTCGTTGTGTGACCAAATGGTTGCAATCAGCCACACACCCATAAAAATAAAGTGGCCATTGCATAGACAATAGTCACACAAAATACAAGTTTAACTCGCCTAAAAAAGTATATGGTCACACATTTTAACACCTACGTCCACATTTGGCATAATTTTATGTGACCAAAGCCCACAACAACACAGTCGTTGTGTGATCAAATGGTTGCAATCAGCCACACGCAAATAAAAATAATGCTGTCACTGCATGGACAATAGTCAGACAAAAACAAGTTTACCTTACTTAAAAGAGCATATGGTCACACTTTTTAACACCTACGACCACATTTGGCATAATTTTATGTGACAAAAGCCCACAACAAAACACTCGTTGTGTGACCAAATGGTTGCAATCAGCCACACACAAATAAAAAGAATGTGGACATTTCATGGACAATAGTCACACAAAAAACAAGTTTACATTTCTTAAAAGAGCATATAGTCACACTTTTTAACACCTACGGCCACATTTGGCATAATTTCATGTGACCAAAGCCCACAAAAACACACTCGGTGTGTGACCAAATGTTTGCAATCATCCACACACGAATAAAAATAAACTGGCCATTGCAAGGACAATAGTCACATGAAATAAGTGTTTACCTCACTTGAAAGAGCATATGGTCACACTTTTTAACACCTACGGCCACATTTGGCATAATTTTATGTAACCAAATCCCACAACAAGACACTCGTTGTGTGACCAAATTGTTGCAATCAGACACACACAAGTAAAAATAAAGTGGGCATTGCATGGACAATAGTTACACACAATACAAGTTTACCTTTCTTAAAAGAGCATATGGTCACACTTTTTAACACCTGTGGCCACATTTGGCATAATTTCATGTGACGAAAGCCCACAAAAACGCACTCGGTGTGTGACCAAATGTTTGCAATCATCCACACACAAATAAAAATAAACTGGCCATTGCATGGACAATAGTAACACAAAATACAAGTTTACCTCACTTAAAAGAGAATATGGTCACACTTTTTAACACGTACGGCCACATCTAGCATAATTTAATGTGACCAAAGCCCACAACAACACACTCTTTGGGTGAACAAAAGGTTGCAATCAGCCACACACAGATAAAAATAAAGTGGCCATTGCATGAACAATAGTCACAAATAATACAAGTTTACCTCACTTAAAAGAGCATATCGTCACCCTTTTTAACATCTACGGCCACATTTGACCTAATTTTATGTGACCAAAGCCCACAACAAGACACTCGTTGTGTGACCAAATGGTTGCAATCGGCCACGCACCCATAAAAATAAAGTGGCCATTGCATAGACAATAGTCCCAAAAAATACAAGTTTAACTCGCCTAAAAGAGTATATGGTCACACATTTTAACACCCACGTCCACATTTGGCATAATTTTATGTGACCAAAGCCCACAAGAACACAGTCGTTGTGTGACCAAATGGTTGCAATCAGCCACACGCAAATAATAATAATGTTGTCACTGCATGGACAATAGTCAGACAAAAACAAGTTTACCTTACTTAAAAGAGCATATGGTCACACTTTTTAACACCTACGACCACATTTGGAATAATTTTATGTGACAAAAGCCCACAACAAAACACTCGTTGTGTGACCAAATGGTTGCAATCAGCCACACACAAATAAAAATAATGGGGACATTGAATGGACAATAGTCACACAAAAAACAAGTTTACCTTTCTTAAAAGAGCATATGGTCACACTTTTTAACACCTACGGCCACATTTGGCATAATTTCATGTGACCAAAGCCCACAAAAACACACTCGGTGTGTGACCAAATGTTTGCAATCATCCACAAACAAATAAAACTTAACTGGCCATTGCAAGTACATTAGTCACATGAAATACAAGTTTACCTCACTTGAAAGAGCATATGGTCACACTTTTTAACACCTACGGCCACATTTGGCATAATTTTATGTAACCAAATCCCACAACAAGACACTCGTTGTGTGACCAAATTGTTGCAATCAGACACACACAAGTAAAAATAAAGTGGGCATTGCATGGACAATAGTTACACACAATACAAGTTTACCTTTCTTAAAAGAGCATATGGTCACACTTTTTAACACCTGTGGCCACATTTGGCATAATTTCATGTGACCAAAGCCCACAAAAACACACTCGGTGTGTGACCAAATGTTTGCAATCATCCACACACAAATAAAAATAAACTGGCCATTGCATGGACAATAGGAACACAAAATACAAGTTTACCTCACTTAAAAGAGAATATGGTCACACTTTTTAACACGTACGGCCACATCTGGCATAATTTAATGTGACCAAAGCCCACAACAACACACTCTTTGGGTGAACAAAAGGTTGCAATCAGCCACACACTGATAAAAATAAAGTGGCCATTGCATGAACAATAGTCACAAATAATACAAGTTTACCTCACTTAAAAGAGCATATCGTCACCCTTTTTAACATCTACGGCCACATTTGACCTAATTTTATGTGACCAAAGCCCACAACAAGACACTCGTTGTGTGACCAAATGGTTGCAATCAGCCACACACAAATAAAAATAAAGTGGCCATTGCATAGACAATAGTCACACAAAATACAAGTTTAACTCGCCTAAAAGAGTATATGGTCACACATTTTAACACCTACGTCCACATTTGGCATAATTTTATGTGACCAAAGCCCACAACAACACAGTCGTTGTGTGACCAAATGGTTGCAATCAGCCACACGCAATTAATAATAATGTTGTCACTGCATGGACAATAGTCAGACAAAAACAAGTTTACCTTACTTAAAAGAGCATATGGTCACACTTTTTAACACCTACGACCACATTTGGCATAATTTTATGTGACAAAAGCCCACAACAAAACACTCGTTGTGTGACCAAATGGTTGCAATCAGCCACACACAAATAAAAATAATGTGGACATTGAATGGATAATAGTCACACAAAAAACAAGTTTACCTTTCTTAAAAGAGCATATGGTCACACTTTTTAACACCTACGGCCACATTTGGCATAATTTCATGTGACCAAAGCCCACAAAAACACACTAGGTGTGTGACCAAATGTTTGCAATCATCCACACACAAATAAAATTTAACTGGCCATTGCAAGTACAATAGTCACATGAAATACAAGTTTACCTCACTTGAAAGAGCATATGGTCACACTTTTTAACACCTACGGCCACATTTGGCATAATTTTATGTAACCAAATCCCACAACAAGACACTCGTTGTGTGACCAAATTGTTGCAATCAGACACACACAAGTAAAAATAAAGTGGGCATTGCATGGACAATAGTTACACACACTACAAGTTTACCTTTCTTAAAAGAGCATATGGGCACACTTTTTAACACCTGTGGCCACATTTGGCATAATTTCATGTGACCAAAGCCACAAAAACACACTCGGTGTGTGACCAAATATTGGCAATCATCCACACACAAATAAAAATTAACTGGCCATTGCATGGACAATAGTAACACAAAATACAAGTTTACCTCACTTAAAAGAGAATATGGTCACACTTTTTAACACGTACGACCACATCTGGCATAATTTAATGTGACCAAAGCCCACAACAACACACTCTTTGGGTGAACAAAAGGTTCCAATCAGCCACACACAGATAAAAATAAAGTGGCCATTGCATGAACAATAGTCACAAATAATACAAGTTTACCTCACTTAAAAGAGCATATCGTCACCCTTTTTAACATCTACGGCCACATTTGTCATAATTTTATGTGACCAAAGCCCCCAACAAGACAGTCGTTGTGTGACCAAATGGTTGCAATCAGCCACACGCAAATAAAAATAATGTTGTCACTGCATGGACAATAGTAAGACAAAAACAAGTTTATCTTAATTAAAAGAGCATATGGTCAAACTTTTTAACACCTATGACCACATTTGGCATAATTTTATGTGACAAAAGCCCACAACAAAACACTCGTTGTGTGACCAAATGGTTGCAATCAGCCACACACAAATAAAAAGAATGTGGACATTGCATGGACAATAGTCACACAAAAAACAAGTTTACCTTTCTTAAAAGAGCATATGGTCACACTTTTTAACACCTACGGCCACATTTGGCATAATTTCATGTGACCAAAGCCCACAAAAACACACTAGGTGTGTGACCAAATGTTTGCAATCATCCACACACAAATAAAATTTAACTGGCCATTGCAAGTACAATAGTCACATGAAATACAAGTTTACCTCACTTGAAAGAGCATATGGTCACACTTTTTAACACCTACGGCCACATTTGGCATAATTTTATGTAACCAAATCCCACAACAAGACACTCGTTGTGTGACCAAATTGTTGCAATCAGACACACACAAGTAAAAATAAAGTGGGCATTGCATGGACAATAGTTACACACACTACAAGTTTACGTTTCTTAAAAGAGCATATGGGCACACTTTTTAACACCTGTGGCCACATTTGGCATAATTTCATGTGACCAAAGCCACAAAAACACACTCGGTGTGTGACCAAATATTGGCAATCATCCACACACAAATAAAAATAAACTGGCCATTGCATGGACAATAGTAACACAAAATACAAGTTTACCTCACTTAAAAGAGAATATGGTCACACTTTTTAACACGTACGGCCACATCTGGCATAATTTAATGTGACCAAAGCCCACAACAACACACTCTTTGGGTGAACAAAAGGTTGCAATCAACCACACACAGATAAAAATAAAGTGGCCATTGCATGAACAATAGTCACAAATAATACAAGTTTACCTCACTTAAAAGAGCATATCGTCACCCTTTTTAACATCTACGGCCACATTTGTCATAATTTTATGTGACTAAAGCCCCCAACAAGACAGTCGTTGTGTGACCAAATGGTTGCAATCAGCCACACGCAAATAAAAATAATGTTGTCACTGCATGGACAATAGTAAGACAAAAACAAGTTTATCTTACTTAAAAGAGCATATGGTCAAACTTTTTATCACCTACGACCACATTTGGCATAATTTTATTTGACAAAAGCCCACAACAAAACACTCGTTGTGTGACCAAATGGTTGCAATCAGCCACACACAAATAAAAAGAATGTGGACATTGCATGGACAATAGTCACACAAAAAACAAGTTTACCTTTCTTAAAAGAGCATATGGTCACACTTTTTAACACCTACGGCCACATTTGGCATAATTTCATGTGACCAAAGCCCACAAAAACACACTCGGTGTGTGACCAAATGTTTGCAATCATCCACACACAAATAAAAATAAACTGGCCATTGCAAGGACAATAGTCACATGAAATACAAGTTTACCTCACTTGAAAGTGCATATGGTCACACTTTTTAACACCTACGGCCACATTGGGCATATTTTTATGTAACCAAATCCCACAACAAGACACTCGTTGTGTGACCAAATTGTTGCAATCAGACACACACAAGTAAAAATAAAGTGGGCATTGCATGGACAATAGTTACACACAATACAAGTTTACCTTTCTTAAAAGAGAATACGGTGAAACTTTTTAACACCTACGGCCACATTTGGCATAATTTCATGTGACCAAAGCCCACAAAAACAAACTCGGTGTGTGACCAAATGTTTGCAATCATCCACACACAAATAAAAATAAACTGGCCATTGCATGGATAATAGTCACACAAAACACAAGTTTACCTTACTTAAAAGAGAATATGGTCACACTTTTTAACACCTACAACCACATTTGGCATAATTTTATGCGACCAATGCCCACAACAACACACTCTTTGGGTGAACAAAAGGTTGCAATCAGCCACACACAGATAAAAATAAAGTGGCCATTGCATGAACAATAGTCACTAATAATACAAGTTTACCTCACTTAAAAGAGCATATCGTCACCCTTTTTAACATCTACGGCCACATTTGACATAATTTTATGTGACCAAAGCCCACAACAAGACACTCGTTGTGTGACCAAATGGTTGCAATCAGCCACACACCCATAAAAATAAAGTGGCCATTGCATAGACAATAGTCACACAAAATACAAGTTTAACTCGCCTAAACGAGTATATGGTCACACATTTTAACACCTACGTCCACATTTGGCATATTTTTATGTGACCAAAGCCCACAACAATGCAGTCATTGTGTGACCAAATGGTTGCAATCAGCCACACGCAAATAAAAATAATGTTGTCACTTCATGGACAATAGTCGGACAAAAACAAGTTTACCTTACTTAAAAGAGCATATGGTCACACTCTTTAACACCTACGACCACATTTGGCATAATTTTATGTGACAAAAGCCCACAACAAAACACTCGTTGTGTGACCAAATGGTTGCAATCAGCCACACACAAATAAAAAGAATGTGGACATTTCATGGACAATAGTCACACAAAAAACAAGTTTACCTTTCTTAAAAGAGCATATGGTCACACTTTTTAACACCTACGGCCACATTTGGCATAATTTCATGTGACCAAAGCCCACAAAAACACACTCGGTGTGTTACCAAACGTTTGCAATCATCCACACACAAATAAAAATAAACTGGCCATTGCAAGGACAATAGTCACATGAAATACAAGTTTACCTCACTTGAAAGTGCATATGGTCACACTTTTTAACACCTACGGCCACATTAGGCATAATTTTATGTAACCAAATCCCACAACAAGACACTCGTTGTGTGACCAAATTGTTGCAATCAGACACACACAAGTAAAAATAAAGTGGGCATTGCATGGACAATAGTTACACACAATACAAGTTTACCTTTCTTAAAAGAGAATATGGTGAAACTTTTTAACACCTACGGCCACATTTGGCATAATTTCTTGTGACCAAAGCCCACAAAAACAAACTCGGTGTGTGACCAAATGGTTGCAATCAGCCAACAAGGCTAGACACAGTTTGTAGTTGTGCAGTGAGTGCAAGCAGCTGTGGAGAATTATCAGTTTGTGGAGTGGCAGAGAAGGAATCTTTGAACAGATCAAAGAATCCCTTAAGCTGTTCAGACACAGAGTCTGAGATAACAGAGGGTAGAGAAGACATAGAGGTTTCTAAAGAACTAACTTTGTTGGTCAGCAGAGAAAGCTGGTCCTTCAAAGGCAAGTCTTTAGGAGATGTAGGTGTATGGGTGGACTGTTTAGATTGAGTTGATGGAGAAGAAGATGATGAGGCTGGTGTATGAGGATGTGAAGGACAGGGAAGAGGAACATTTGATAGAAGCTCCATAGCCTGGGCAAAAGTAATGTGGCCCAGCTTGGAGGGGTCAAAGGGTCCCTCAGCAGCGGCTGTAGCTGCATCATCAAGAGAAGGGGTTGATGTTGGGGGCCTCTCAGATGCTGCTTGTGTTGCAACACCTTCATAAAGGCCAGTGGGTGTTACCTCTGTAGTGCCTTGGTGTAAAAGCACCTCATCATGGGGAGATGGAATATGCATTTCAACATCAGCAGTGGTGAAACCTGCTGATGGAATTTGCATAGAAGGAGCAGCCTCACCAAAGGAATGGTATGATCCCCGAGGTTCATCAGCGTGGGTTGTTGGTTCCTCAGCAGCTGTTTGGTGTAGAACAACTGTATCATGGGGAGCAGAAGTTCGAGGCTGAGCTGCTGATTGTTCTATATCAGCAGTGTGGGCACCTTGTGTAGACTCAGGCTGTAAAGAAGTTTGGATTGGGGACAGTGTGGACACAGTGTGGAGTGGAGAGTACTCCTGTCTTTCAATATCCTCACCCTGTTGGGAGGCTGGAATAGTTGAGGTGGTTATCTCCTTTTGTACAACTGGTTCCTGTTGGGAAAAAGCAGAGGGTTTAGGCTGACTCTGGGTGGACTCAGGTTGGAGTGAAGCAGGCTCCAATTGTGCTGAACCTTCTCCCAAAATAGGAGAGGCAGCAGGGGTGGCTTCTCTTACAACTGAACCCTGTTGAGAGGGAACAGAGGAGCTGGTTGTTTGGGCTGATTTTCTTTTGCGGTGGTATAGGATGGATGAAGTGGGTGATTGAGGAGAGGGGAGTGGATCTGTTTGGACAGGGTGTGAGACTGGGTCAGGAACAGGTGGGTTAGCCTGTTCCATGGTCTCAGGTGCCATAGAGGCACCAGGCACAAAGGCTTTAGGGTCAACAGATGACCCAGGGTGAGGAGTCTGCTTTCCCTCAGCCACAGAGGCTAAGGGAGCAGACTCAGACTGAGCTGTTTTGGCCTTCTTTTGCACAGGCCCATCTTCAGTGATGTCCAAGGACCTTTTAACAAGCTTGGCCCTTGCTTTGGATTTTCTTTTGGGAGCAGCTTCTAGATCCACCCTCACAGCAGAGGGCCCTTCCACCAAACCTAACAACCTCCTCATTGGTGTTGATAGAGGAGGTTCATTTGGAAGAACAGCAGTATAGAAAACTCTATTCCCTATTACAGGGAAGGCAGCAGTATGAACAGCAGTATAGAAAACTCTATTCCCTATTACAGGGAAGGCAGCAGTATGAAGTAGGGGCTGAGAGTTATACAGATGCTCACCACAAATGTGTCTGAATATGAGGCTCAGAAACCTTGGGTATCAAACAGCAGCTGGTCTTGTCTCCTGCTGCACCAGGTTCCTCAAATTCAGAAAGATCCACTTAGCCATGTCCATTGTAGTCCCATCCACCAGCTATAGGACTATTGGGATTTCATCACGGCTCAGTTGGTCAAATGAACCAACTTTGCTGCTGAAGCTCATCATCACTGAGGCAAACAGGAAGCTGTAGGTAGGAGACAAATCCTTCCTGAACAGCATAGCACCAATTTTGGGTTCTGCTACACCACAGAAGCGTAGCAGATTGCCCATTTGTTCATTCTCAGGCTGAGGCATGTCATACGAATCAGCAACGGGCAGATGAAGAACTTCCCTGAGAAGATCAATAGTAATCTCAATGGTCTGAGTCCCATTGAGAATAGTCCCTTTGATGACTTTGGTGTTGGGGTTGTAGGAACAGGTATTCCAAAACTCGTACACCATCTCCTGGTACAGGACACCAGGAGAAGCAGTTCTTGGCATAGTTCAACGGATGAACTGTCAAACACTCCACCATTTGATCATAACCTTTCCCCACATAATTTTTGGGGATTGTGAGGTTGGCAATGTAGTTAGTGGGTTTGAGGGTTAGCATTGTGGTGACTGATGAATGTTTCTGCACATCATCACCAACAAATACTGGTAGGAAGGGGTTGTTTCTGGGAGCCATTGTGAGAGTATTAAGAGTAGCAGAAGCACAAGACACTTAGTCGATTTTTAGGGTTCTTAGGAGATTTATGATAGTAGTGAGGAAGACGAAGATGAAACAGTATGAGGTATTTATAGGATTTGAATATGAGAGGGTATGAGAGAGAAACATTTGGGCGGTTTGATTTGAAAAAGTCATTAACGGAAACGGAACGGTTGTCCATGTCAGACCGTTTGTCAGACCACTTGAGCCCTTTTTAATCACTAACACACGTAACCCATATTATCCGAAGTAATTAAGTTAAATAAAAACAGAAATTAAGTAACGTAATTTTGAGGAAAGATAATTAAAAACTGTTGGTCTAAGCTGTTGGTCAAACCTGTGATGAGTAGGGTCATCACAAGCCGTTCATTCTTCAAGCTGTTCCCTCAACCTGTTCAGCCATGTAGGAACAGGTTGTGTCCAATAACTGATCAGGTTACAAGACAATGTCTTGTAAATCAGTGTGAGGGAATGAGCAGAGAGAAGAATGGACCATCAGAGCAGGCTGGACGAGTAAGCTGTTTTTGTTCAGCCTGGTGTATGTTCAAGCTGTTCAAGGATTTCAGAAAAATAGCTAAGTACAAAACATGCATAGCCTGTTCTATCTAAGCTGTTCTGAGAAACTTGAGCAGTGTGAGACATACAAAGTCTTAGACCTTTGAGGACACCTAGTCACATTTGTTTAACATGCCCAGCTTGCTGACAAGGTAATTAAACCTGGTTTCATCAAGAGGTTTGGTGAAAATGTCTGCAAGCTGTTCATTTGTGGAAATAAAACTTACCTCCACATTACCTTTCTGAATGTGATCCCTGATGAAGTGATGTCTGACTTCAATATGTTTTGTTCTTGAATGAAATACGGGATTGTTGGAAATGGCTATGGCACTTGTGTTATCACACAGAATAGGAATTTTCCTATACACAAGCCTATAGTCTTCAAGCTGATGCTGCATCCACAGAATCTGCCCAGAGCAGCTTCCAGCAGCAATGTACTCAGCTTCAGCAGTAGAAGTAGACACTGAGTTCTGCTTCTTGCTACACCAACTTATCAACTTACCACCAAGGAGTTGACACCCACCTGTTGTGCATTTCCTATCTAGTCTGCAGCATGCAAAATCAGAATCTGAATAACCTGTTAGTTCAAGGCTTGAGTCTTTGGGATACCAAAGACCCAAACCTGGTGTACCCTTCAGGTATCTGAAGATTATTTTAACAGCAGCTAGATGAGATTCCTTTGGATCAGCTTGGAACCTAGCACACAAACAGGTGGCAAACATAATATCAGGTCTAATAGCAGTTAAGCATAGCAAGCTCCCAATCATACCTCTGTAAGCTGTTACTGAAACACCTTTGCCACTGGCATCAGCATCCAATTTTACATTGGTTGACATTGGGGTTTTAATAGGAGAACTTTGATCAAATTTAAACTTTTTCAGTAGATCTAAAGAATACTTTCTTTGATTTATGAAAATTCCAGTTGAGGTTTGTTTAACCTGTAATCCTAAAAAGAAAGTAAGTTCTCCATCATACTTATTTCATATTTTGATTTCATGAGTAATGAAAAATTCTTGCATAACTGCTCATTGGTAGCACCAAATATTATATCATCCACATAAATTTGAACAAGCATAATATCAGATTTCACCTTCTTTATGAACAGTGTGGTATCCACTTTACCTCTGGAATACCCATTGCTCATAAGGAATTCAGTAAGAGTGTCATACCAGGCTCTAGGGGCATGTTTGAGACCATAGAGTGCTTTGTCCAACTTATAGACAAAACCTGGATGTTGTTAATTTTCAAAACCTGGAGGCTGCTTGACATAAACTTCTTCTTGCAGCTTCCCATTCAAAAATGCACTCTTCACATCCATTTGAAATACCTTAATGCTCTTATGAGCAGCGTAGTCTAGATACAAATGAATTGCTTCTAGCCTGGCCACAGGTTCAAATGTCTCATCATAGTCAATTCCTTACTCCTGTCTATAACCCTGAGCAACCAGTCTTGCCTTATTTCTAATGACATGACCTTGCTCATCCATTTTATTCCTCAAAACCCATTTAGTGCCAATTATAGTTTTACCTTTAGGAGCAGGGACCAGCTTCCATACCTTGTTTCTCTCAAACTGATTGAGTTCTTCTTGCATGGAAGTGATCCAATTGGCATCTTTTAGTGCTTCATCCACTTTCTTTGGCTCCATTAGTGAAACAAAACTAGAGAACATACAGAAGTTTCCTAAGCTATCCCACCTTGTTTGCACCCCTTTGTTGATGTCACCAATTATTTGTTCATTGGGGTGACATCTGATCCACTTAGGATCATTCTTCAATGAGGATTCTCTTGAGTTATCAGCAGGTCCTGTTGAACAACTCTCAAGATTTTCAGACACACTGTCGTCTTGAGCCTGTTCACTTGTTGAACATGATTGACCACTGTTGAATATATCAGTAGAGGAACCAGGAAAATCAGCATTGATAGGTTCAGGACATGCAGTTGTAATTAGGTCAGTACACTTATTCACACAGGGTGTATTGACATAATCATCATCATGCCCATCATGATTTACAGGTTCCACACTTGGTGTAGTGGAAGCTTTCGACACGGTAAGTAACTATATAAGTAACTATAAATAAATACTAAGTAACTATAAATACACAGAAGTTCGCGGGGAACTGCCATTTTAACTGTAACATCCCAATTTTCAATTATGTGTAATTTACAATTATTAAGACTCAATTATTTGTATTAATGAAATGTTATGTCAATTTAAGTTATTTTGATCATTATATCAGTTAAATATGAAAATACGAAGTTGAGGGGTGTGTTATGCAAATAAGTTAAAATACAAATAAAAGGGATGAAAAACCCTTCATTTCATCATTCCCACTCTCTCACTACACTCTCTCTCTCTACCGGTTTCTCTCTCTCTCTACCGAATCCTCTCTCTCAACTCTCTCTCTCGGATTTCAACTCAAGAACACAAGAATCAACAAATTTCAAGTGCAAAAGTTGGAAACAAGTTGCAATTTAGGAACTATAACTGCTACAACAAACGATTTGAGGTAAGAATCACTCAAAATTTCAATATTTTGATGTTTGGGTTCGGTTTTTATAAGAAACCGAATCATAGATTTAAGATGCAAATGTTGTTGCATGTTGGATGTTATTGATGATATGTTTAAATCGAACATGTATCTTGTTGTATACAAAAATTCAGAATCAGATTCGAAGTTTAAGTATGATTTTGGAATTAAGTGTGTGTTTTAGTGTGTGCGTTCATCGAGACTTGTAGAAAAAGTCATATAAATGGGTTGTTTTGATGCATAAATATGATGATATAAGTTAAATAATAGCATTTAAGTTCATATTTACAGTATTAGACTCGAAAACATGCAAAAATGACCCAAACATAATTCTGGAAAATATTGGAAAATTCACTAAGTATGAACTCGGATCCGTATGGACCGAATTCGGACCATCCGAATTCGGGTCCTGTTCATCCTATTTCGGACCACATATTTCGGATCACATAGACCAATTCGGACTCAACCTCAATTCGGACAATTACCCATTTCGGACCAATGTCAACTTTGGACACATAGCAATTTCGGAGCACCCAATCCGGATCACCCCCCAATTCGGACCTGAGGACCATCCGGATTTCGGATCCATCCGAATTCGGATGTGGTCCGAAATCAGACCCATTTACACTTAAATTTCAAGAATACAATTTTTAAGCAATTACTGACATTACATCACTATTACACTTACATTAGAGATCATTGTGGTGTTATCAAAACACACATTGATTCAGGATCAAGTCACAAAACCAATCACTGTGAGTAACAGATTGTCATTCGAACATTTATTGTTTTTGCATTCATGTTTATACATTCAATGGCATGTTCACATTGTTCATATACTTCATTTGGCACTCATGAAATGATTTGTTGTTATGATGCACTCTCGTACTTGACATGTAACACACATGTAGCTTGCGTTCATTTGAAAGTGCATCTATTTACATCATGCTTGCACTGCATGATCATTACTTCATAATCTGATGCGACCTGGACTGGGGCTGACAGCAGGCCACTGTCGGGGACTGATCATCCCACTCGTATCCCATCAGGTTCGGCACATCCCCGATCAGCATATTGAACTGCCACCCCATGCTAGCATTGCATGGTTTACTCACACATTGAGGCTTTCACTGCCGTTTTAACATACATGGGGCTTACACTGCCCATGGTTAAGCATTGCATGTAAAGAAATATTTGTTGTATGTATAATCTGTTATCTCACTAAGCATTTAGCTTACTGTTGACTCACCATGTTTTCAGGCAAAGGCAAAAGTGTAGCTGGACCTTCCACTTAAGCATATCAAATCAATATCCCGGAGACAATAGAAGCTATTGGTACTTGAATGTAATAGCTTTGGGCTGGGATTCATTACTTCTAAAACAATTATGTTGATGTAATAGTTAGACTTTTATCACTGTAGACATGTATTCTATTGCTTTAGTGTGGATGTGCTTAATTCTAATTTAAGTATTCAATTTCAATTATTATGATACTCATTGGGTTGTTAGTCGATCCTGGAGATTACAATTATATCATTAATTTATCAAGGACGTCTCATTAACCCTTCTCGGGGGATTCCATCCACAAACCCAAAGTTTATGGCTGACTGATATGGCTCATCATCATTTAGCTATTGCATTTATTTTTCTCATTGCTGGGCATATGTATTTTGGTGGAGAAACTATGCGTTTTTGGGATCTACGTGGTCCTTGGTTAGAACCTCTAAGGGGTCCAAATGGGTTGGACTTGAGTCGGCTGAAAAATGAATCACACTTTTACCACTAAACTATACCCGCTACAATGCAATTATTATATATAAATGGACCTTTTGTCGAGGTGCTTCTGTTTATAGGCTTCTTATACTTATAACTTATACTTAATGGGCTACATCAAACTCGCATACCCGGTAATGCATGTGTGGTATTTGAAACGTCTTCCTAGTCCTCTTCATCGTTTGAATGCATAAGATCATCAAAGTTTAGTTCTCCTGGAACTGATTCAGGAACAGCTTTGGTGGAAGCATTCTTGGACTCTTCAAAGGTGTCATTGATAGATTCATCTATCACCTTTCTTTTGTTGTTGTACACTCTGTAGGCTTTGGAGATAGCAGAGTAGCCAACAAACACACCTTCATCAGCTTTTGGTTCAAACTTTGCCAGTTGGTCCCTTTGATTCAGAATGAAGTAAAGACAACCAAACACATGGAAGTAACTGACATTTGGCTTCCTCCCTTTGAGCAGCTCATAGGGGGTTTTGTTGAACCTTTTTTCCACTAAGGATCTGTTTTGGGTGAAGCAGGCAGTGTTAACAGCTTCAGCCCAAAATGATGAAGGTAAACCGGATGCACACAGCATGGTTCTAGCAGCTTCAATAAGAGTTCTGTTTCTCCTTTCAGCAACTCCATTTTGTTGTGGAGTTCTTACAGCTGAAAAGTTTTGAGTGATTCCTTTCTCTTCACAGAAGTCCTCAAGAGTACTGTTTCTGAATTTAGTACCATGATCACTTCTAAGCTGCTTCACTTGGGCAGAGTTCAGCATTTCCATCTTTTTCACAAATCCAATAATTTCTCTAGCAGCCTCTCCATTGCTCTTCAAGAAGATAACCCATATGTACCTGGAGAACTCATCAACCATTACTAAAGTATATCTTCTTCCTCCTAGACTTGGGACATTAACAGGTCCAAACAAGTCCATGTGGATTAAGAAGAGAGGAGTATCAATAGAAAAATTATGTTTAGATTTAAATGATGATTTCCTCTGCTTGCCTTTCTCACAACCTGTGCATAGTTTATCATTAACAAAGGTCATAGAAGGCAAACCTGTCACCAACTCTTTCTTACAGAGTTTGTTGATGTTCTTAAAGTTCAGGTGTGACAGCCTTTTGTGCCATAACCAGTTTAAGTCTGCATTTGTTCTTGTGAGAAAACAGGTTTCAGTTGTGGGATCAGCAGATTGCATGTCCACAACATATACACATTTCTTTCGTTGAGCACACAACACAACTTTGCCTTGGGGATGCAATATGTAACCCAGGTGCTCATCAAAATTAACCTTATAGCCAGCATCACACAGTTGACTTATGCTAACAAGGTTATGTTTTAGTCCAACCACATAGGCTACTCTTTTGAACACTACATCACCAGCTTTAAGAGTTCCATATCCATCAGTGGATCCCTGTACATTGTCACCAAATGTGACTCTTGGCCCTTTTTAAGATCTGTGATCACTCAGCAGGTTCTTACAACCTGTCATGTGCCCTGAGCAGCCACTGTCCAAGTACAAAACCTAGGATGGTTGTTTTTCCTGCAGAGTGACAAGAAGAATATTAGTCATTTTTAGGGGAACTCATCACTGAGATGAGTTCTCCTACTTCATCAACATTTGTTGATGGACTTGTGATATCAACACTAATATTTCCTATTTGAATGGTATCAATTTGGATACCACTCTCATTGACTGAGATGTTTCCAACACTGTTTGTGTTAGCAGTGAGGGAACCATCAGAGTCAGCACGCCTCATGTCCTCAGTTTCATGACATTCTTTGGCCAGATATCTCTTCATTCCACATTTATAACATTTTCTTGTTTTAGCATTTTTGGAAGAAGACCTTTCAGAAACACATTCTGAGATATTTTAGTTGATTTCATCAGCAGGTTTAGCAAACTTATTACTTTTTGATGAATCAACAGCTTGAGTGGAAAGTTCAATAGTCACAACTTTGCCTGTCTCTTCTTTCCTCTTTTTAGGAGGACAAATGTCAAAGATAGGAAGCTTAATTAGCTTTTGAACTTCCATAGGTTTAGGAAACCTATTCCCATCTTTCTCAGGTTGAGCAATGGCTTTGCCTTTGCTCTTCCTGAGATGTGATTGATGTTGCCTATCAACATAATCATTTATTTCTGGTTTTGAAAGATTTATTCTTATTTAAAACCAGTTTACCAGTATGATTAGAAAACTTATTTGAAATCACAGCATGTTTGCCTTCAGCCTGAGACTTACTCTTGTTAAAGGCAGACTGCTTACCTTTTGAAAACTTATTTTCAAAATGTTCAGCATTAAAAGGATTGGTATGTCTTTTTACATCAGCTTTAGACCCAAAGCCTGTTTTGTCAACAGGTTTGGTGTCCACAGCTGCAGTTTGGACATGCTTTCCTTTCTTTTGCTTGTGTGAATCAGTAGAGCACTTAGCAAGCTTATTTGATGGAAAACTTATTTCATCAGTAGCTTTTGAGCTAGGTTCACACGAGCTGTCAGTATTTTGAGGCCTGAAAAACCTGTTTGTTGAGATTAATTTACCATTCACTTTTTAAATAAAAGTGTTTGGAAGCTCACCAAGAGTAGACAAGTCTTCTTTTAAATTATTAACCTCAACAATGGAAGCCGCTGTGTCAAGATCCCCTCCAAGATAGGCTTGGATTTGTGCAGGAATCTGCTGACTTATGCATTGGCTGACATTTTGTGCAGATTGGCACCAAGAGTCAACTATCTTTTGAAGCTTAGCATGTTTTATATCTGTTTTTCTCTTTTCTTCCAGTAAAATGGAATTGATGTGTTTTATTTCATCAAGCTCAACTTCCAACTTATGGAAGCTGTCCAGTTTACTAGATTTTGTTTCAATATCAGTTTTAAGTTTAGAGATTTCAGAGAATAAAACAGCATGCTTCTCAACAGCAGCTTTCAGATCAACAAGCATATATTCAAACATTTTAACTTTTTCCTCAGAACTGTAATACATAAAATTTTGTACCTTATACATCATTGTAGGGTTCATGTTCTCCAAGCTGCTAAAAGCTTCAGCTTCAGCCAGATCCTGTTTGAAGTTGCTTGTTGATGGGACATCAGTGTTGGCCATTAGAATGTTATTGTCTTCTTCATCAGATGATAAATCAGACTCTTCCCAGTCACAAGTCTCTGCTATAAGTCCCTTTTGCCGGTTAGAAACCACTGAGTTTTCCAACATTCTCAACTTAGCCATAGCCATAAGGTACTTAGCCCTATAACCATCATCCCTGATTGTCTTGTGTGGTTTGGATGACTAACCAACAGCTTTTGACACACAGTCAGCTGCTATAATGCCGGTTTTGCCACATTTGAAGCACTCAGCTTTGGTCTTGTCAAATGCTTTCTTTTTGACAACATTTGAACTTCCTTGCAGCATATTCCTTCCAAACCTTTTCTTGTTGAACCTTTTGACAAGCATGTCTATCATTTGCTAATCATCCAGTTCAGGAATATCTGCATTGTCTTCCTCGTCAGACACTTCCTCCTTATCATCAGCCTGTTGATCAGGTTGAGTGAACCCATCACTCACTTGATTTACAGGTTGTCTCACACTGGCCACAAAGGCTGCACCTTTCTTAGATATTTCCAAGGCATTTCTCTTTTGTTGCCTTGACTGCTCATCATTCAGTAAGAATCCATATAGGTTAACAAGATTCATACTTCTGATGGTACCTGAATTCCTTAAAATTGTAGAAAAATAATTCCATTCTTCAGGCAGGACATCTAAGAACTTGTTTACCAGAGTCAAGCTGTCCTTGGTGATCCAAACAGCTTTGAGATCATTTACAAGAGCAGTAAACCTGGTATAGGTTTCAGTGAGAGTCTCCTCTGGTTTTGCAAAGAAGAGTTCATACTGTCAAACAAGATTATTAATCCTGTAGTCAAGTGTGATTGTGGGTCCATCATAGACAGTACACAAAGTATCCTACATTTCCTTTGCAATTTTCATCTTCTCCACCTGTTTGAACACATCATCAGGTAGAGAGATGACCAGATTGTTTCTAGCCTTTGCATCAAGAGCCACAAGTCTTTTGTCTTCATCAGACCATTGAGCTTTTGCTTTCTCAAATATTCTGATTTCAGGAGCAGCTCCTTCAGCAGCAAGAGTTATAGTTGTAACAGAGGTTGGTATATAGGGACCCTCCATTACAATCTCTGGTAGTTGCACATCTAGATTCTCTAAGTAGAGCATCATTCTGCACTTCCAACCAGAAAAGTTCTGATGATTGAACTTTGGAGGTTTGCCCATTGAGACATTGTCATAGTATGAAGAACTTGCAGCACTGTTGTCCATGGAAACTTTGGGAGAATGAGAGATCTAGAATGACACACACTCTAGCCTGCTCTGATACCAGTTGTATGTCCCGAATGGTTACCCAAGTATATAGCCTTAAGCTGTAGAGGGGGGGGGGGGGGAATACAGCTATTTAAAAACTACACACAATTTTCTCAATGTTTGTATGTATTATCAAAAAATATTAATTACAAACGAGCTTGAATGCGGAAAGGTTCAAGCTGAGATGACAGATACAACAGTATGTTTAACTAGCCTAAGACAGACTTAAACTAGTTACAATGAATATACTCACTAAGAATCACTCACTCTGTTTACAAGACTCTGAGGAACAGCTTGAACAAGAACAGCTTAGACACTGAGTACTGTTTTATTCAAGCACACTTGCATGCATGAAAGACTTACTTTGAATGCACGTTCACTCTTGGTTTCCGCACTTAGCTTTTTGGCTTAATCTTTCAATCCTTGGAAAGTTCTTTTTATACTCACTCAGAGGATCTAAGTGAAGCTTCTTCATTGGACGGAATGAAAAAGGTGAAGTCTTGTTGAAAAGACAACATAACCTTTTCTGCACATTCTGAAAAGCAGACTTGTCTTCATCTGGGCAGAACTTTTGTCTTTTCACTTTGTTTACTGTTGCATTGCCTTTAACTAAATTAAGAATGTCAACTTTGTGTTTTTCTTCCTTTGTAAAGGCCTATTTTAATCTAAGAAAAAGGTCTGTCACCCTTTTTCAAATATCCTTTTGTCTTCATGTAACAGAACAGGTTGGGTAGGCTGAGCAATTCTGATTTCCACTTTGTCTTCGACTTTGTAAACTGATCTTGTAGTCAAAAACACTATATGAAGACTTGGAAACATATTTCATAAAGTGTTTAGCCTGTTCACAAAGAACATGTTCTATTCACAAAGAACAGAGCACTTGTAAACTGCCCAAGCTGCTCACTAGAGTAGAGCAGCGTAGACAATTTTGTCCAGCCTGTTCAGCAGACTGAACAGCTTGGGCAAAACTACCTTTGTTGCAACACATGCAACACATAGAACAGCTTGGGCAAAACTGCCTTTGTTGCAAATCATTTTCAGGTTTCAATAAGGCATATAACAGGCCTTAAATTCAACCTTCAAAGGCATCAACAGGTTTGACTGAGGCCTTTTTGTGCCTAACATCTCCCCTTATTTGCAATAACTAGTCTAAGCTGGCCTTATCGAAAGTCACTATATATTTTTACAGTACATTTGTTGAAATAAAATTACAACATCAACATAAAGTAAAAGATCATTTTATATATACACTGATTTTTTACTACATTAGAACAACACATGTTCTTACAAAAGTACAACTGATGTACTGATTTATATGACAACTAATGCAAAAGAGAAAATTACAACATATGTAAATAAAGTACAACTAATGTACATCAGATTTTGGATGTTTTTGATGGGAGCAGATAATGGTAAGTCTGTCCAACTGATGGACAGCTTCCATTCTTCACCTACCCAGATGGTAGATGGACTTCATTACACTGGAGGGGGACCTTCAAACATTTTCTCAAGTTCCTCTCTGGTATCCTCATTTTCTTCAATATCACTTCTTATGATCATAAACTTGGGATCTTCAAGTTCTCCTCTCTCATAACAGCCTCTGAGCGGATCCCAGATAGCTGCTCTCCACTTGCTTGACTGCCTGAATCAAACTGCAAGTCTGAAGGCTACAAGCTGTCTCAGATCCACCTTGTATAGATCTGATGCTCTCTGAGTTAGGGGATCCACAAAGAACGCCCCCAGCTCAGGCTCTTCCCCCTCAGATGCAGAACATGTTTGACTGACGCCTTTTTGAGCCTAACAGTGGCCATTGCATGGACAATAGTCACACAATAAAAGTTTGCCTCACTGAAAAGAGCATATGGTCACCCTTTTTAACAGTTACGGCCACATCTGACATAATTTAATGTGACCAGAGCCCACAACAACACACTCTTTGGGTGACCAAATGGTTGCAATCAGCCACACACAGATAAAAATAAAGTGGCCATTGCATGGACAATAGTCACAAATAATACAAGTTTACCTCACTTAAAAGAGCATATCGTCACCCTTTTTAACATCTACGGCCACATTTGACATAATTTTATGTGACCAAAGCCCACAACAAGACACTCGTTGTGTGACCAAATGGTTGCAATCAGCCACACACACATAAAAACAAAGTGGCCATTGCATAGACAATAGTCACAAAAAATACAAGTTTACCTAACTTAAAAGAGCATATGGTCACACATTTTAACACCTACGTCCGCATTTGACATAATTTTATGTGACAAAAGCTCACAACAACACACTCGTTGTGTGACCTAATGGTTGCAATCAGCCACACACAAATAAAAATAATGTTGTCATTGCATGGACAATAGTCACAAGAAAACAAGTTTATCTCACTTAAAAGAGCATATGGTCACACTTTTTTAACACCTACGACCACATTTGGCATAATTTGATGTGACCAAAGCCCACAACATCACACTCGTTGTGTGACCAAATGGTTGCAATCAGCCACACACACATATAATTAAAGTGGCCATTCAAATGGACAATAGTAAAGCAAAATACAAGTTTACCTCACTTAAAAGAGAAAATGGTCACACTTTTTAGCACGTACGGCCACATTTGGCATAATTTAATGTGACCAGAACCCACAACAACACACCCGTTGGGTGACAAAATGGTTGCAATCAACCACACATAGAAAAAAATAAAGAGACAATTGCATGGAGAATAGTCACAAATAATTCAAGTTTACCTCACTTAAAAGAGCATATCGTCACCCTTTTTAACATCTACGGCCACAATTTACATAATTTTATGTGACCAAAGCCCACAACAAGACACTCGTTGTGTGACCAAATGGTTGCAATAAGCCAAACACAAATAAAAAAAAAGTGGCCATTGTATGGACAACCGTCACAAATAATACAAGATTACCACACTTAAAAGAGCATATGGTCACCCTATTAAACACACACGACCACATTTAGCATAATTTTATGTGACCAAAGCCCACAACAACACACTCGTAGTGTGACCAAATGGTTGCAATCAGCGACACACAAATAAAAATTAAGTGGACATTGCATGGACAATAGTCACACAAATAACAAGTTTAAATCCCATAATAGAGCATATGGTCACACTTTTTAACACCTACGACCACATTTGGCATAATTTGATGTGACCAAAGCCCACAACAACACACTCGTTGTGTGACCAAATGGTTGCAATCAGCCACACACACATATAATTAAAGTGGCCATTCAAATGGACAATAGTAAAGCAAAATACAAGTTTACCTCACTTAAAAGAGAATATGATCACACTTTTTAGCACGTACGGCCACATTTGGCATAATTTAATGTGACCAGAACCCACAATAACACACCCGTTGGGTGACAAAATGGTTGCAATCAGCCACACATAGAAAAAAATAAAGAGACAATTGCATGGAGAATAGTCACAAATAATTCAAGTTTACCTCACTTAAAAGAGCATATCGTCACCCTTTTTAACATCTACGGCCACATTTGACATAATTTTATGTGACCAAAGCCCACAACAAGACACTCGTTGTGTGACCAAATGGTTGCAATCAGCCACACACACATAAAAACAAAGTGGCCATTGCATAGACAATAGTCACAAAAAATACAAGTTTACCTAACTTAAAAGAGCATATGGTCACACATTTTAACACCTACGTCCGCATTTGACATAATTTTATGTGACAAAAGCTCACAACAACACACTCGTTGTGTGACCTAATGGTTGCAATCAGCCACACACAAATAAAAATAATGTTGTCATTGCATGGACAATAGTCACAAGAAAACAAGTTTATCTCACTTAAAAGAGCATATGGTCACACTTTTTTAACACCTACGACCACATTTGGCATAATTTGATGTGACCAAAGCCCACAACATCACACTCGTTGTGTGACCAAATGGTTGCAATCAGCCACACACACATATAATTAAAGTGGCCATTCAAATGGACAATAGTAAAGCAAAATACAAGTTTACCTCACTTAAAAGAGAAAATGGTCACACTTTTTAGCACGTACGGCCACATTTGGCATAATTTAATGTGACCAGAACCCACAACAACACACCCGTTGGGTGACAAAATGGTTGCAATCAACCACACATAGAAAAAAATAAAGAGACAATTGCATGGAGAATAGTCACAAATAATTCAAGTTTACCTCACTTAAAAGAGCATATCGTCACCCTTTTTAACATCTACGGCCACAATTTACATAATTTTATGTGACCAAAGCCCACAACAAGACACTCGTTGTGTGACCAAATGGTTGCAATAAGCCAAACACAAATAAAAAAAAAGTGGCCATTGTATGGACAACCGTCACAAATAATACAAGATTACCACACTTAAAAGAGCATATGGTCACCCTATTAAACACATACGACCACATTTAGCATAATTTTATGTGACCAAAGCCCACAACAACACACTCGTAGTGTGACCAAATGGTTGCAATCAGCGACACACAAATAAAAATTAAGTGGACATTGCATGGACAATAGTCACACAAATAACAAGTTTAAATCCCATAATAGAGCATATGGTCACACTTTTTAACACCTACGACCACATTTGGCATAATTTGATGTGACCAAAGCCCACAACAACACACTCGTTGTGTGACCAAATGGTTGCAATCAGCCACACACACATATAATTAAAGTGGCCATTCAAATGGACAATAGTAAAGCAAAATACAAGTTTACCTCACTTAAAAGAGAATATGATCACACTTTTTAGCACGTACGGCCACATTTGGCATAATTTAATGTGACCAGAACCCACAATAACACACCCGTTGGGTGACAAAATGGTTGCAATCAGCCACACATAGAAAAAAATAAAGAGACAATTGCATGGAGAATAGTCACAAATAATTCAAGTTTACCTAACTTAAAAGAGCATATCGTCACCCTTTTTAACATCTACGGCCACATTTTACATAATTTTATGTGACCAAAGCCCACAACAAGACACTCGTTGTGTGACCAAATGGTTGCAATAAGCCAAACACAAATAAAAATAAAGTGGCCATTGCATGGACAACCGTCACAAATCATACAAGATTACCACACTTAAAAGAGCATATTGTCACACTATTAAACACATACGGCCACATTTAGCATAATTTTATGTGACCAAAGCCCACAACAACACACTCGTTGTGTGACCAAATGGTTGCAATCAGCGACACACAAATAAAAATTAAGTGGACATTGCATGAACAATAGTCACACAAATAACAAGTTTAAATCCCTTAATAGAGCATATGATCACACTTTTTAACACATACGGCCGCATATGGCATAATTTTATGTGACCAAAGACCACAAAAATACACTCGTTGTGTGACCAAATGGTTGTAATCAGCCACACTGAATAAAAATAAAGTGGGCATCGCATGGACAATAGTCTCACAAAATACAAGTTTACCTCACTTAAAAGAGAATATGGTCACACTTTTTAACACATACGACCACATATGGCAAAATTTTATGTGAACAAAAACCACAACAACACACTCGTTGTGTGACCAAATGGTTGGCTTCAGCCACACACACATAAATAAAGTGGCCATTGCATGGACAATAGTCACACAAAATAAAAGTTTACCTCACTGAAAAGAGCATATGGTCACATTTTTTAACAGTTACGGCCACATCTGGCATAATTTAATGTGACCGGAGCCCACAACAACACACTCTTTGGGTGACCAAATGGTTGCAATCAGCCACACACAGATAAAAATAAAGTGGCCATTGCATGGACAATAGTAACAAATAATACAAGTTTACCTCACTTAAAAGAGCATATCGTCACCCTTTTTAAAATCTACGGCCACATTTGACATAACTTTAGGTGACCAAAGCTCACAACAAGGCACTCGTTGTGTGACCAAAACGTTGCAATCAGCCACACACACATAAAAACAAAGTGGCCATTGCATACACAATAGTCACACAAAAAACAAGTTTACCTAACTTAAAAGAGCATATGGTCACACATTTTAACACCTACGTCCGCATTTGACATAATTTTATGTGACCAAAGCTCACAACAACACACTCGTTGTGTGACCAAATCGTTGCAATCAGCCACACACACATAAAAACGAAGTGGCCATTGCATACAGAATAGTCACACAAAATACAAGTTTACCTAACTTAAAAGAGCATATGGTCACACATTTTAACACATACGGCCGCATATGGCATCATTTTATGTGACCAAAGCCCACAACAACACACTCGTTGTGTGACCAAATGGTTGCAATCAGCGACACACACATTTAATTAAAGTGGCCATTCAAATGGACAATATTAACACAAAATACAAGTTTACCTCACTTAAAAGAGAATATGGTCACACTTTTTAACACGTACGGCCACATCTGGCATAATTTAATGTGACCAGAGCCCACAACAACACACCCGTTGGGTGACCAAATGGTTGCAATCAGCCACACACAGATAAAAATAAAGAGACAATTGCATGGAGAATAGTCCCAAATAATTCAAGTTTACCTCACTTAAAAGAGCATATCGTCACCCTTTTTTAACATCTACGGCCACACTTTACATAATTTTATGTGACCAAACCCCACAACAACACACTCGTTGTGTGACCAAATGTTTGCAATCAGCCAAACACAAATAAAAATAAAGTGGCCATTGCATGGACAACCGTCACAAATAATACAAGTTTACCACACTTAAAAGAGCATATGGTCACACTTTTAAACACATACGACCACATTTGGCATAATTTTATGTGACCAAAGCCCACAATAACACACTCATTGTTTGGCTAAATGGTTGCAATCAGCGACACACAAATAAAAATTAAGTGGACATTGCATGGACAATAGTCACACAAATAACAAGTTTAAATCCCTTAAAAGAGCATAGGGTCACACTTTTTAACACATACGGCCGCATATGGCATCATTTTATGTGACCAGAGCCCACAACAACACACCCGTTGGGTGACCAAATGGTTGTAATCAGCCACACACAGATAAAAATAAAGAGACAATTGCATGGAGAATAGTCACAAATAATTCAAGTTTACCTCACTTAAAAGAGCATATCGTCACCCTTTTAAAAATCTACGGCCACATTTGACATAACTTTATGTGACCAAAGCCCACAACAAGACACTCGTTGATTGACCAAATCGTTGCAATCAGCCACACACACATAAAAACAAAGTGGCCATTGCATACACAATAGTCACACAAAATACAAGTTTACCTAACTTAAAAGAGCATATGATCACACGTTTTAACACCTACGTCCGCATTTGACATAATTTAATGTGACCAGAGCCCCCAACATAATTTAATGTGACCAGAGCCCCCAACATAATTTAATGTGACCAGAACCCGCATTTGTGTGACCAGAGCCCCTAACATAAAAATTAAGTGGACATTGCAAGGACAATAGTCACACAAATAACAAGTTTAAATCCCTTAAAAGAGCATATGGTCACACTTTTTAACACATACGGCCGCATATGGCATCATTTTATGTGACCAAAGCCCACAACAACATACTCGTTGTGTGACCAAATGGTTGCAATCAGCCACACACACATATAATTAAAGTGGCCATTCAAATGGACAATAGTAACACAAAATACAAGTTTACCTCACTTAAAAGAGAATATGGTCACACTTTTTAACACGTACGGCCACATTTGGCATAATTTAATGTGACCAGAACCCACAACAACACACCCGTTGGGTGACCAAATGGTTGCAATCAGCAACACATAGAAAAAAATAAAGAGACAACTGCATGGAGAATAGTCACAAATAATTCAAGTTTACCTCACTTAAAAGAGCATATCGTCACCCTTTTTAACATCTACGGCTACATTTGACATAATTTAATGTGACCAGAGCCCCCAACAAGACACTCGTTGGGTGACCAAATGGTTGCAATCAGCCACACACACATAAAAACAAAGTGGCCATTGCATAGACAATAGTAACACAAAATACAAGTTTACCTAACTTAAAAGAGCATATCGTCACCCTTTTTAACATCTACAGATACATTTTACATAATTTTATGTGACCAAAGCTCACAACAACACACTCGTTGTGTGACCAAATGGTTGCAATCAGCCACACACAAATAAAAATAATGTTGTCATTGCATGGACAATAGTCACACGAAAACAAGTTTACCTCACTTAAAAGAGCATATGGTCACACGTTTTTACACCTACGCCCCCATTAGGCATATTTCCTGGGGCAAAAGCCCACAACAACACACTCGTTGTGTGACCTGATGGTTGGCTTCAGCCACACACACATATAATTAAAGTGGCCATTCCATGGACAATAGTATCACAAAATACAAGTTTACCACACTTAAAAGAGCATATGGTCACACTTTTAAACACATACGACCACAATTGGCATAATTTTATGTGACCAAAGCCCACAATAACACACTCGTTGTGTGACCAAATGGTCGCAATCTGCGACACACAAATAAAAATTAAGTGGACATTGCATGGACAATAGTCACACAAATAACAAGTTTAAATCCCTTAAAAGAGCATATTGTCACACTTTTTAACACATACGACCGCATTTGGCATAATTTTATGTGACCAAAGCCCACAAAAATACACTCGTTGTGTGACCAAATGGTTGTAATCAGCCACACTGAAATAAAAATAAAGTGGGCACCACATGAGCAATAGTCACACAAAATACAAGTTTACCTCACTTAAAAGAGAATACGGTCACACTTTTTAACACATACGTCCACATATGGCATGAATTTATGTGACCAAAACCCACAACAACACACTCCTTGAGTGACCAAATGGTTGGCTTCAGCCACACACACATAAAAATAAAGTGGCCATTGCATGGACAATAGTCACACAAAATAAAAGTTTACCTCACTGAAAAGAGCATATGGTCACACTTTTTAACAGTTACGGCCACATCTGGCATAATTTAATGTGACCAGAGCAGACAACAACACACTCTTTGGGTGACCAAATGGTTGCAATCAGCCACACACAGATAAAAATAAAGTCGCCATTGCATGGACAATAGTTACAAATAATACAATTCTACCTCACTTAAAAGAGTACATCGTCACCCTTTTTAACATCTACGGCCACATTTGACATAATGTCATGTGACCAAAGCCCACAACAAGACACTCGTTGTGTGACCAAATGGTTGCAATCAACCACACACACATAAAAATAAAGTGGCCATTGCATAGACAATAGTCACACAAAATACAAGTTTACCTAACTTAAAAGAGCATATGCTCACACATTTTAACACCTACGTCGACATTTGACATAATTTTATGTGACCAAAGCTCACAACAACAAACTCGTTGTGTGACCAAATGGTTGCAATCAGCCACACACAAATAAAAATAATGTTGTCATTGCATGGACAATAGTCACACGAAAACAAGTTAATCTCACTTAAAAGAGCATATGGTCACACTTTTTAACACCTACGACCACATTTTGCATAATTTTGTGTGACCAAACCCCACAACAACAGCCTCGTTGTGTGACCAAATAGTTGCAATCAGCCACACACAAATAAAAATTAAGTGGACATTGCATGGACAATAGTCACACAAATAACAAGTTTAAATCCCTTAAAAGAGCATATGGTCACACTTTTTAACACATACGTCCGCATATGGCATAATTTTATGTGACCAAAGCCCACAAAAATACACTCGTTGTGTGACCAAATGGTTGTAATCAGCCACACTGAAATAAAAATAAAGTGGGCATCGCATGGACAATAGTCACACAAAATACAAGTTTACCTCACTTAATAGACAATACGGTCACACTTTTTAACACATACGGCCACATGTGGCATAATTTTATATGACCAAAACCCACAACAACACAATCATTTTGTGACCAAATGGCTGGCTTCTGCCACACACACATATAAATAAAGTGGCCATTGCAATGACAATAGCCACACAAAATACAAGTTTACCTCACTGAAAAGAGCATATGGTCACCCTTTTTAACACTTACGGCCACATCTGGCGTAATTTAATGTGACCAGAGCCCACAACAACACACTCTTTGGGTGACCAAATGGTTGCAATCAGCCACACACAGATAAAAATAAAGTGGTCATTGCATGGACAAGAGTCACAAATAATACAAGTTTATCTCACTTAAAAGAGCATATGGTCACACTTTTTAACACCTACGACCACATTTTGCATAATTTTGTGTGACCAAACCCCACAACAACAGCCTCGTTGTGTGACCAAATAGTTGCAATCAGCCACACACAAATAAAAATTAAGTGGACATTGCATGGACAATAGTGACACAAATAACAAGTTTAAATCCCTTAAAAGAGCATATGGTCACACTTTTTAACACATACGTCCGCATATGGCATAATTTTATGTGACCAAAGCCCACAAAAATACACTCGTTGTGTGACCAAATGGTTGTAATCAGCCACACTGAAATAAAAATAAAGTGGGCATCGCATGGACAATAGTCACACAAAATACAAGTTTACCTCACTTAATAGACAATACGGTCACACTTTTTAACACATACAGCCACATGTGGCATAATTTTATGTGACCAAAACCCACAACAACACAATCATTTTGTGACCAAATGGCTGGCTTCTGCCACACACACATATAAATAAAGTGGCCATTGCAATGACAATAGCCACACAAAATACAAGTTTACCTCACTGAAAAGAGCATATGGTCACCCTTTTTAACACTTACGGCCACATCTGGCGTAATTTAATGTGACCAGAGCCCACAACAACACACTCTTTGGGTGACCAAATGGTTGCAATCAGCCACACACAGATAAAAATAAAGTGGTCATTGCATGGACAAGAGTCGCAAATAATACAAGTTTATCTCACTTAAAAGAGCATATGGTCACACTTTTTAACACCTACGACCACATTTGGCATAATTTTTTGGGACCAAAGCCCACAACAACCCACTCGTTGTGTGACCAAATGGTTGCAATCAGCCACACATAAATAAAAATAAAGTTGACGTTGCATGGACAATAGTCAAACAAATAACAAGTTTAAATCACTTAAAAGAGCATATGATCACACTTTTTAACACATACGGTCGTATATGTCATAATTTTATGTGACCAAAGCCCACAACAACACACTCGTTGTGTGACCAAATGGTTGTAATCAGCCACACTCAAATAAAAAGATAGTGGGCATCGCATGAACAATAGTCACAAAATACAAGTTTACCTCACTTAAAAGAGCATATGGTCACACTTTTGAACACATACGGTCACATATGGAATAATTTTATGTGACCAAAACCCACAACAACACGCTCGTTGTGTGACCAAATGGTTGGCTTCAACCACACACGCATATAATTAAAGTGTCCATTCTGTGGACAATAGTAACACAAAATACAAGTTTACCTCACTTAAAAGAGAATATGGTCACACTTTTTAACACGTACGGCTACATCTGGCATAATTTAATGTGACCAGAGCCCCCAACAACACACTCGTTGGGTGACCAAATGGTTGCAATCAGCCACACATAGATAAAAATAAAGTGGCTGATTGCAATTTATAAGCTGTAGAGGGGGGTGAATACAGCAATTTAAAAACTAGACACTCTTTTCTCAATGTTTGTATGTATTATCAACAATTTGTTAATTACAAACAAGCTTGGATGCGGAATAGTTCAAGCTGAGATGACAGATACAACAGTATGCTTACTAGTCTAAGACAGACTCAAACTAGTATACAATGAATACACTCACTAAGAAGTACTCACTGTGTTTACAAGACTTAAAGGAACGGCTTATGTAAAACAGCTTATACACACAGATGCTGGTTTACACAGAAGGTTTGCATGCATGAAAATCACACTTGCACGTTCACTCTTAGGTTTCAGCACTTAGCTTTCTTCACACTTCTTTCTTACCTTAGAAGCTTCCTTTTATACTCACTTAGAGGATCTAAGAGAAACATCTTCATTGGACGGAATGAACAGGAAAAGTCTTGTTGAAAAGACAACATAACCTTTTCTGCACTTTTCTGAAAAGCAGACTTGTCTTCACATGTGCAGAACTTTTGTCTTTTTACTTTGTCTACTGTTGCATTGCCTTTAACTAATTTAGGAATGTCAACTTTGCTTCTTTCTTCCCTGTAAAGGCCTATTTTGATATAAGAAAAAGGTCTGTCACCCTTTTTCAAATATCCTTTTGTCTTCATGTTACAGAACAGCGTGGGCAGGCTGAGCAGTTCTGTTTTCCACTTTGTCTTCGACTTTGTAAACTGATCTTGTAGTCAAAAAACAATACATGATGACTTGGAAACAAATTCCATAAAGTGTTTAGCCTGTTCACAAGAACAGGTTCTGTTCACAAAGAACAGAACACTTAAAAAATGCCCAAGCTACTCAACAGTGAAGAGCAGCGTAGACAGTTTATGTCCAGCCTGTTCAGCAGACAGAGCAGCTTAGACAAACTGTCTTAGTTGCAACACATGCAACATATAGAACAGCTTTAGACTGATATTGCAAATCATTTTCAGGTTTCAATAAGGCATATAACAGGCCTTTAAATTCAACCTTCAAATGCGAATCAACAGGTTTGATTATAAAATCTCCCCCTCAGATGGTTAGAAACAGGTTTGACTGAGGCCTTTTTGTTGCCTAACAATCTCCCACCTATTTGCAATAACCAGTCAAAGCTTTGGTTCTTATCCAAAA